>VZTR01022359.1:212740-251535 GCA_013400775.1 Chaetops frenatus | reverse complement strand
TCCAGGCAGCATCATTCTCAATCTTTTTGAGACTTAAAGAAAATCCTTAGGAGAAATGACACAGTGATAATGTTTCCCCTGATAGAAGACTAGTCAGATTTCAGTACCTCCTATTTCAGGGAGTTGCAGAACCTGCACATGCTCCAGTGAGTCTCGGTGAACAGAAGGGGACTAAAAAAGACGGACGAATAACATTTAGCAGTTTAACTGCCTATAATCTTAGCACAGTTTTAACAGATGGCTTTCATAGTGATACTGTGCATTGCTAAAAAGCTGGCATATAACCTCAGTTATATTCCAGGATTGCAGCAAATGCATGGTGTGCTCACTACGTGGGAGTGTGTATGTAAACACATTACCTGCCTGGAAGATACATCATATGAAAAGTCAGGATTGAAAATTCTCGTGGTGGCATCGTCACTCTCTTTGGTATTCAATACCAGTGTATGTCTTGTTAAGATGCTGTAGAAGCCCAGAAGATAAGGGAATTTGGTGTGTGTCTCAAACAGCAATCATTGGATAGCTGTGAAACCAAACATGAAATGCTGGCACCAACAGCCAAGGATTGTTGGTAATAGCACACTGTGGGAGACAGCAGGATGTGGGTGGAGAAGGGGGCCATGGGAGGTAGGGCAGCACTTTTCTGGGACAAACAACCTTTTTCTGGTTCCTACAGATAAGCAAACCACAGTACAATACAGGCACAGGAATGAGATCAAGAAGCAGGCATGAACTGTAGGGAGGGGGAACAAGACAACCAAAACCCCCAAAGCCCTTTTTTTTCTTTCTTACTCTCTTCCCTTTTACCTTACTGCTTTATCCAAACCCCTTATATAACATGTCAGGGACTAACCCACCGATTTCCATGCCAAGTGTGTAATTTGTTAATACAACTTGGTGAGTTATTGCAGACCCTCTGCCTTCTGTTGTTCCTTTCAACCCTAAGCATCTATAACTCTTGAGTGCTCCATTCCCCTTAAGAGTGGGACAGCACAGATGTTAACAACGTGGCTGCCATCCATCAATGTGACTGCTTCTGCTTTCTTAACCATGCACCTGCCCATTCTACCCCAAGAGAGACTTCTTTCACTGAAAGGACAAGAAATTTCTTGAGATCCATCTTTCTACTTGGCTTAGTCCTGTTTGTATTTGTGCCTCCTGTAAGATGTGTAATTTAATACTTTAAATGGTTAAATGAGGCCCTCTTGGTAGTAGCATGTGTTTTGGAGTCATTCTCTGGAGGAGAGATGAGAGTCCTGAACAGCAGTTAGGGAATAGCAGTCACATGTCTTAGTGCAGTCACAGCAGTTACAGAGGTTTTGAATCTTCCCAAAGGTGGAAGCTTTTACTTCTGTTATGGTTTCAAAAAGGGAACTGGAAGCAGTGGGTAAAAGTAGATCAAAAGGCAGTAGCTGTCTATCTGTCCTACAAGCAGAAAGGAAGAGTAACTCATGCTGCAATACTGGGCCTGTGACTGAACAATTGAGACTAAGAAAGATTATGGTGGACATGGATAATTGCAAAACAGCTGGGATGGACATGGAGATTAGAAAGACACTATGAATTCTTGCTACATATTTTTGTAGTTAGGAATAAAGAAGCATTTTCTACTTTCTAATTATATGTATATGTTTGAGGCAGAATGTATAATTGGCTACCTGGAGTTATCAGTGTATTTGTATATGGGGCAACTTAGGAAATATTTGGGGGACTTCCAGCCCTTCTGTGCTGGTTTTAAGAGAGGGGTTCAAAATTTTTAATACTGTAGCAGAAGAATTGAGGAAAAGCCTGAAGGATTCCCTTTCAAGAAGTTGTAGTGGAAATGTCCCGTAAACTTTTGACATCTACATGCTTCTTTCCTCCAGCTTTATTGCAAGCCAGCCCTGGCAACCTGTCCTGTAAAGCTGGCAGCCACATGGAGAGGCACAGTCACAGAATGTTACCTCTTCTGTAAGCAGCTTTCAGCAGAAGCAAAGCCACCCTGACATTATGCAGACAAATCCCAATTCTGCTTTCTTTTAAAGGCGTAACTGAGGTTGTCTTAGGAAGGCAGGAATCATCTCCTATTGTTTCCCTTAAAACTGAACTGCGTCTTCAGTATTATATTCTGTTTCAAAAATTGGAGACTGAACTGATAAAAGAAAAGATGTCATGGTCAGGGAGAGTTGGCAGAAAAGCTGAAGCCAAAGAGGGATTATGTAGGAGTTCGGACACGCTGTAGAAACATCAAGAGAAAAACTGAAGGAGGAGATCATGAATACTGTTGCTGCTCACACTGCATTCTATTCGTTTGTTTTGCCTTCTCATTTTCTTCTCAGAATTTCTCACTTGGTTTCTGAAGCACAGAAAACCATACCTACTTCACAAAATGCCATCTTGCTTTCAGTCCAGTGAATTTAATTGGAAGTAGTGCACAATGATTTGAAGAGCAAGTACAGCCCCAAAGCCAGTGCCAATACCACCGGGGCTTGCTATATGCAGAGAATTCATTGCATGAAGCTCAGCAAAAGATCAAGACTAAAATTATTACTTAGGCTGACTTGAAGAATTTGGAAACTGATTTTGCACTGACCTCATTTGCATGAATCCTGCCCTGTGAAATCACACATAGGCAAGGAGCAAAATTATTTGTAAGACTAGAAAATTTTTGAATTACTGGGTCACTTGAATAAAAACTATCATCTTTATGAGAGAATTTATTATCCAGTGAAATCACCAGAAAAGATAGACCAAAAGACCTAACACCACCCTTCTCTTTCATGTTAAAATTTTTAATATATAAACTTCATAATAGATGAAAACCTAAATATAAAATAGCTCTTTTAAGTATTTCTGTAACTAGAAATGCCCCTAAATAAAAAAAGAATAACTCATTCTATTGTATTTTTCTCCTGCGAAGAAGGTGCTGTCACTGTAGGAGAAGGACTGGCAAGGATTCACAGGAGAAAAGAAGGTAGGAATAAAGAAGAATAATACATTCATCTATAGTTAAAAATCATGTTTGATTTTTTTTTGATAATTCAATAGTCCCAAACATGAATTCTCACCTTTTGTCAAGAGAGAAAATTAGAAGCATAACTTCAAGCAGACAATAATGAAAAGAAAGCATTCATCATTCCACACTGACTAGAAAACAGCAAGAATAAATCAGACAAATCAGGCATTGTGGTAAGTCTTCTACAGTCTTATGCTTCTTTACACCTATTATTAATTGAACAAAAATTCTTATTTATGGTGGGATATCCAGGTCATTTGGATTCCAAATAAAAGGTGCTTGAGGTAGAGGACTTTGGTATTTACTGCTGAGGTGTGTCTGCTGCTTGAAGCTGGATGGAGAAAGCTAGTTGCTCTTTCTGTCTGTCAGTCTGTCTTTTCCTCTTTCCTTTCTGTCTGTCTCTCTGACTTATTAAAAACTGGTAAATGAATCTTAACCTCCACCCAGGATTTTAGCTGCAATCCCAAAACCCACTGCCATCCTGATCACAGCAGAAGTGCCACAACAGGGGACCTTTGCTCAAAGGTTTGAAATTGCTAACACTCGTTCTGGTGAACAAATATCCCTGTGGTCACATTTATGAGTAGAATCTATTCAACATGAAAAATATCCAACTAAGTTAATAGTATGGCTGCCTGAATGTGAATAGTGGTTTTAAGCCTATGTATCTTTGATTTCATCGGGCTTAAATCTTGAAGGATTTGCCATTCAGTAACACATTGTTTGAAGTTATCATAATTATAGGTATTACATGAAATGTTTCTTTTTATGTCCCCCTTCTTCTCCATGGTAATTGCAATAGCATTTGAAAATTTGTAAAATTTGAATGTCCTTGGGTTGTTGAAACCAGCATGGCCCTATTTCTGGGAAACAGTATGTTTTTGAATGTGGTTCAGATGCTATTTGGGGTTTGGTAACTATTTGTGGCTACTCCAACCCCTGTGACAAGAACAGAAGCTGTTCCTGTCCCAACACTGCTTGTACTTGCTCTGAGAATGCTATATATTCTATTGGTAAGAACCTTATACATTCATAGAACATTAAATTCGACTTTCAACATAATATACAGATGACATAATCCTTCACTCAATTGCTTGATCATCATATTCCAGAGAGCCTTCCATTTAGAGAAGAATAAAACATTAAATATGATTTGTAGTAAACCTACTATTAATCCATTTCTTTTCTTTCACAGTTTTGAAAAACAGCCTTGGCTCTGCAAACACTTTTGTTTCTTTTAACATTTTGCTTCTTTTGGGTTGAGACTGTGTGTTGACTCTGCTGTTCACTCTGGATAACAGCTGTTCTTGCTGAATTGGTTGTTTTGCTGTCATCCTTCTCTGCACAAGGATGTGTTTGCTCTCTGTTTTCCTCTGGAGGCAAGGTCTTACTTATAACACTCCAAAAAAGTTTTTATTTTGTGGATATATCCTCCTATCCAGAATTTTAATGCAAGTGAGATTGCTCTGTCTCTACTAGTTTAACATATGAAAAGGAAATAAAGAAGACAAAATTGCCTCAGTAAGTTTCCCTTCTGTGACAGTTCTCTGCAGAGTACTGTGGCATGTCAACAACAAAGATCAGCAGCAGCAAGGTTCTACGACCAGATATGCCTTTGTATCATTAAAATAAATTCATTAAAATAAATTTGCACTCTGAGTGAATGACTGGCATACTGAAACACTCAAAGATGAGTAGATGTAGTCTGTGCACAGATTATTACACAGTTTAACAAAGGTGCAGCAGTAGATTAAGATTTGGCTGACAATTAAATGAGTTCTTCTTTCTTTCCCAGCAAAAAAGTGATCATTTAAACTGTCAAAAATTGAAACCAAAAACTGAGGTATGTGTGGGTTGTGGGTGTGTGTGTGGGTGTGGGTGTGTTAATGATTTAGGGAAAATATATTTAGGCAGTAATAAATAATGCCTTTGGAGGTAAAAGCTCATAAAAAATGGATCAAATTGCAAACTTTGTTCAAAAGTACAAGGCCTATTCAGAAAGAAATGTCACAAACCTAGAACTACCATTACTTATTTGTGATTTGACCATTAAAAAACCTGAAAATACACAAAATATATATTTTTAACTCTAATACAATCTCCATTTCAATGTATAGCTAAAAAGGGGGGAAATTAATCAGTAGCAGACAAAAATCTCCAAATATATAAAGAGAAATGCCTTATTAAAAGATGAATTATTAAACGAAAGGAAATCCAGCAAACCCAGAATTTCTTCTGGGAATTGCAGTAACATAGGATTCAAAATTGCTTCAAGAAGTTATCTTAGTCTATTCAATGACAAAAAATTATCTAACCTATCTCAATGGAGTTTTTTCCAAGCTATGGACTTGCTTTTGTATTTTAACATTCCTTGTTAGAAAATGTTTCTCCTGATGTCCTATCTATGTCTTTGCTATAAGTAAAAATTCTTCCTTGCTGATCTTTTCCATCTTCCTGGAAAATGTTGATTGTAAATCCTTGCCATTCCTTTCGCTGAATGCAAATTCTCCTCAAAATCCTCTCTTTATTTTTAAACTGAACAACCACTATTTTTCCAGTTTTTATTCACAGCCATATGTTTTTAAGCCTACCCTCAATGATAGATTTGCTCAGTAGTGAAAGATTATGCTAATCTTTACTGCCTCTGAAATGATTTAAAATCTATTGCATAGCAACTAGTATTTCTTTTTGTAGTTACTAATACTGTGATATGCATTGGAAAAGATTGTTTAATTTAATGGGATTTTACAAGCTCGAAAAATCTTCTTTAGGGCTGACATATTAATCTATTTTCTTTAATCTAGGAAGCATAGGGGTTAAATTTAAAATACAGTAGAGACGAAGACTGAAAACTAATTATACAACAGCTGAATCAAATTCTGTAAATTTTCTGACTTTTGAAATGTTTTAGGCTTCTCTACATTTGGAAAACAGGGTTGTCATATTCTTTTCTGCAGGAAGAGACTAACAAAGCTAACTTATTCTGGGATTTCATTTTACCCCAAAGTATACCAGGAATTTTGAACTCACTGTTATAGCAGTGCATGGGTGAAAGTGTTATTTCTGCCTTCAGCCCTTACTTTTTATACAATGTGTGGAATAGCAGTAATAAAAAATAAGGAGCACACGCCTGGAGAGAGAAGGAGATCCATCAGGCCACAGGATACACAAACTGCTCAAGTTCGAGTCATTTTCATTAATTGAATATTGATGCCACAGCAAATGTCAAGTTTTACATGACAAATTTATGTCACTGGGCATTTTTACCCTCTCCCAAAATATTTGAAAAGTTATAGATGTGTAGGGAAATCTGCTGTTCATTTTTCCCTTCATCTTTCTTCATCTTTGATCTCACTTTCCTAAAACACTTTTGAAGTGTGTGATTCCCTCTTGCTTTTTTATGAGTGCAGATTCAGTTGTATATAGCAAATACAATATTTTTAGGCAGTGCTATGAATTTTTCTGTTATATTGCTGACTTGTGAATTTATACTTGGGAATTTTCTCACTTATGACTTTCACTCTGTGCAGTCCTTTAAGCATCTCATGTGCTTCCTGCTGGAAAAGGTAGAAGAAAATCCCCCTCTTCTGCAGATGACATGCAAAGGGCATTTAGAAGAATCAGCAGCTGCCAAATGATGTGCTGCAGGTCAGCAGGCTGCATCTCTAATCCAGCTTCATTTGCCAGAGTATCACCTGTTCATCTTATACACTGAATAGCCACTGGAATGTCATATCAGGCAGCCCTTGATGGTGGCTGCAGTATGTCAAAAACTGTTTATTATTAAAACACTTGGACATATAAAGATACGGTTTCTTTTCTGTATTTTGTTCACTATGGCGATGACTGGTTGATTTTGACCCACTCAGGTTTCTCCTCCTGATTTGCATTTTGCATAGGGAGCATTTTTTTATTTGCCCCTTTTGGTCAGAAGGAGGGGGTGCAGTCTAAGGCGGCTGCTGCCTATTTGGCAGCGACTCCTGGGGTCCTCTGTGCCCTCATCACAGCTGCAAATTTCTCTGGTGGAGCTCCCCGAGGACTTCCTGTGTGCTTCCCCCAGGCCAATTGCAATTTTGGTCAGCTGCTGCCCCTTTTCAACACTCAGTGCTTTCCCTGCCTGCTGGGGTTTGCATTATGCACGTGTCCCCTGCATCCTGGGGCTGCTGTGTGCTCACAGCTGGCCTCGCCTCACCCCTGGCCTATTATGCCACAGTTTTTGCCAAGCACCATCTGTATCACCTCAAAGGAAAGCTGTTGGATTGTGCACCTGCACCTATTTTGAATATCTGAAGCCATTTTGCTGCTTCAGCAGTTATTATGGCATAATCTGAGTACTTTTTTTTTTTAACAGCAATTCATCTGGAAATTGATCACTTCGTGCCTTTTGTTGAGAAATGAGTCCCAGTCAGCACTGAACTCACCTCTGAGCACACTGCTGGCATTCATTTGGGTGGTGTAATTTGGGTTTCACATTTAACTGCACTAAGCTTTGCTTGATGTAAGGCTCTCCACTGTCCTGCTCTCACCTACCAATTACCACAATTCTGTGCAACCTCAGCCCAGCCTGCTGCTCTGGCAGTGCCTCTGCCATGCCCTCCCCACTCTACAGCTGTCTGGAAGGATTTCAGTCTCCACACTTGCCTGTGGATTGGGGCTGAATGGTATTTCTTGCCAGACACCATCTCTGGACATTCAATTGTTTCTGCAAAGTTTACTTATCTATATTCTTGTTTTCAGGTAGGAACGTGTTTTCTTTCAATTCTATAGAGAGCCATTGATTAATCACTTGTTAATTATCATTGATTAATCTATGATAATTAAGTGGGTAATAACATGTTTTAAAATACTAATCATTTGCATACATGAATATTTAGTCTTTTATTAATATCCAGAGTAAATTAATTATCTGTGGTCTTTCCTGTTAACTCATATAACTTGTACAATGTTTTCTTTTGACACAACACAATGTTAATATTTAGGCTGTAAACTTTTTTCACAACAAATACACCTTCCTTCTGTTTGCTGCCTTCTAGAGTACTTTTGCCACAGACATCTTCTCAAGATAAATTTCCTGGTTTTTTACTGGTATTTTCATACTGAAAATTAGTAACAATCAATACAGTGTTGTTCCTTCCTCTCTGCACTTCCTGTGTTTCCTTTTCAGACATCTTACCTGCAGAAGTGTATGCCTTTTTTTTTTAAATCCTTTGACCTTCATATTATAATATTGGGCCTCAGTGATTGAAAATCCCTTCTTATATTTAAAATGATAGACTGTGTACTGTCATGCACTTTCTTGGAACTGCTGAAGCTCTTGGCACACAGCTAAGTCTAGTGAGGATACACTGACATTTCTGCTTTAGGGAAAAACATTTATTCTTCCAACACTTTGTTAAACTCTCTAGCTATCATGCTATACATAGAACAGTTCAATTTCTTCCTATAGCTTTTTTTGTTTCTTGCTACTCCTTGAAGCTTATTTCCTCCATTGATGGAACTTTTGCAGCACCTTGTTTCTTGCCTTGTAAGTCTCTCTCTTGCCCTTTCTGTTGATATCAGAACCAGTTCCAAGATCCCAGCTTTCATCCATCCCTCTGTAATTTGTTTTTCTCTGCTAGTCTTGTGTGATTTATGTACAATGCTGTTCCCCTCCTGCTCCTGCTGGCATCACCTGCCTCGAAAGCTTGGTTATGACAATGGAAGCCATTATTGGTCTCACAGTGCTGGCATAGTATGGAACCATCATCTTCTCCCTGGAAAAGAGGGATCTGAATGAATCAAACACGTGGGTTTTGGAGGAAAAAGTCTGTAAGTCCTGTGACTTTATTCTTCTGTCTTCAGCTTCTTAGCCCCTTCCCAGTGTAAACCATCTTACAAAATTTCTGTACTGATTTTCCTATTGAGTTCCCTGATAGGAAATTATTTTTAAAATAGTTTAAACTGTTGCTTCCAGGATTTTTTTTTTCTTGTTAAAAATCAAACTCTAAATCTTAATCCATGTAAACTACTGTTATCTAAAGACAACAGCTCCAAATAATGTATCAGTTCTGCTGTGGCTGGCTACTGGTGTGTCTTTTTATTTTGACTGATAAATTCCTTTAGAGTGAATTTCCTCAGGTGGAGGACACATTTTCATTCTGAAACCATAGAAATATAAAATATATTTAATCTAAACATGTATTATATATATAGAGAGAGAATGTATCTGGGGAGCAAAGTGCTCTTCCTGGGACTTAAAAACAGGAATATGTCATTTTATTAATAATACTGCAATTGCCATCATATAAATAGTTTTTATATTGTGCCCATTTAAGTCTGTTTTTGTAAGATCCTATAGCAAAATAATCTAAGTGACCAAATCAATTAAAGGATGTGTTATCAGCAGGTCTTTTGCAACTCCTGGACTTTCTCAGGTCCAGTGCTAAAGAAAATTTTTCTCAGTTTTCAGTGTTACATTAGATCCCTAAAAAGTCAATGAATCTGAGCCCCAAAACCCCACACATTTTGGAAGGCATTTGAAAAGTAACAACGTGTCTAGGAGATCGTATAGAGAATCAGAGATTCACTCTGAGATGTTTCAGCAGATTTAGATGGGAAAGAGCACACAGACACTTTTAGTTGGTTTGAAGGTGCAAAGAACTCGTTTGATGCAGCTTCTGAGGAAGACAGTGATGGGTGCAAGAGGGGCTCTGGAACCAGGAGAGGCACTTCACCTGCAAGCGTGTCAGTGCAACACTGTGGGGTGGTGGCAGGGATACTGGGCAGGACAAGCAGCTGGCAGAGCACCCCTGGTCACAGCAGCAGCACAGGAAGGATGGAGAAGCTCAGGTGTGGGTGTGGGAGTGGTGGAGGACACAGCAGTGAGAGTGAACTTTGGGGGGAAAAAAAGGTGGAAAGTTACTGTTGGAAGAGTTTGGTTCTGTTTCTTTGGGGAATATGCTGGAGGAAATAACCAGGGTGTAATCTTATCCAAAGACCACATGTCTTGCCTTCTAGAATGGGAGTAGTTGTTGTTTTCTTTAGATTTAGAGATTTTATTTTTCTTTTCCGTATTTCTGTAGTTCCCTATATTAGATTGGCCATTTACCTAATACAAAGGTAAATATGATCCATTCTGTTAGAACTATTTTACAGATCAAATGACAACTCATAATGCCTACTACTTTTTATTGTCAGTTTAAATGAACTATTCCTGTACTTGGAGGATGTCCTCTTTAAAGACCTGCCAGTTTCTGAGCTCCTCTGTTCTTTAGAGCTGTCTTTTAATGGATCCCATCTATTATTTTTCTGAATAAGATGGTAGCAGCTAGAACTAACTGCATGGTTTCCTTGTTCTGCACTTTGCTTTGCATGTGCTTTCTCATCTGGTGTTTATCACGTTTTGTTTTTCGATTTTATGGTGTCTTTTTGGTGTTCTGAGTGAAAATACATGAGGTTTTTTTTTACCACAAAATGACAAATTACTGATTTGTTGGGTGGGAAGCACCATTAGTGAAGTCAAGTACTTTCAGCAGCTGTTTAAGGTGCCTACATTTTGCTAGCTACTTTTAAACCTCCTGAATGTGCTAACATGAAGTTCCTTGGTGTTATATATTCGTCTTATTTTCCTCCCAACACTTTCATCCTGCAGTGGAAGCAAGATCCCTCTTTTCCCAAGGAACAGCAGGCACTCCTCCATCCCACTTGTCCATGTGCATTTTCTGGCCACAGAAACCTGAGGCTTAGAACTTTCTTTGGTAATAATAAAACACTGTAACAGAAATAGAGAGCAAACATAATTTTCAGTCCAACGCCATTGACTTTCCCTGAAATCATCTTTGCCAATGTAACTAATGACTTGGCAAAATAAGGGAATTCCATGAGCCTGCACTTCATTATTTTGTATCGAACGGATGTAAAAAGTTCATGGTGACTTAGTTTGCTGTGGTTTATTTCTAAGTAGGTAGGGTTTGGGTTGGTTTTTAAAAAAAAAAACAAAAAAAAACAAAACAAAACAAAAAAAAAACTGTGCAGCCAAACCTGAGAAACAACAGATTGTTCCTGGCCCTGATGAATACCCACAGGAAGGAAGAAGGCAAAAAGGGATCTGTTGCCACCTGTGTGGCATGACACCACTTCAGGCTGTTCTTTGTTCTTGTTTCCCTTTGATGTTATGGTTGGTTTGACATATAGGGAAGAGCTGACTGAAATACCAGGCTGTGATGGTATAAGCACATCATCTAAAAAGAACCGAGCACTCCTATGGAAATCAGAAAGGCTTGGAGTGTTTTCCCACAAGCAAATACCATTCCATACCCCCTCCAGTGCAGGCCAATGTCACAATCTGCCTTTCTACTTCTAATTCTGAAGAAGTTATTTTCTATCCCTCCCGAGACTGATGCCTTGCATATGTGTATTCTGTGCACTGCTGGACTCAGATTTAGGCTCTGTGGGTGATCCTATGCCACCACAGGCCTTTGTACGTTCTGTAAAACACAATGAAACCGATAAAAGGGAAAAAGGGCATCCAGGTGAATTGCCAGAAGCAGCCCTCAGGTTTCCTGCACCTCCTGAAAATAAGATAGGGAACAGAATATACTTTCATCCCTTGATGCTAGTATATCATAATCTTCCTATGCCTGAAACTCCTAAGGTTCCATATTTTCAATATTAGTTTCTTTTGTCTGAAGCTAGCTCTTCATTAGGTGAGTATTGTGGGAATGCTATTAAATAAGAAACACCATTCTTGCCAAAATCCACAATTACATTTCTCCTTACCTCAACAGTGACCTGTTTGAAAACAAATGGTTTCCATGCAGCATTAGAGACTCTACAGTAGGTGAACATCTATATTCTTAGATAAAATTGAAAAGGTATATAAATGTTTATTTCAGCTATGTTCCTAAATAGATTTTTCAAGGCAAGGAAACTAGATAGAATCATATCCTAGACAGAATTCACAATGGAAAGAAAGTTTGTTTCAAACTCAACTCTTTAATTAAATTGTCCAAACAAACAAACTGCAACTCAAAACCCAGACATTACAATAACTACAGCAGGGAGAAAGTGCTGTGTTGCCTAGAGATTATTTCAAATGTTGATTCCTCTGGAGGATTGCTCTGTGATACATTTAATATACTGTCAAATATAAAATTTGGTTAAAATTTTGCTTATCTCATTGAAAGATTATTCATCTGTTTTCCCTTTGCTCAGAAGTAATACTTTACTGGGATGACTTCGATTCCATTTTTGCAAGTTGTTATGTAGGTGGGAAATACTTGCTCAGGTAAGCAATGCTTTTTGATTTAAATGGAAATAGCTTGCTTGGGTAAATGACTGCATGGTTAGACCAATTGTTTCTCCATTTCCTAAGTCTTTTATTCTGTCTGCAAATCATCAAACATGCAACGGTTCAGTCTGTGATGATTACAGAAAGAAAAAAGTTTCATTTTTCAAACTTGCTGACACAGATTTTATCTGATAGGCCATTCCCTGGTTCAGTGGGATTTACAAATTTATGAAAATTTGGTATCTAGTGCTGAGGGCTGAAGTCTTTACTAAAGGAAAAGAAAAACTTGTAACTCTCTAATGAGGTCTTGATCAATGTGTGAAGGACTTTCTTTTACTTAACCTGTACATCTTGAATTTAAAATATTTTCTGTTTTTCCTCCTGCCCCCTCAGTGTTTCTGGATTGTTTTAGGTGATCAGATCTTGCTAGGGCTGCACAAGGACTGATGACAGCAGAAAACGCTTTAAAGATAACCCTTAAGCCCTCTAGAACATGTTGATGTGAGCAGCAATTTGATGGCCTGGTTAAATAGGTAAAATTACTGGGGAAAAGAAAAAATCTCCTGAAAAATAATGCTAGAGGGAGACCTCTCAGCTTGGAAGTTGGAGCCTGGAGGAAGCTCTGTGAATCAGAAACTTCCTTGAAAAGTACATCTGGAAATTGTGTGAATGACAACTGTGGGAATCTAGAATCCAGAGGCACCCTGAGATAAACACCAAGAGGTGCAAAAACAAGGAACTGCAATGACAATTTTTTCATCTGAGCAAGTGGTAAATAGTCTGGAAAAATCAAATTGCTCTGAAATAATAGAAAATATCATCATCTGTTGGCTATTACAGGTGAAATATCAAAATTAGCAGCATGTATTGAGTGCTCCAAGTGATACATCCTACACCCTCTTGTGTTATAAAAATGACATAATTTTTATGTCAAATAGAGCCTCTTTCTTGGAGAACATCCCATGCTGCACATAACTTTTCCTAAACAGGGTGAATGTTCCTCAGGGGCTTTCTGTGAGAGTTTGGATTTTATCCAAGGATGCCAAGATGATTCCAGTCTTTGTGACATGGATCACCTCAGAAGGGAGGGGGAGATCTCTGTACATCCCCCAGGCTGGATAACATTTTAAGTCCTGACAGTTGTGTATGATTTCTTGCCTGTCAGATTCAAACTCACGGGATTTTTTTTTTTCTTTTTAAAACCAAATATATATTAATGAATAAGAATTTTGTTTGTATGTGTGAAAAATTCTTAAATATTTGCTGAATTTTCTCCATAACAAGATGTTTCCTTCTTTTACCTTTTAAAGTATATAAAAGAAAGTACAGTGAATAGCACTATGGGACTTAAAATTATAAAGGACTTTTCTAGATATAATTTTGTAATACTGGGAATAAAAACTAGTGGTGAAACATTTAAAGAGCTCCACTTTTCAGAACTTGTGTTCCAAAGTTCTTTGGAGATTACATTTTCTCTTCCATTACACTTGAACTCTGTCTTTTTCACCATAATATTTTCACATCTAATGATTTCTTTAACCTATGAGAGGAAACCAGCAGTCACTGTAAACCTGCTTTTTGATTGTATCTACTCTTTATTTGATTTGTTTCAATCTCCACCCTCATATGAAGGAAAAATTAAATTGCCTGTAAGTCTCCATCAATATTCATGTTATTATTAATACTTATTTTTCAGCCTAGAACTGAAAGACTCACTGTGGCTGTGACCTGTTTACTCTACTTAATTTTGATTTGCTTGACTTTCCACTTTTTCTTTTTTTTTTTCCTGGTTTTTGTGGATGCATCTCCAGCTACGACCCACCTGTAATTATTTTCAAATTTTTATTTTAGGCAAATAACTGGAGAACTATAAGTAATGCCAACTGTTTGATGTGGAGAGGGTATTTTCCTAGAAACTTATGAATGATGTTTTCAAATAAGAATGAAATTCAGAACAAAGATGCCTCTTCTAATGAGGTAAATGAAAAACTCCTAGAAAGCAGGTTTTCTGGAAAAGTAATGCAAGACTTCTGCAGGGTCAAACAAATAACTCGGTTTCTAGTCCTCAATTCTCTTTTCTGTCCTATAAAATATTTTTTTTTCATAAAAGCCTTTGTGGAGAGAAAGAAAAAAAAAAGACTAGAAATGAAACCAGAAAATCTCTCATGATGTATATTTTTAGAACATAAGTCCTTTAAAAAATATTGCTGCTCGGTTGAAGAAAACTGGCTGGTATTCTGAGATCTCTTATTCTGCTCTTGTTCAGTGCTTTGAGAGTTTTTTTATGCTTCCACATATCCTTTATCCCTGTATCTTCTCTGTCTTGGTTTTACAACACTGAAATGGAAAGCATTTACAAACATGGTCTCGTGTCGGCTGAAAAATTTGAAGAGAAGATGTGATCTTGTCACACTGAGATTGTCTAGCAAATAAGAACAATCACTGTGCAAAAAGACCCCATTTTCCAGTGACAATCATTCTTTTATTTTGAAACATTTTATACCTACTAACATTAATGACCTAGGTGAAAGGAAAAATTTTAAATGCTACCTCATAGCTAAGAAATCAGATTTCAAATTAAAGTATGGGAAAATTGGAAATTTTATCTGATTACTGTTAAAAAAAGTATTCAACACTAGAGTCAGGCTTCTGCACATAATCTTGGTTTATTGTCATTGGAGGGCTGTGGTAATAATCATACAAATGGACAGTTAATTTTTTTCTTTATATTTGAATCACTTATTTTCTGAAATTAAGTACCATATTTTGTGAAGGTAGGTATTTCTCTCTACAAGACCTGAGCTGGATGTTCTATTGAAAGGCACTGGACTAACTGCTATGGAAAGCATAATTCTCTATTTAATTAGTACACTGAACTCAAGTAATGACATTTTGGGGTTTTTTTTTACACTGTTCTACTGGTGAGTTTCAGGCCTGCTCTGGAGTAATTACCTATATCTCAAGAATTAAGGCTGGTTTTGTATAAGTTCTAATCAACCTGTATTTTGCTTTTGAATGCAAAGTACAGTGTGACTAAATATAAACTGCCTGACAGCCTTTGGCTTCATCAATGAAAATGCAAGCTGGTCACAGCTTTCATCTTTTATATATGTTTTCAGAACAACAAGGATTTAACCTAGGCCACAAAAGAGACATTAGAAGATTGTCTTGATGGATATTGTTGTGGTTTAATTTTGAGGTTTCTTAACTGAAATGCCATTATAGTGAGAATCAACAGGATCTGATACTAAAAAATACCTTTCCACAAAGAAGGATGCTTTGACCAGCAAAGACTGTTCTGTATGGTTCAGATGTTTTGCGTGCATGAGGTATTTTGAGTAGTTACCAATGTACATTTATGTCTTACATGCATAAACTTTGATTGTTTTTTTTCACCATTTAAATAAACAAATTCTCCCTCATAATATGCATAGTAGTCTTTCTACTTTCATGAATATGGATTCTATCTGTATTCTACAAACAAATCATAACTTCTAAATTAAGAAAGAAGTAGTATAACATTGCTTGTTTATATGCAGGCAGAAATACCTTATCTGTGATTTCTTTTTTTATAATAATGTTGCTTGTAAAGCTCTGGAGATTCTAATGCTAATTTTATTGTTGTTATACTCCTGGATAATCTGTTCTGTGACTTTATGCATTGCTGACATACAACATTCACAATATTTTTTCCTAGGTGAAGGCTGCTGTTTAGTCTTGCTCTCACTAAAGCTTATCATTTACCCTGCTCATCCAGCTGCAAGGTTCAATCCCTTTCCACTGAGTTTCCTTATTGCCCAATGTTTTTACTTGCCTGAAACTGTTGTAATACAACTTTCTTTTCTTATTTAGTATCACCTGTTTTTATCTTCGAAAAACACCAGCTGACCATGTGTGTACAAACATTTGTAGCTTCTTTTGTATTATCGGGGGGTGTTTAGTATTTAAGAAAGTGAAAAGTAACAGAAGTGCAAGGGTAAAGCCAAATGGGAAAACTGTGGAAAATAATAGACAAAATTATGGTATGTCTGGCCAAGGTTTCTAATATTTTTTTTTCTAGAAAGTTAAATAAAATGAATTTGTCTTGATCATCTGCTCAAAGGGATGCAGGAGAATAAGAAAGTTCTTTGCCTGCTTTTGCAGGGTCTGCCTTATCACCAGCCCTGCCATGCAGGTGTAACTCATGGAATCGTTTTTCTTTCCATCTGTAAGGGTATGGACAAGCCAACCCTCTATCCTTTGAATCATATAAATCAGAACTGCTGAGCTGACAAGGGAGAGGCCAAGAATCACTGGGATAATGCAATGGTGTGCACTGGAAGTGATCTTATACTGGGTTAAAGCATTGTGGGTCATCTTTTCAGAGTCTTTCAGGTCTTTCAAGTGGGTTGCTGGCAGCTGCTCCAGAAACAACATTCCATTCCACACTTTCTCAGAACAAGGCATTGGCTCATAGCACCAGTGACTCAAGTGGGCAACCTAGACATTGCATGCATGAAATTACTCCTAGGAGAGAAATGTACCTGAGCAGAGAGGCACCCATGTCACCACTACACCTGCTTGAGGAACAATGGGCTAGATAAAACACTTCTGAAATGAAGCCTTGCATGGCCAAAATAGGAAAGGTTCACTCAGGTGCTCAAGTTCCAATGCTGATTTTTTGACAACAGAAGACTGATCTGAGCTTGCAGACACGCACTCGGCTGCATCTGTGCACACAAATCTGGTGTTTATATAAGACACCATTCCATATGTGCATACCTTCTTTAGGAGGCAGGAGCCAGTCTGCAGGAATATATTCCTTAAAATAATTTCCCAATATACAGCTTCTTGGAAAGAATGATGATTGCTAATTTTTTTTCACTCTAAACGTTTGCTTAAGATCTTTCGCTAAAATGGACTTTAAAAATTTTTGTGGTGAGATTGCCACTGTGACTGTATTCTGATTTAATTCCAAAACCAGACTGCAAAGTAGTAGTTTGAGAAGATGAGCTTCGTAATCTGACAATGCAGTAAAGAAGAAATAATTTCTACTGACATTTCTAAAATGGAAAATTGTAATTTTTTCACTGTGTTTATCACAAGTATATATTTAATGGCGTGCCTGAATTTATGACAATTTTCAGATATCTTTGCTGTCAAGATGTTATGTAATGGCCAGAATATTTCCTGCCATATTTCACCTTTAATTTGAATAGCAGTCACTGCTGACTGTGCTTCCTTTTCTTTCCAGGAAATTATGTCTGCAAAGTACTGAGGGTTTTATACTTGATTAAAAAGGCAGGGGCATCATAATTAGCCAGATGACCAGAAATGGCTACCAATAAGGGTTGAAGAGGTGTCCCAGTTCAGTCCTTGGAGCTTATATGTTGAATTTAATGTAAGCTGTAAAATATTTTTTAGGTAGGAATTATTACTGGTATATCTTAACATCTCTTTAAGAGATTAAGCAATGGCTTTTGAGATCACCATTGACTGTGTAGTTTCTTCTGGGCCCCTTTTGGGCCACAGTCATGCATCCCATCTGGAAAAGCCAGTGTGGGAAACCAGAGGAAGATGATATTTCTATCTGAATCTCTTATTTTAGGATAAAAGTTTTCTGTCTATTATCATCTCATACTATTTTTATGTAATACTCCATTTATGAGAAATACACTATGATATTTTTGAAAAACAGATATACAAAGTACAATTGGTCTTCCAATTGTATCCAAGCTGATCTAGTTAAATAAAAAACCCAGCAAGCACAAATTCTCTGAACTTCTTTGTTGCCTGTATGCTAACAGCAAAAATTACTACATTTTGTATCATAATGACTCTTGTTGCTCAGTTGGTAAAGGACATGAGAATGGTCATGTAAATGTGACTTGTTATTTAGCTCCTGACCTAAAATACCATCAACAACTATAGAGGTTGCACCAGGTGAAACAAAAAAGCAAAGCAGAGCACCAAGAAGCACATGATCCGTGGGATGTGTCTTACATGACAACAGGAATTTACATCCAGGAGGCTTTTTGAGAAAGCAAATTGCTGGTAGAATGCACTGCCTTGTGCTATTGCCAAACTCTCCTCTTTCCCCCAAAAGTAACAAATGCTTGGGTTTTTTTTTTTTTCCAGGCAGTGCTGTGCTGGCTGTGCTCCTGTTAATGCTGCTTAGGGTGCTGGAGGCCTTTTTGGCTGCCAGGGCATGCTGCTGGCTCATGTTGAGCTTGCTGCCTACCAATACCCTAAAGTCCCTTTTTCTATCCTTTTTTAAGTGTAAATTCTGTCCAAAACAGTTAAAGGAGCATAAGGCTGCTCTATGAAAAGGAATCAGTAAAAAATCTCACATCCTGTGAGATTCCTTCCTGATTTTTTCGGTGTCATTTCACTATCTGACACAGAAGAAAAAAGACAGCTTTTTATTACCCTGGAGAATGATGATTTTCCTACCTGTTGGACTGAATGAATTGTTGGGCCACATTCACATAATTTCAATGAGTTTTCCATTTATTAGGAAATCCTCTTTGTGCTGTCTCCTGGAGAAAGACAGGCAGAGGTCATCTAAGAGCAAAATGCCTAAAAGAACATGTACTGGAGAAAGAAGAGGAGTTAAAAGCAAAAGGGAAAGTACCCATCACCCTTATGCATATGGCTGCTGATAGTTCCAACATTTAAACATCTAATAAATGAACAGTTCTCTGAGAAAAAGTTCTTCAGAAGACCAAACCAAACAACTCCCTTCATACACAAATAAGCAAAACAGTACCTGCCCCAAATAACTATTACATTAAAAAAGTAAGGAACACCAACTTACTGGGTGGAAACCAAAAAATTCGTATGATGAGTGTGTTGAATTTTCAGCATTTTTGAAGGACAATAACATCTTACAATTTTCCTTTATTTTTTCCTATGACTTTCATGTTGATGGGTAGTAAATGTGCAAGTCTGGTTTAGAAATCAGTTGCTTCCTTTCCTCAAATCTCTCAGAAGCATGACAGCACATACCTATTTCACATCACAGTACTGAGAAAAAAAATGACACTCAACATCCTTCCCACAAGAGACAAATTGGAAATAGAATTGGAGCTTACTCTGAACTGCTTGGAAGAGCAAAACTGGCAGTGAAGTGAGCATGAATTTGCACTACTTTGACCTTGAGGAATCACTCCTGAGAGGCATAAACACTGAAATGTAGATGGCCAGAAAAAAAGTCAGGGTAAAAACTGGTGAGATATTGAAGAAAGCTTAACATATTTTTTTATTAGATGTTTTAAACACTTTTTTTAGTAAGACACGAACACAGTCTGGAAATACCATCATAGGCTTTCAATGGAATAATGACCACTTTAAATAATTATTTTACTTTATATTTAATGTCTAGTTGCTTTTTCTATTTCTATATTATTAGTATTATGATGCAAATTATATGTTGCCCCTCAGTAAGCATTAATTGGTTCTCTTAGAAACACTTCCTGGGTTCCACACAAAGAACCAAAATCTGTAATAAGTGGATTTTTCCCATCCAGACAGGTAATTCAACATGAAAGAAGCAAGGTTGCCCATCCCTTCTTGTGTTTTACAGTTCTGGAGCATTAAGATGCACAGAGCAACACAAGATATTTCTCATGCAAAATTACATATCTTAAGCTGACCACTATCCTCGGTGAATAAAAATTCATAATTCTGCTCTGTGGCTGCTGATTTGTTTACTCTCCCTTAAAATAAAAAACCAGCAGCTGGTGAACTATGAACTGAATAGAAAGACTGAGGACTGAAATCCCATTTGGCCTGAAAGTATGTACTTGACATAGAAGGATACACATGAAGGACCAAAAGGAAAGATGTGTATCTGTTCATCCATCCATTTTTTATGCTACTTCCCTTCCTGCACTTTTTTTTTTTTTTTATATGCTCTAAGAGTTCAGCCTTGGGTTTTAATTTCAGTACTTCTGTTTGAAGGACATAATGAGATTTTTTAAAAAATGTTCTGCAAATGAGATGGCAGTTTCTCAGTTGTAGCCCATGAAAATTATTATTGCAGATTGATTGTTAACTTTTTCCTAGCAAACAGTTTTATCTCACAGTGTGATCTTCTCCCTGCCTTCACAGACTTGAAGTTAAAAATAAACTGAAGCTTGCACAGTTGTTGTTATATTTTCTTTTAACACATGACTGACATATGGACAAAAGCCACTTTTCACTCTCACTTTCACTCTTTTCCCAAAATTTTGTTTTTACTACTGAATGTTTCTGAAGAGTGTATATTGTTTGTTTCTTCTTCCTTCTCTTCAAACCTTTTTTATTGGGTCTTTTGAAGATATTGAGAAAGCAATGTTGCATACCTGCCCACCAATTTTTATTTTGCTGCACTCAATTATTTGAAAATAAAAGTCAGCCTAGTTGTGCTGACAGGTTTTGCTGGTCATTTGTTTAACAGAGCCTTGGGCTATTCAACCACTTACTATTCTAGCTGAGGGCAGCTCATGGTATTTTCATCTGCCAGGCCATAATCAGTGTTACCTTATTTTGTGCTTCTTGTTATCCAGGCCAAATGTGTTGGATTTGTTAATATGGAAAACATCAAATGTTATTTGGTCTTTCAAATTGTAAGAAAAGTAAATACAAATAAAACAGTAGTACAACCACCACACTGAATTATTTTTAAAATTATTTTCAAAGACTTTTGCATTTTGATGAAATAGATATGAGCTAGAACAATAAAATCTTTAGACACAGAGAAGAGTCTGCCAGCTAGAAGCACAAAAAATGCACTGATTAGGCCCTAGTCCCAAACCAGTAACAAAGGCAACTGATTTTCAGAACTTGGCAAGAGTGCCTTAAATACAACAAAGACAGAAATACCTATTCAATTTTTGGTACCTATAAACAAGTTTTCATGTCTTCCTTTTTTGCTATATTGATCTTTGTGTGAGGAGACGGTTTGTTTTGAAGCAAATGTCTCCAAGACTCTTTGATTTTCTATGGGCTTTCAGAGGAAATGTCTGGAAACAAAAAGGATAACTTCAGTTCCAGTGGTCTACTGAGAGCTGCAGCCGGGCTGCCGATGGTTTTGGAGCAGCCTATTTGTAGCTTTGGGTACCTTTTCCCTCTGCCATACCCTCTTGTGTAGAAATATGCCATTTTCAGATGTTTGAGGCCAAATGCCCCTGGTTTTAGGAGAATGTGGGGAGCTGAGTGTGATGCAGAAGGTTGTACCACTCCTTGTGCACATCCCACATGTGCTGTGGTGATTATTTACACACACCAGGCCCATGGAACAGCATAGAACATGCCATGGCTTCAGCTGTCCTGGAAAAGCCAGCTCTTACTTAGGAATAAATCAGCAGCCTGGAAATTCCTTTCTGGTTTGTTAATCTTTATGGAATTAATAGGTAAACTACATTTTATAATTATTTTCATAGGTTTCACTGCTCCCAAATTCAACACCGAGGAGAGATACATTCACTAGAACCTCGATATAGCAACCAGGCATTTTTAAGAAGCAGTGAATTTGGCTCTGAAAAACCCTTCTTTTAATGCATTCCTGTAATTGTGCCTGCTGCTGCAGACATTTGCTGGTGTTAAGAACAGTATGTATACTTGGAATTGGACTCTTAGTACTAAAAATGAAACAAAGGATCTTATAAACAAAACTGAGAAGATCATTTTGTACCCATGTTGGGATCTGGTTGGGTATGTAAGATATATTTCTGTAACTGAGTAGATAATGTTTTGCATCCTGCAGCGAGAGCATGGAACAAGTGATTTCACTGGCTGTCCTGCAAGGCTGCATTTGTTTTAAATCCTGTAGATACATAATATCAGCATAGCAACAAACTTTCACACAGCTTAATCCTGAGAAACAGAAGCTGTTGTAATGTTCTCTACTCCATACGATACTGTCATTTGTTTAGTAACAACTTGGAGCTTCTCCACAGCCTCTTGTTTGCTTCCACTTGGACACTGTTTTTGTCCCATATTTAGTACAATTCTGGTCAATAAGTAACAGAACAGTGAAAATTGTTCTAGTGAGGAGACTGACATATTGCAGTTGTACAAAAGGCAGTGAACGGTAACAAAAGTCAAGACAGCGTAATTGCCATTATCACTGATTTACCAACAGTGTTTTCTGGTGCCCAAATTAATCTGCCTGAAAGTAGCTTTCCTTGATAGAGCTGTATGAAATTAGTTTGAAGTATCTGTTCCTGTATTTGAATTAATGCTATTTAAGAAAGGAACTTCAAGCTTCCAGGCCCCCTTATAGACCCAACCTCTTTGGAAGGTGCCAGCCCCGGGGCTTTCCAATCCTAATTTCATGTGGAGCCACTCTCATAGCTCCTTCAAATTCCCCTGGAAATCTTCGTCCAATGAATTTCTTCCACGTAAGTGCCTTTTCATTGCTACCTTCAGGATACAAATTTAAAATATCAAAATATAATATTTTTTTCCACAAGAAACAAAATTATATACTTTCAAATCCAACGACATTTTTATTTCATTTTGATGTATCGACATGGAAATAATTTTGAACTCTCATTTTGGAACACAGGAGAAAAAGACATCTGAAATTGTTTCCTCTCATGGAAAGTTTGAGTTTTGATAAAAATAGACTTTTCTGTGAGAATTCAACTTTGAAAAAATGGCAAAAGTTTCCCTATATCATAAGCTTTGTAATTAATTAACAGAAATTAATAATCTCATCCTTATCTGAAGTATCTCTCTTCTGAGGAGAGACTGAGGGAGCTGGGCTTGTTTAGTCTAGTGAGGAGAAGCCTAAGAGGGGATCTCATCAATTCACATAAATATCTCCAAGGTGGATGCCAAGGGGTTGGTGCCAGACCCTTTTCAGTGGCACCCAGTGACAGGAGGAGGAGCAATGACCCTAAAATAAAACACAAGAAGTATCATCTCAGCAAGAGAAAGAACTCCTTACAATGATGGTGACAGAGCACTGGAACAGCTGCCCAGGCAGTTCAGGGATTCTCCCCCTCTGGGAAAATTCCAAACCCACCTGGACACATTCCTGTGTTACCTGCTCCAGGTGACACTGCCATGGCAGGGGGGGTGGACTGAATGATCTCCACAGGTCCCTTCCAGCCCCAACTATTCTGTGATTGTATTATCTTCAAAATTTCTAGTGCTTTTTTCCCCTGAATTCTAAGAGCATGCCATATTGAGAAAAAAATTAAACTACACATCATGAAAATTCTCATGTTTGTGTGGAGGAAAAATAAAAGTCATCAATCATGCAAAAAAAAGAGTTGCATTTTTCATCCTATGAACAGAAGCCACATTCTTATTTAATGTCTGGAAATCTCAGTGGTGGTCAGGGTTTTTGGAGCCAAACACTGCTTTTGTTAGTTAGTTAATGCTGCCTGTTCTGGTAGTAAAATAGTGAAACTAAATATGGGAGTAATATCCTTTGTATGTAATCTGGTCTTTCATTATCATCAAAGTAAACATCCAATTCCTGGTAATTTGAAGAGCTATCCATCCATCTAGCTATCTATCTATCTATCTATCTATCTATCTATCTATCTATCTATCTATCTATCTATAATTTTATTTTTTTGTTTAAACCAGAAATTTGTTTTCTTCAACATGGATCCAGATGGTTTAAGCTTTTTCAAACTCATCAGGCTTTCAGGATGACCAGAAACAGTGTAGCAGAATATAGTTTTACTCTGTAAATGTTTGAATAGCATCCCAGTTCCTTTGTCATGAATGGCTGGATTAATTTAACACCCATAACAAAATATAGTGCCTTGCTCTACCTTCAGGTTTGTTTCTAATCAGGTGTTCTGCCTGCGGATTCTTACCTGTGTCCTTAGACTCACTTGTGATGACAGAACTTTGATCTTAGACATCCTTTATCCCAGAAACATCCTCTGTGGATCTTTCAAAGTGTGCTTCTTCTTGAAGAATTATGTTTTGAGATATAATTGAAGATCTGCAGGAATCAGCTTCTTCCTGTTGGGAAGGATGCACAGTGTTCTTTCATTGTTTCCTAGATCTTCGTTACATTCTCTTACAGCATCTTCTTGTCAGTTTTATTTTAAGGAGAATTTCTCTGTGCAAGACTCTGTAACCTGTACGTGGGGCATAAGATGTCAGTTTTCGTAATTACTGTGGTCAGTTTATTTACATCACAAAGGATCTGCCTTCACATTTGATTTTCTAATTAAAATTAATATGGGAAATTCAGACCTGCTGTGAGTAAATATTGTATATTAATTTCACTGGATAATTTAAACCTGATGATGGACCAAAGTTGTTTTGATTTGTCAGAAATTTAACACAAAGATGATTCAGAACTGTTTGTATTGTTGTTAAAAAACCAGATAGACAAACTGATAGATAAAATTAGTCAGTGCCAAAAAAATAAATGTTCTCATCTATCTAGTGTGTAATTAAGGGTTAAAGAAGCCTGAATTATGATCATATGTAAGATTTTTATGATGGAACATGTGTATCTCCAGTCTAACATCTAGCTTCTTTGTTGAATACTTTTCATAAAAGCAGCTGAGAGTATTTCTTAGTGCAACGAATAAATCTGTTTCTGATCAGGCAAATTAAGCACTGCATTCTTCTCCTCCAGTGGCCAAAATCTACCCCAAGTAGTAATCTTTTCTTTATAAAAGGAGGTATCAAATCCTCTCAAATTGTTTTCCATCGAGAAAGAGCTGTGGACAGCCCCTTGCATCCCATAGATTCTACAAGATCTCAAATTCCAGCTCCTGAGAGCCTTCGGAGGAAAGGCTTTCTCTGTATTACTCTGTACCTACTCTGGATTGTTCTCTCCTCCCTCATTCCCTTTACCCACACAAATTACCTCCTGATGTTTTCTACCATCTAATTAGGAAAATTTCCTCAAACATTTTCTCTCTTTCTTCTGGGAAGTGTCATTACCACCTCTGGAAAGTGGGTTCTAGATCCTCAAATGGCAATATCTCCGCTGATAAAAGGCTTTCTCACATGGCACCTTCTGGAAATACTTTAGAAGCAATTTAGAACAACAAAGCTTTTTACATCCTTCTGATCTCATGAATTTTTAATAGAAGTAGAAGAAAATATAACTGCTGTTTAATATCGGCCAGGCAAACAGCCCTGTCACTCTGCAGCCTGGGAAGAATCAACACTCCTTTTCAAAAGACCTGAATTTTGACTAGTCACTGCAGTGCTCAGAAATCAGAGCAGGGATTCTTGGCACAAATATTTAATATTGAGGTTAAGTTTATGGTCAGGTCCTTTATTCACCTGTGACAAGGAGGAGAAAGATGACACATCAAAAAGATGCAAGGATGTGATGCATACAAAGCAGATCTCAGTAAAACTGGAGAAAAACATTTTCTGTGCTTGCTAAGAAAATAGAAAATATAAGCCAACTAACCATTATTCTTGAAAAATTACAGTATAATTATTTCTTACATGTGTTAAAATGCAGCTCTTTTTGAATCACTGCATCAGTTCCTAAGATTATGTGGAAGTTAAGATTTTCTAGCATCAAAAGAAAGTACATGTGTTTAGATAAAAGTAAAATCAATAAACCCACAAGTCAGAATAAAGAAAAAGTTTTTATCTGTCTTTCCCCTCGCCCATTTCTGCTCATATAGGACTTAGAAATTCAATAATATTAAAAAAAATAAATTGAAGTAGCATTATTGTTTTCTAAGTAGCTGCCAAATACAAAAATCCTCTTTTTTTCTCTAGCTAAGAATCGTTACAGACGCAGCAAATCAAATGTCTCAGGGAATTTAAGTTTTCCTTACTTCTGCCATGCATAGAAGGAATTTGATTCATATGCTGACTTTCCTGTAATTATTCTGATAATGTAACAGCTCACTGAGTTACCTTTATGAATTTCAAGACTCCTCATTTTTCAGAGACAGGTAAAGAAAACTTGTGGTAGACACCTGCTAGGTGCTGAATGCTTTTTGGAAAATTACAGAAACGAAGAGAGAGATTGCATTAGAACTAGACAAGAACATACAGCTGTGGGGGTGTCAGTCCTAATTTAGGAAAAAGAAAAATAAAAGAATAAAATAATATTTTAAATGAGATTAAGAATTACGCTAGGGCACTTTCAAAATCAGAAAGTTCCTAATAAACAGGGTTTTTCTGGCCATCAGTTATCTCTTGGAAGGGACTTCAATCCTCAGTTCCTTTTCTGTTGCTGATGGGTAAAGAACACCCTTTTGTAGCTGATTTCATCTGTCAGTTCAATCTTCTTCTCCTCCTTTGAAGTCAGAATTATCTAATTCCTCAGTTAAATCAAATGTCAGTTTCTGTTTTTATATTAAAAGAACAGTATAAGACACACTGAACATTCAGTGCTTCGGTGGAGTGTTTATCTTTTTGTCTCATTGATTTTGTAGACAGTTTTCCCTTCAATGCCCCTTTTTTCTCTTTGAGATACCTACTGTGCTGCAGTGGTGGGGTTTTTTTCACAATGCCAAATAGCATCTCAGCAAGATTTAAGATGTGCACTTTATTATGAGAGGGAAATATCTCTCTGACATGGACGTGATTTTGGATTGCTTTGTTTTCAGAAGGATAATGCTGCGTGGGGAAGGGAGGTCAGATCAAATATATCACATCAAAACCTGAAGGTTCCAGAGACAATGCCTCGGCTTTGTCTGGCTTTCAGGGTAAAACAGCCTGTTAATTGAATGCAAAACTGAAATGCCAAATAATAAAAAATGCTTCTTCAAGGAGCTACAGATTATGGAGCTGGATTTTGGCACTGAAGAGGCAGTGCCAACAGAAATATCGCTGCACAAACCCCAAAACTGCACTTGACTCTGCTTTTTATTGCACAGTGAATGCTCCCTCATCCTCTGGAAGTGTCGTTTCTTAGGTGCTTATCTGTGGCATTCCGTGATTCAGAAATCACTGGATGAATCATTAACTTCACAAAGGCCTTTTCCATGTCACCCTAAGTACAGGAGTACTTAATCCATAAACAAAGCTGTAATCCTTGGTTTCACAGTTTCCTGAACTAACAACTGAACCTACTCCTCTGAGTCAGGGTGCTAATAAGAAAATTGAATTGAAGCTTCAGCATTACTGAATTGGGTTGAAAATATGATTTCAGATGCTTAAAGAAAACTGTATTTCTCCCTATTTTTAGATAAAATGTGGTACAGTAATCCAAGAATAACTTGGCTCAGACTTGTGGTTTACAGTAGGATGGGCTCAGGGGTGTGTTTAGGACCTAGAGGAGTTTGAACAGACTGTCCCAAATGGCTTTCCAGTTTTAAAGGAATGTGGTGGGTTGACCTTATCTGGACACCAGGTGCCTGCCAAAGTCATTTTATCACCCTCCCACTTCATCTGAGGAGAAATACTGGAGTTTTTTAATCTTAAAATCACAAGAAATAAAAACATATAACCCACCTTGTATTGGATGAAAATAACTTCCTGAAGCTTAAGCATAAGAGACTGGGATTATATTTGGGTTAAATCCAACTACAAATGTTGTTATATGAGCATCATGAAGGAACTGTCAGCCCCTTGGCTCTTACATTTTCATTTTAAGGTAGTGACTTTACAGAAGTCTATTCAAATCCACAAAGTCAGTGCTAGTCAGCAGATAATGTGGGTTTATGGTTGCATATCAGCATGGTATAAAGGTAGATGGAAGAACTGGACAGGCTGAAAGAGTTGGGGTTGTTCATCTCGGAGAAGAGAGAGACCTTGTAGCAGCCTCCCAGTACCTAAAGGCATGCAGGAAACCTCTTTTGACAGGGGCATGGAGTGATAGGGAAAAAGGGAATGGTTTTAAGATGAAAGAGAGTGCATTTATGTTAGATGGTGAGCCACTGGCACCTCTTGGCCAGAGAAGTTGTGGATGCTCCATCCCTGGAAGCTTTGAAGGCCAGGTTGGATGGGACTCTGAGCTACCTGTTCTGGTGGAAGGTGTCCCTGCCCAGGGCAGGGGGTTTGGAACTGGGTAATTTTTAAGGTCCCTTCCTAGTCAAACCATTTCATGACTCTGTTATAAATGTTGATGTAGGAATCCATGCTCTAGACATTATGCTAAGACATGAGTGATACATAAAGATAAATTCCCTTTCTCTATCTTAAAGTCTAAAAATATTCTTTATGAAAGATGCAATTGATGAAAGGGAAGTGATATTTTTTTAACAGATGTAACAATTTACAGCTTCAACTAAGAGTCCTTCAGAGAAGATATCTTGATCTGAATTAATTTTAAAATTAGTAATGGAATATACTGAAGTGGCTTCTCCACTGAGAAGCAAAATGGTACTTTGCCATTAAAACCCTACAACGTGTTCACTACACTTCTAGGACTGCGACTCCTGTTGCTAAATTTTCTGTACATTTAGACCAAGGAAATGTTAGAAAATGGCACTGCAAAAAGCAGAGGATCTATCTCAAGAGAATGCAGCTACTTCGGGTGCAAGTCTTTAGAACTGTGACCCGTAGCATAAGAATTGCATTGTTACTTTAATGGATAATTATGTAGATGTCTTTTTATATGGAAAATCTCTTTGTTTTTAATAGGTTTGTGGAAGGTACTTTTCCCAGAAAAGCTTATCTAACACCCATTGAACTAAATTGAAAAATTACTATTGATCTGGTTGAGAATAAGATCAGCCCCACAGTGGGAAAAATGACACACACATATATAGAATGGTTAATGTAGAAAAGTAATTACTTCTTGCTTTATAACTTGGTATAAATTTAGCAATTAATCACCACAAATTAACAATAGTTTCTAGAATTCTATTCTATCTTATATTTCAAAGTGATTTCTTCATTTTTTTTATATCTATCGCACACTATCACTCCTTTTATTTTCATGAAATGAAATAATTCTACAAAATGTTATTGCTCCTTTAGCTACTGTAAGGATTTCATGAATAACATTAAGAGTTAAAAGGACTTTTAAGCTTAATATTAAAAAATGATATTATACCATGCTTGGATTAAGGGGGTAGTTCCCTATGTACAAAAGGACATGGTTTAACCAAATATAAGATGTTGCAAAGGTGACCATAGGAAGTAACTGGCATGACTTGGAATGCCTAAGGAGTACTAGTTAGTCCAAAGCTGCAACTCTTTTTCTCCCTGGCAAACAGCAAGTTTCAAGTGCAGTAAACATTACTGTACTTATGGAAAATTAACTTTTTGAATAAACATGCAATTTTTGTGGAGGTAATCGCTTCTAAAGAACATAATCTCCCTGTGTCTAGCTTTCTAAAATGGAATAAAATTAATTACTGGAAGCAAAACTTCACCATAAAAAATATATTGAGGTATAAATCATCATTGAATGCATATAATTTTTTTTTTTTTTTGCATGGTACCTCCTAAATTCGAGCCTAATTTCTGCAGCACGTTAATCCCAGAAGGGAAAAGAGAAAGCCTGTGTAACAAGAGCTGGATATCCTCATATCTGAGGGGTTTTTCATTCTGGTAGACTTCAGTGGGCATACGGGGAATGGGTCCTCGTGCCTCCTGTGTGTGCTGAGCAGATAAGGAGCAGATTGTGCTGATGGCAGCAGCATCTGCCTCTTCCTCTCCCATTTGAGCTGTGACCCAGCAGCAGCAGCAGCAGCAGCAGCAGCAGAGTGTTCCAGTAGCCAGCCAGGACAGAGGGGGATTGGGAAGGACTGTGATGTGCCTGCTCATCACCCATGGGAGGAGCATCTTCTAAACCTCTGCTGTGATTCAACCGACTGCTACACAGGCCACTCAATCTGCCCAAAACCAATCACAACCGTTGGTAACAGAAAAAAGAAAAAAACCACACCATAAAACATGGGACATTTCAAGGAATTGTGCACTCAAAACCATTCCAAGTTTTGTCTAAAACTGGAATTCTCCTTCATGATGCCAGTAGTGAGGAAACTGGCAAGATTTCTCTGTGTGGTTATTTACGCAGATTTTCGACTTTTATCCAGAGGAGAAAAAAAACTGATTTGATGTCAATGATGACACTCTGAAACTCCAGCTGAAAGAGAAGTAGAACATTTTGCAGGAGTGAAGCCTTCCTTGGCTGGACTCTACTAGCAGCAAGCTGACTTACAGGAAGCTTTGACACAGTCTAATCAGATTAACCCAGAGGAGAGAGAAGACCTGAAATGCTAACACTGACAAATTGCAGATATGTGCTGATGAAAGCCACTCACACTTGCTCTTTGCTGATCTTCTTGCTCAATATGGTACATGACAATGAAGACCAAAACCAGAGATGAAAACAGACACATCACAGATTGTGGAGATATGAAAAGGTATTGTACCTTTCAGCATCTTCTCTTTGTCAACACATCCATCTCTTGAGGTGTGTGAGATATCTTGAGGTATCTATTTTCACCTTAGGTGAGCTGCCAAGTGCATGTGAAATGAACAGTGCAGTCGTGTCCATCTGGATAGCAAGGCACACGGTTTGGAAGGCATTTCTTTTAAAAAAAATCTCACAAGTATCAAAGTGCAAGGAATCCATGGAATGATTACCTCATCTTTTTGCAGGTTTTTCTCCTGATTTTGTGCTAGCATTAAATCTGCACAATGGATCAGATTGGTGTGCTGCAATACTGAAATTGTGGCAAATACCTGGACAGACCTTGTTTTAATTGTCAGGTTGCAAATTTTGTGATACAGGCTAAGCATGAGCTCTGTTGTGCAAGTCTTTCAGCAATCAACTACTGGAGGCTCTGTCTGTGCCAGTCAGTAACAAGAGACCAAGTGGTGCACCAGAGGGCAAGTGACCTGACACAGCCCTTTTCCCTCCAAAAATAGGGTTGTCTTGTCTATACTGCCTATGAAGATGCTGAGCACACCCTGCAGGCTCCACTGCCCGAGTTAAGGTCAGAGTTGTGTGGAGGAGATGTGCTCCCCTTCCCCGTGCCCACCTCTGCCCCTGTCCCACCTGACTGCCTTTTCCTGGGCTCTTCTTCATCCCCATGGGCTGGTCTGACCCACACTGAGCTCTTGGCTGGCCCTGGGTACTCACACTGCTCTCCTGATTGTCCCCTGGCTGCCCTTCCCCTGTGGAGCAGCTGGTGTGGCACACGTGGTGAAATTACAGCCTTTATTTACACCTTCAGAACCTGTGGTTTTCTTAGTTTTGCTTTGCAATTTGCACAAAAAAAGAAAAAATACCTAACTAGAATTTATTTTCCATAATATCTCATAAAAATAATGCCAGCAGGTAATTTTCTCAGCAACACACTATTAAAATAAATATCAGATTTCAGTATAGATTTTGTTTTTCCTGTTTGAAAGTAATCTGAAAAATGTCCTCAATTTATTCTGCATATGGAAATTAGGTTGAATACAAGATTGAACTTTCTCCTTTGCTAACTATGTAAAATATAACTCACAATTTTCTTGTGAGCTTTCTAGCTGATGTCAGTACTGTTGCATCAAGATACAGAAACTGAAGATAGAGTGGCTTTACATGTAGTTTTTACACATAAATTATTTTCCTTATATTTTAATGCATGTAACTTTTCCATCTTCAACAATTAATTTCTGTCACAAGGAAACAAACACTTGTGTCCAAGGTCATGTGGTACCCAGAAAAGGTAAATGATATCCCTGGGTTTTTAATATTTATTTTAAATTTTCCAGACATACTTCTCCTGAAGACCCAAAAGGGCGTGTTCATTTCTTTGCACCATTTAAAATTTGAACAACTAACTAGAATAAAGTATCATTCTTGATAGCATCCCTGGATGGACAAGGGTCAGAGAACTAGCATGCCGTAAAAAGGACAAGAGTTTCATTGTTAATAAAATGGCTGGAAAGAAACAAAATAATTTCTAGTATGCCAAAGTGTAAAACCATATCTTTAAGAATAAAAAAATGTAACCATATCTGGAGGATGGAAACTCTACAAAAAAAAATTCGCATTTTTGATGAGTAATGAGTTGAACTCAAAATGAGCTCTGAGTGCAATACCATTATTTAGATGCATGCTGAAAGAAAGACCAAGTTACATGAAAGCCATCTGGACTTCCTTTGCTTTTTTCTGTTTGTTTGTTTGTCTTTGGCACTGAAGCAATTCAGGAATATTTTTTTTATTTCTCATTGATGCCAGTTTAAAAAAAGTCAGTAGCCTGAGGAAATTTCAAAAAAAAGCTAAGACAATGATTATAGAAAAGGAAAGTGTATCTAAAACTGAAGGAACTAAGGAATATAATTTACATATTTTATGAAAGAGAATTTAAATGGTAATTTTATTAAGGAGTTGATTCAGACACAGTCATATAAAAGGTTCCTTCTTGGTTCTCTTTGAGGCTTTAAGTAAAGCTGTTGGCATAAGTTTATATTATTATTTGAGCAATTTGAAAAATGCCAGGGAACCTTCTTGACCATGGGAATCTCAGCTGTCAATACTCTTCGTAACCTGTCCCTAACAAGGTTTTGATCCTGTCCACGTTACACCCTCCTGAGTGATCCCCAGGCACAGCTCAGCATCATCCTGGAGCAGGGAATGTTCTCAAATGACACTTTGGAGGCATCCAGGCTGCTGTGGAGAGTGAGAGTCTTTAGAATGTGCTGCAGTTTCTCCTCCATTCCAATTGGCCTCGATGCCAAAGAACGGTTTCAGAGATCCATAAATTACTAATGCACAAGTTTGCATTGTCAAAGACCTGAAACACCTCCAGATGAGCTCTCCATGTTTGACACTTTCCTGTTTTTACCATATCATTATACAGGCTGACATAGCTGGAGACCAATTAAAAACTGACATCAGCTAGTAAATTGTTTAAGTACCAAAGTTAGTAACCAGAATTAGTCTTCATTTTCCATCATCAATATTTTACATATTATCTCCAAAACTGAAGGTGGAACATTTTGTGCTCAAGGCATTTTAGAGACACAGACAATTTAAAATCTCAGAATATGTTTGATCTATATTTAATTTTATCTTTTATTTTAAAAATACCTCTTACAGCGGTCCAAAGGTTCATCACATTTTTCTCTGGACCACAGTGAAGAGTCAACAGTCACAAAATAGAATTGCAGCCTTTCTTTTCTAGTCTTTGAAAAAATACAAAAATAAACATATTTTACAAGTGTTTCAGACATTGAACAAAATATTTAAAAATGAGACTGACCCAAATCTCCTCTAATTTTTGACTAAGCACAGGAAATACGTACCATGAGTCTGAGGATACCACTGTTAATATGGATAAATGTAGTTATAGTAGGATTTTGCCTAAATTGTCAAATAAGATGAGCACTGCATTCCTAGCATATCTATGAGGCACACTGCTCAGCATTGCAAACTGCAACATTGTACCTCATGTTTTCATTTAATAAAACCCTCGCCTGTCCTTAGGAACACTGACTCCATTTAAGTCCAGCATATTTTGCATGATGCAATGACAGAATTGCAGTCTCCTGGAAAATGCTTTAAAAAAAAAAGGTAATTTTTAGTTCTGTCCACTAAAAGTACTACTTTTTCAAAATAAAAGATAACTTTTGATTTATGGAAACAATGTTTTAAAATGCTTGAACTGAGACCAACAGTTTTAGATAGGAGTTCTTCTTTTCCCAAATAATGTGCTGGAATAGTTGTCTCTTAGTTTGTGACTACTTAAAAGGAGGGTGGTAAGATAACAGTTATTTAATGATACGAAACCAAATTTTTCAGCTACAAAGCTTAAACAGGCTATGTTTAATTTGCAGTATTGAAGTGGCTGTGTAAAAGCTGTGGAATGTGGTAAAAGCACAGAAGTTCTCTGAATCCTGAGCTGCTCTCTGCATGCCAGGCTGATTGTGGTGAAACCATAGGGCATTGCTATGAAAAAAGAAGAGTTTCAAAGAATGATTATGATGACAGGCAATTTCAGAAGAAACAACATTTCTCTACCATTAGACTGGCATTATATAATTATTTATTCTGTTTGAACAGAAAAAGTGATGGTATCTGTTCATTACTTTGCCAGACTTGATTTATCTGGGCTTTTATTTCTTAAGGGATTATAATGATGGCTAATTCTAATACATAATAAATTATGTATAGTTACACTGCACAAGTGGATTTGATAACCAAAATACATGTTGATATTTCACCAACACTTGCAAGTACCAATCTTTTGAAATTTGGGAGATTTGAAAAAAAAAATATTTCGTTAGTTGTAGAAGCCTCAAAATTTGCTGTATTCCTATAAGTTTGTGATTGGCTTTAATAAACATTTAATAGCAACCTGTATTTGTAATAGAAAGCATTACATGAAATAAAATCCTTGCATTAAATCCTTAAAATCCTTGCATTTTTCCCTTTACAGCTCAATAGTCACTCAGCCACCATTTGATATTGTTATAGTGCACTTTTGACCAAAAATATTGTCTGTCTTTGAAATGTTTAAACAAGAAGGAAGCACAAAGGGTGAATGTTGGTAAAACGGGTATTGTAAGACACATATTCAGAGTGTTACTCTTAGAAATGCAAAGAAATCAATTTTTCTCAATGAAAGCCATGATAGAATAGGTTCTGAAAAGGGTAAGAGTGCTCTCCCTCAGGGGATAAATCACAGCTCACCATCAGGAGAGCACAGAGGTCCTAATCTCCCTCTCCAACCTTCCCATCCCACAGCCCCTGGAAAGGCAAGCTCTGGGTTCAGCAGCAAAATATTTGCATTTCCTCATTCCCAGCTTTGCTCCTGGGGCTCTGGCAGGGGAGAAGGTGCCTGCTCTGTAATCACAGACGTGTTCAAGCAGCCAAGCTGAGGGAAGGACTCAGGCCCAGGTCCTCCTTGGGGGCTGCCTGAGCATGAGAGCATCAGAGGCACTGCCCAAGGAGCCAAAGGAAGGTACAAGAAGGTGCCCATTAGACCAGCCTTGAGCAAAACTGAGAGATTTATGTTTTGCTTGCTTTGTTCCCATCTTTTCACCCATCAGCATGTGAGTTACATCAATTCAGGCTCCCAAGGTCTCATTCTCATTTGTAAGAAGGGCACTTCACATTACTCTGGTAATACAAAGAGGCATTAAAACGGCAGTAATTTATATTTACATTATTTTTATGGCTCTGTTGCTATTAGAGGAGTGTAAAGTGGCATTAAGAGAAACCACTTTCAGGCTACTTAGAGTCTTTACTTCCAGGGACTACAATGCAGAGCCTAAATGACTAAGGGTGTGTAAGTGAGCACATCTAAGAAAGGCATCTGTGTGATAAGGTACATATTGGAAAGGCCAGGAAAAAGTACTAGTTTAAATCTACTAAACTCACTCATAAACCCCTGGGATGCAAGATCTGCTGGAGTAATGCCATTGAGTTATCTGGAAGCTGTTAACCTTTTTCACAAGGCTATATTGAATAAAATGTTGCTATCATCAGAAAGCTGTTTGCCAGTCTCCATGCAGTAAATAAATTTGAGATAAATATATTGCCTACTGGAAGTATATTCATTTTATCACAGCACCACAGAAATTGCAGAAGAGTTGTCAAGGATGTATAATTGGCACAAAATTGATGAACTTAGCAGCTGAGCACTCTTCCTGCTGACCTGGGATGTACAGATGGAATAATGTAACCTCCTTTTTAGTGTAGCTTCTGAATATTTGTACAAATCCACTGTATTTCTGAAAGCTATTTATATCTAAAAAAATAACACATTGATAAAAGTGGCCTAACTGTGCACTTTGGTTTTCTACAAATAATATTGCAGGATTAAGAATGAATTGCTAGATCTCAACCAGTACTAATATCTGTGAACTCTTCAGTTATTTCTGGATTTTTGGCAGCTTCTCACAGACAGTAAAGAACAAAACTTTTTATGAACATTAACCACTTCTACCTGTGATTTGTCGTGTTTGGTGACATGAAAAAGCATTACTAAAACAGAATTAAGCAAAGAAAGTAAAAGAAAATCCACTTGTTCCTGCAGCTTGTTCATATCCTTTATTCAGTATCTCTGCTATTTATTTTCTCTCCGTATGTTTTACACTTTCTAAGGCCAAATTTTTCCTTGCTTGCAGATGGTCTTTCTCCACTCTGTTTTGGTTGCTTTGCAATTTACTCTGTCTTTATATTTGTCTTCTGTCCTTCCAGCTTCGACATCACCCATACAATTAAGAAAGAAAGAAATAGCAAACAAACAAAAAATGGTAAAAATAGCATGATGCACACAAGAGCTCAGTGTTCATGGTTTGGTTGAATAAAAATCTCCAGACCGACACACACAAAGCCCTCTCCTGAAATTCCTAAAAATAGCTGGACTTTGATATAGCTACATGAGCAGTCATCAAGTACTAATTAATCTCCTCTTTCATCAAAAGGCATCGTCATCTTTTGACTATATTGGTCCATGGCTCATACCTATAATTTGTGAACAATAATTAAACCATGTGGAAACGGACCCCCACAGGTCTGTTCTAAAGCTAAAACTTAACACAGCCCAAGACACGCTTCCTACAGGGGAAAATGGTAAAACCAAATAATTTATTTATCAGTTGCTCACTCACATCTGATAGACACCAGGAACACACCCACGCACCTATGAAACTATGACTGAGGAAGTACTGACATTTTCAAAAACGTTTCTAATGATGTATGTACAGTTTGCAGTCATATGGAGTTTAATATATTTCTGCATTCAAATCGCTTTCATGAGCCATTCCTATGAGAAGTGAGGACTGCTGGGAGAGTGTAAAAAAGGATAAGCCAGGCTCTGCTGGTGCTAGAACCATGAAAACTTGGTTCCTGACAGGTCCCTTCCAGGAGGGACAGCCTGAGTGGTTTCTGTGCATTTTGCAACATGGATTTCGTGCTGCAGCCTGGTGACTGCTGCCTGTGGGACTATTGTTAGGGCTCACCTGTGGGAGCCTGGGAGAGCTCTTCTTTCATCAGAAAGAAGATAAAGGTGCTGTGGTCCTAAGTGCAATTAGGATTTGGAGTTTCTCAAATTCTCTAATGCTGCTGAAGGGAGCAAACTCCCTTAAGACTTGGACAGGGGAACAATCCTCTGAACCTTGAACCTCTAGCTACCATAAGTAAAGACGCAGAGAATGCTGCCATACTTCAGGTGGCAGCAACTTCATGATGAATTCTTTAATTTTAAACTATTGCAAGAGGTGCTGTCCAGCTCCTGTAAACATCTGTCACTTTTCTGCTTATTGGAAACTCTTGATGTAAGAAAACAGTTACAACAAAAACTATTCCAGCTCAGCTGAACAATTAATAAACCTGTAGTGCTTTTTTCACTTTCAGTCATTATCCTCCAGAGGATTCTTGGACTATATCACTATTCTCAGATTGAAAATTTAGGACAATAAAGAACTGCAAGTAAAGTCTATTTTCCTCTTGGGAGTAAGTAGCCAGAGGTTTTTGTGCCCATCAACTTTCTGCTCACATCAGTAGACAGCTGAATGGTCCTAAAGTAGCAGGAGTTGCATTAGCTTTGTTCATATCAGTGTTTCTTGCAGCTCCACAGTCCAAGGCCAACAGCGAGAGCTCACTTGAGCATTCATCATCCCTAGTGGTTCTTACAGTGTAAAATCTCAACTTCAGCACAGAGATCTTTCATTTGAGGCTGCAGAGACTGATAAACTCACAACACAATGCCTGCTACTATTGGTTCAGGCTGATGAACATAGGATTGTTTGCATCCATTGCCTGATATTCACGTCAAATTCAAAGCCTTCAGACTCATCTCTGCAAATAAAATGTCTGAAATTAAGAGCTGCTGAAGTAAAAAAGCCTGCCACACTTCAGTTTGGGAAAATTTGCAATGGGAATGTGAGAAATATAAAAAAGTTCTTAGGAGCCGTAATTTAGCAAAAATGTGTAACTTGCATGTTTTAAGTAGATATGAAAAGGTTTTCTGGCGAAGTGTAGAAATAAGTACTTGTTTCACATTTTTCAGGGAAATATTTTTTTGGAAAAAACAACCCATTTTTTACCTGGAATTTCATATTTTGTTTTCTAAATTTACTTAGCTACAGCTGAATGTATATAATTTAACTTATAATTCAATTAGTTTAGAAAAAAATGCAAAAAACCAAACTTACATGCTCAGCAGTGGCGATGGTTTATTTTATATACTAAATTAGTAGAAAACCACTTTTTTTCACCACTCCTCACACCCCCACTGTGTTTTTATTATGGCATTTTAGGGAGGTGAATGAAATAGTGGAACAATCTGGCAAAGTCCAGAGCCAGCATAAAGTAAACAATGGAAATGTGGGTGTTCAGGAACAGGGAAAGGATCTCAACTTTTTGGCAGTTTTGAGACAGGATATTTTGCAGTGACTGGTGAAGTTATGTATCAAGGTAATTATGTACCAAAGTATTAAAATAGATTGTGAGCTTCCTTGCTAACCTGACTAAATAAAGGAAGAAAGACTAGAGGAAGAATTGAAACTTTTTTTATTTTTAAAAATTAAAAATTTGTGGGTTTTATTTGTACTTATTTCAAATACGACTAAGAACCGACTATTTAATTTCACATTGGTATCATTTAATATTTTTCAACCTACCTATAAAGTTAGATTTTAAACATAGACCATATTTTAAACATCCCCATAATGGAAATGAAAAGCTATCAATTAAAAGGGAAAAGTAAA
>VZTR01022359.1:149470-203968 GCA_013400775.1 Chaetops frenatus | reverse complement strand
TCAAAAGCAGAGCTTTTTTTGAGATAAGCTATAAATTACTGCAAAGGCCTGTCTCATGTTGAGTATGACAAGCCAGTAGCTGTTTTCTCAAAAGTTAAGATGTTTTGGAACTTTCAGTTCCTGAGCAATCACTAGATTGAAAGAAAGAAAAAGAAACACATTGTTGAAAAATCTGCCCAATGGATTCTCTTCTAAAAGTCTGCCTCAGGATTTTTGGGAGGTAACTTAGCAAGGACCCTGGAAAGAACGGGGTGGAAAACACTGAAAAAAATTAAGGGAGGGAAAAAGAAGATTGAGGATATGACCATCCAATAAAATAGTGTTGGGATCTTTGTGGACATGAATGGAGGATATAGAAGTTACCTGAGAAGAGAGGTATTAACCTATTAACCTTCCCAGAGTTCCAGTTCACAGCTCCACTGCTATGAGAACACAGGCCACAAAACTAAACCACAACTTAGACACAATATAATATGAAGAAAGGCTGAAAATTTCAGAAAAAAAAGCAAGACACTGTTGTACTTAAGTAAATTTTTGCTTTCTGGGGAGGGAATATATATATATAAAAAATTGTCTTTTAACTGCATTTTTATTTCAACAATGATAACAGGAAAAAAGAGTGGGATATCTCTAGAAAATGACTGTCAAGCTCTTCCTTTCACCAAGGTATGAAGCTGGAATTCCTAAACCAGCAGAAAGGATCTCAGCAAAGGATAGTTTCTTGTTTTGGTTGGTGCACTCATCTATGCAACAGGACGGGGGAATTAAAACATATGAGATATAGACAGTGGAAGGAAAAGCACTGATCAGCAAGAAAATAAAGTAGCCAATTTGTTTCATGTTGGGTGATTAAAACCCCTCACAGTCTCTTATGGCAGCTGATTATGATAATAATGCAAGACCACAAGCTTATGTTTTTAAATTATATTGCATCTGCTTTTTTATTGGACACAGAAGAGCAAGGTTCAATTTGAAGCCATCTCTGAAGGTGAAGGTTTTATTCCTTTTACGTTTCAAAATGTGCATTGTTATAGGAACTTCATATTAATAATCAAGTGGGTGATTTTACTTCCTCTCCTCCCTTCTGATCAAGGACCCATAAACCCATGCCTATGTGAAGTTGCTGTAGTTTTTAATATTTATCATATCCTTACTTCACTGACTCAGGCAAGTGTGTATATTTTCCATCTGTCAGTTTGCTACCATAAGTCAGTGCCATAGTGACAATGAGATGTTAAAAAATCATTTGGCTTTCATGTTCTACAATTTAAAGCTGTGGATGAATAGAGTAAAGCATGTATATCTCCTTTAAAATACTTACACTAATCTGTTCTTAAAATCCAAACCAAACGTGAATTTTGTAACTGCTATCCTCCAAATGTATCTTTCTCCTCACTTTGTAATGTGCATTTCTCTCTGACTAAAATAGGGGGAGAAAAAGAGAATAAAAAAGCACATCATAATTGGAGTTCACTGATCATCATGCATCCTTAACTTATGTTACTGCATCTTCTTCCTCCTTTTCATAATAGTGTTGAGCCTTTACAAAAAGAAATCTTAGTTTTTCATTGCTCACTTTTGCCCATTTATGGCAGAACTTTCATTTACTTCACATAAATACTTTATTATTACCTTCTACCTTACAAATAACCCCTTCTGATGTTGGGGTGCATTGCATTTTTTCCCCCAATTTTTCAAAATCTCTGTGGCCTATACACTTGGAACCTATTCCATGCTTTGAAAAAGCATCTGTTATATAAAATTTGTTTACTGAATGTGGCAGGCTGGGTAGCTACCAGATCCTAGAAGATAATCCACCTGAGTAACACTTCTATATTTGAAGATTTTGGTCAATTATTATTAGAATACTTCCCCAGATGTGATAAAAATCTGTAAAAAATTGAAGTGTGTGTAGTGTATCAACTGCATGGTAACAATGACAATGACTTGTCTCACAACAGAAATCAAAAATGCTGAAAGTAGCTAAACAGTTCTTAAAGTGCCAATTAAATAGCTAATGAGTGACTGTAAATGAGTCAGGTATTCAGTCTTTGCTCCTGAGCTCTCTGCATCTTTTGAGTGTTGCATTTGCACATTGGATCAATCTGACACTTCTGGAAAGGGGAGCAGGATGGTAAAAAGGAAGAAATTGGAAGTGGAACAAAAGAGGGAAATCTTTGTTTTATGAGTCATCTTCCTTAACAATGAAAGCATCAGAGGCAAGAATGATACAATCCAACAACTTGTTGTGCATGTGAAATCAATGACAGCTTCTGGACAGGGCAATTTATAACACTGCTCCACGTGTATTCCATGTATTAATAACTTAAAAGTGGATTTTCAGCAGAAACTTCTAATTGCCTAGCCCATTTCATTGGGACATCATTAAAATAGGCATTTTGCAGTGCTGAAGACTAAAAACAAGTTCTAAACAGCTTGTCCTCTGTCACAGCAGAAATGGACAGCATCTAACCCCTTCAAATCAACAAGGACTGAAAGTCAAGGCTACTTATGACCAGAAGGTGTCAGAACAGCAGATAAAAATATCCACTTCCTGAGTGCTGCCGAATTATTTCTATTTGGTGTCACAAAGATACTGGATTTTAGCTTGGATTCCAGAGGATAAAAGGACCCTGAGTTCTTCTTGTGTTCTTTGACAGCACACTATGAGGAGCTGGTGAAATTCACTGTGCAGCTGCCTGTAGTGTAACTCCCCTGTACCTTAGAGAGGGTTCCACATTTCTCCATTTGTTTGGCTTCCCTGAAGCCAAAGTTCCTTTTAAAACATGCTATAACTTAGCAGAAACCCTGTGAGCTGAAATTTAAAAGGGTCTTTAGTAGAACATGACAAGGCAGTAATGAAAGATGAGTGGTTAATCAGAACCATCAGGGCTCATAATTTTCTTAGAAGTTTAACTTCCCCTGAGTACCCCCTCCAATCTGATGAGGTTTTCTTTTAGGCACCTCCAGTTTCCTGGAGATGTTAGAAGTCACTGTAATGTTATTTTTGTGTGGTTATATCAAACTGCTCATACCAGAGTCCATATTCTGTTCCTTCACCAAGACTCTAGAACATAAACTGTTCCCTGTCTGACAGGCAAGGAAATACTCTCCATTTCTTGAAATTGTAGTCTTTCCTTCCTGCTTTCCTTATTTATCCTCACACTCCTTCTGTTCCATAGTGCTTTTTCTGTCTTTCCATGTTTAATTTTTCTTTTTTCTTTTTTTGCCTTTCCCCAAATGGCTTGTTATAAAACATATGCATTCAGTGATTTATGGTCCAATGTGAGGAAGTATCTTATTGAACCCTCCCACCCTCGCCTTCAACCCCAATACCTTGAAGATATCCACACCAAGTATTCTCTTACTTGCAAGAAATGACAGTTTTGTTAAATCTTTGGGAACAAACAAATAGTTCCTCTTCATGTGGCATGCATTTCAATCAGTGAGATTGTTACTCAGTTACTTTAGGTTATGACAATGAATTGCAAACAAAATAAACCCCAAGGAACTTGCATAATATAAAATCAAGGATCAGCCAGATTTTTCAAGGCTGAAAATGCAATTCCACAAAATGCTGGTGTTGATAAATTTGAAGCTTTGACAACACAATACATGTAGACAAAATTTATATATTTTGAGCAGTGTTTGAAGCTTACCACTACTCCATGTGGAGCAAAGTGCACCCTCAAGTAAGGATGCTGAGCCTATACTGAATTCCTGTTTTTTCAAAGTGCTCTTGTGGTGATGGTTTTTTTTGTGTGTTTCTTTTTTTCATGTGGATCTTCATGTGCTCCTCAGTTACAGTACAAATGCTAATGACATATGGATTTCACTTAGAAGTTTTAAAGGGAAAAATGTGTAAACATTACTGAATATTTTGAGATAGACCACAAAGGAAAATCCTTGCATGTTATTTGGAAAGGTAGCTAAGGTGAAAGGAGAAACATTGGTTCTATTATACTGTCTTAGAAATTAAAAAAAAAACAAAATGAAGAGGGCTTTCTTTATTTCTTTATTTTTTTTTCAAGGGGTTGCCATTGACCTTTTGAAATATGTGGCATTTGAAGATCAAATGCCACATCTGCTTTTGGAAGCAAAATTACTTGAAAAATCTACAAAGCACATTCTGGTCATCATAACATTTATCCTTGAATTTTGCACTGTTAAGATGTTAAAAAGAACTTAATTCCTGTATGCACGCGGTCTTCAAAGATACATCTTTTCAACAATATCAATACAAAAATTTGTATGTTGTCTGTTAAGTGGGTTCAGATTAATTCTTTCCTTTCACTGCTTTGTGAAAAGCCTAGTCACTGTGAAAGGAGACACGGAATTTCTGGAAATAAGGAGCAGAATCTGCATCACTCCCTTGCCAGGTGGTAGAGCAGCTTGCTGCAGCAGTTAAAAGTCAGAGCCATATGGCTCTGATCCACTGCAACTGCTACAATGGAGTGGAAAGTCTGGAAAACAGAAAAAGATGAATGAAAGGGTGAAGAAATAGTCACTTACCTTGACGAATGTGACAAGGGCCGCTCTGAAAAACAAAATAGTCTCAATCTGTAGAGCTTGATCAGTATTGACTTTGAAAAGAATAAACATACAGTCTCATTCAGCTCCAGAAAGAAATTTGGGCACATGGACCCCTATCCCTGTGTGACTCCTCATCAAAATTGGTGGATATATAAGCTTAGAGATTTACATGGCCAGTCTTGGAGAACAGGGGACAACCCAGCATGGAATGCATGGAGGCTGTGGTTGGAGTCTGTCCTTGGCAGATGTAATCTGGGGATAAGAGAACTAATGAACAAGCTAATCAACTTGTACAAGCTGGATGGACTGGAGGGAAGTCAGAAGAATTATGCTGACTACACCAAATAGAGATCTAGCCCAAATTCAGTGTTTGTATTTAAATTTCATAGGTGGGTATAGTTTAATATTAGTATCTTCCTTCTTCCCACCTCCCCAAAGATTTTGCAGTTAATAATTAAGAGAAGAATATCTCTGTGCCATCTTGCACCATTAGAACAGTTTTCTGAAAGTCTTGGCAAACAGCTTAAGAGTGTTTTGCTTCCTGGATTTATTTAATGAGGGAGATAGTCTCCTTGACCAAATGGAAAGTAAGTATAAAATATTATAGAAAGAAACCTCCAAAAATTGTCAAACATGCAGCCTGGTGAGATGGGAATTTTGTCCCTCTTTTGAGATGAACAGAACTAGATGCCCTGGATCCCTAAGGAAGACTAAAAAGCTTTGAAAATCAGGAAGTCAGCTGTTCCTATAAAAATAAGTAGGACTTCAAATTTAAAATCGGGCAGATTAGAGCAGAACAGGTTCATCCACTCTTCTCCTACTACCCACAGAATCTTCTTGTGGGTCCTGGCCCTCATTTTAGTCCTTCACTGCAGTTGTTTTCTGCATTGTAGCAAACAGTCCCATGTCCACCAGTCCCCCTGAAGGCCAGTCCTGCCTGGGTACCACTGCTGGAGTTGGCTCCTCACCATGGTCTCTGCATCAGGTGTTGTCTTTGTGCTCTGGTTCTTGAGTCCTCCACACCACAACCTCCTCAAAACCCCCTAAAATTCCTACAGCTGGCATAGCCTGTTTGCTATCAGAATTTTTTTCTTCAGAGCTCACATACACGGGAATAAATTATGCAGCACCGACAGTGGAAGGTTTTGGTGTTGCAGAGGTATTGAAAACAAAAAGCTCATGGCTATGTTTGGAGCAACTGATAAATCTTGTAAGTGAAAATATTCAGCACTGTTGCCTTAAAAATACAGAGGAAGGGGAATTTTCTATTTTATAGAAATGCATTTTGCAAAGACCTAGCAACAGCATCAAATATTCAAAGTTCCTAGCTAACAAAAGTGTTGGCCCCTATTGGATTTTATGATAGTTCCACAATCATACCAAATTTACAGTTTTTCATAAATGAAGTTCCCCAGCTCTTGAAGAATTCTCTCTATTCACAGGAAAAAAGAAAAGCAACCAAAAGACAAGATTAAGGAGTGTATAGAATGAGATAGTTAACAGGACAAAGAAGACCAGGATTCCCATATGTTGTGTTCCTCTTCTACTATAAACCACAAGTGATAGATTTTTAAAGTTTTAATCTAGCATTTTGAATAAGTATTTTAAAACAAAATAGTTTAGAATTACACCAATTGTGATTTTTACAAGGTTGCCATCTTGCATTGTACTGCACTAATTAGGCTAAGATTACGATCCTTTTAACTAGAGAAAATTTGAATCAAACCTCTTCTATCTAATTGTAAAAATTCTGATTCAACAGGTTCCTCACTTTTGGTTTTCTATTGACACAATGTGATTGCAAGAAAAAAGTGGGAGTTTTTGTCACAAAAAGTCCACAGTCCATTTTTTCAAAAATGTATCATGTAGATATTGGGCCAACATGAGAAAATTTCAGATCTTTTAGCTAAAAAGGTGTTGGAAAGGAAATGCAATGTGTCAAGGACTTAGTCATTATATAGACCCTAGTGGAAATCTCGGGTGCAGGAGTAATTTTTGCTCAAATGAAAACTTAATTAAAATTCAAAGGCCTGCTTTTTGAGAAAAGATTGCCACCAGAAAGGGTTTTGTGAAACAGGTTACTCAAAACCCAGAAGTTGGGGAATATTAAAGCCTCTGACTTTGCTAGGGCTTATTTCTAGGGATGATGACTGATCAAAAATTTGGAATAAATACTCCAGTTCTATCAAATCAGGTACTATATTAAAGTTAAACATGGTTCCCAAATAGATGAAATAATTGATTTTATTAATACTTTTTTTTTCCTCAAAAATAATTTTAGGCTGCCATCATGTCTGGAATTAACATGTAATAATGCAAATTTTACATTTCTATTTTCTGTTAAGTGTACCAAAAACTTTTCCAGTTCTGTCTGTGTTACAAGAGCTGAGCTTCTGATTTTCTGTACAAAGATTAAATGAGAAAATGTGCCTTACAACGGCCTTAATGTGCTTTTCCTTAGTCACATTTATCTTGATATTGTGATTACTATGCAATGCGTAATCCTTTTAGGGCAGTGCAACAATTCAGTAGCCAAATGAAAGGGAAGTGGGATGTGTTATCCTGTTGCTATTGTTAGAGAACTAACATTCTCTTCAACTGATACACAGAAGATGATTGTTGAAATAAATGACCTATGCCTAATGTTTTACTATTCAACATAGCATAAACTGATGGAACGTGAAGGGCACCACAATGACATTAGTGTGTTATTCAAAATATAATTTGTGAGTAAGTTCATCCACTTAGTATTTCATTAAAAGCATTTTATGGGATACAAGAGAAGGAATATTTGCCTCACACTTGGATTTATACAAGCCTTTTCTCTTTCTCCTGAGGTCAGCTGCCTGACTAAATAAATGTACTTTTATAAAGCAAGGTGGCAGCAAGAAACTTCTGACAGAAAAAAAATGGTCTAGTGTGCTCATTTTTCATGAGAGCAGCAAAAAGATGAGAGGCAAACCGTGACCACACTCTGCCCTGGTTCCTTCTTTCTGCACGTGGTTTGTACCCACCCTTACCCACAGCACTTGTTGTCTCAGTTTGTACTGAAATTACCAGGTTTTGCAAAACACATCAGTGATTTTTACTGAAGCATTTTAGGTCAGGTGTTGAAGAAAACCTCATGGTTAGTATAAATTTCAATAACTCTTTCATCCTCTGTAAGATTTAAATCAAGGGTGTCTGGGGATGCTTTTGTAGAGGGGAGATTGAATCATCCTCTATGTCCATCTAATGTGAGTAGTCTTTTTTAAAATAAAGTAATTTTTATCTCACCTGGCCTTGCCAGAAACATAAGTCTCTGATGGTGTCATTTACTTTAGCAAGAATGTAGATTTTCTTTTAACTGTGGGCATCAGCCTATAGGAATTGCTTTCCTTGATATATTTTCCTTTTTAAATGCAGTGCAGAATGAAAAAGCATCTAGGAAACATCCTGAGAATAAGATCTCTCTACCTGTGGCTGCTAGAGGGGAACTAAGCAGTTTCTAAAATAAAAATCAATAGGAGAGCTGTCAGGCACTGGCAACTTATTTACAGGAAAAAAAATTATCTTTCCTAATTTCTTTAGTCTTAACATGATTTATACAGGTGGATTTTTGGTTTAATCTGTTTTAGGAAAGTAAATCTCCAATAAGAATTTTGGGGATTTTTGTTTACAGATGTCTTCAATACAGGTACAAGATTTTACACATATCAAGGATTTTCTATAAATCCAATTTTCCAATGATATTTAAGTCTTTCAGGTTTAGGCTTGGGTTTGGGTGGTTTTTGTTGTGTTTTTGAGTTTAGCATGTGAAGCTAAAAGTATATTATCTACTCAGTCTGTTCTGTAACTGATCTCTTTAAACTGTTCTGTTATGTTTTGCTCTTACCTGAAACTGGAGCTTCTGGGATCCCATCTTGAGACCTAGAGGTCTAATAGCTCTTGGATGATTCTGAAAATCTTCTTTTAAATTATAAGACCTTGTCTAGACTAGGATTACTGCTATAAATGTGCTTGTTGGCTAATTCTGATGAGTCCTTTCATATCAGTCTAGATAAGGTGGCTGTGTCCTTGCTAACATTTTCTTGCATTTTTTTGTAGGTGTTGTGGGTTTGATCCTCCTTTTTATTTTATGTGTGTGTGTGTGCATCTGTTTGTAGGAAAAGCAGTCTAGGCCAATTCTACTCATTCATCATATGTATCACTTATTTTGCACAAATATGTAAACTAGCTGTAAGGGAGTGAGTAATTAAATCCCTTGTGTGTGTGTGTATGTGTAGAACATAACTATTTGGTCTCTGAAAAAAAAAGACCAATAGAATAAACATTTTGAAGGAAATTTGGGACTTCAATCCTGTTTCAATGGAAAAGAAATTAATAGAAGAGGAAAACATTTCAGAATACCTGGATATTGTATTTAACCAGAAATGGTAATGCAGCATAAATATAAATGAAAATATTACATGAGTAGAAATTGTAATGTTACAAGAATCATTTTGATGGAGCACAATATGGAATTAAATAGAAGTTCTACTATTAGTAATACTGAAAAAGTGTATTTCAAAGATACAAAAATGATTTTATTATAGGAATAAGCCATATTTTCAAAATTCTGATTGGGGACTTGGACTCCTAAAGAATTGTCAAATTCCAGTTCAACCTGACAAAGAAAGGAAGGAAGACAGGAAGAAGAGAGAGCTGATGAATGTCTGGGCAGAAATCTCTGTACCTTAACACACACACAAGATCAGACAGTGCTGCAAGAGCATTTTATGCTACGCTTTTCCAAATAATCATAAAAATGTTTGAGCACTGCAAATTGTGTCACGAGATAATTTCCTGTCTGGGAAGAGCCAGTGGGTGTGCAAGAAGCTGGCTGTAACACCTTCATTTCCACTGCATTTTTATAGAGAATATAGCTACTATTATTAATATTACTAACAGTAACAACAACAACAACAACAACAACAACAACAACAACAACAACAACAACAACAACAACAACAACAACAATAATAATAATAATAATGATAATAATAATAATAATAATATCACTCCCAGGCCACTGAGACTCTCAGTGGCCATGTTTCACACCCCACCAAGGCTGCCTGGGCAGAGCAGAGCTTTGTGCTGCCCTGGTTACTGTGCCCCAAAATGCACAGTCCAGGGCAAGGAGCCATCCAGCCCTGCCAGCTTTTTGCTGCTGAAGGAAATATCAAACTGCTACAACAAAAGGTCTGGCACAAGGCAAGGAATTTGTCTCTAGGGTACATCAGAGTCCATTCATTATTACCTGTAGTTTTAACCAAAAAAAACTTTTCTACAGATCTTCTAAAAATGGCTGAAGACACTATTTCATATATCCTGGTTAAGGATTACACCTAACATTGACATATGCAGAGGTAGAAAACAGATAAATACAACAAAAGAAATTTAGTTATAAACTGATTTGAAATTTAAAAGTATAGAGGCACTTTCTTTTCTTTATTTATTTTGTAGTCAAAGAGAAGTTGCCAGGGAACACACTCTGCCAGGACCCTACATGAATCCACTCTGACTGCTTTTGGGAGCAAACACAAAACATTCTTATAAGGCCTTGCTACTGAAAGCACTGTCACTCACTTCAACCTGCAAATTTCAAGCAATTTCCCCCCCTCTTACTCCACCAAATATGTTAACTAAATTAAAAAAAAAATAAATTTAGAACAAAAGCCTGCTTGAAGTAAAGCTCTTCTGTTTAAATTGTGAAAACCAGATTGACAGCCAGTATGTGTTTCAGCCNTACTGAAAGCACTGTCACTCACTTCAACCTGCAAATTTCAAGCAATTTCACCCCCTCTTACTCCACCAAATATGTTAACTAAATTAAAAAAAAAAAAATTTAGAACAAAAGCCTGCTTGAAGTAAAGCTCTTCTGTTTAAATTGTGAAAACCAGATTGACAGCCAGTATGTGTTTCAGCTGTTGCTTTTACATGGAAGGTGTCTGGCTACTGCTGGGATAGTGACACTGGGAATTTTTGTTTGATGGTTTTGTTCTTTTTGAGCTGTTCTTTTCTACTGCCTAAATTTATTTATGTAGAAACTCTTAAAATGTAGGCTATGAAACTGTTCTGAAATTGTTCTGAAATTGTGGTTATATGTAAAAACCAAATTTTCCAAAGTCTGATACAGGAGTTTGATATCTGAGTTTTTTCGGATAAAACATAATTAATTTGTGTTAGTGCTGGAAGATCACATAATGAGGATATTGACATTGGGGATAATAATCCAGTGACAAAATTACTTTCAGAATTCTCTCTTGTAGAAACAGCTTGAATTCCAGTCCTTGGAGGTAGGATGTTCTTACAAAGAAAATCACATATTTTTGTATGTGTCTAACAATACTAACTCCAGAACAGTGTCTGAACAGCTTTTCAGTGCTCTACAAACAAGCAGAGTTGACAAAAGAAAAAATAAAGTTAGGTCATCCAGAAATTGGACTAATTCAGTACTGCTTTTATCAGTTTATTTTTGACAGAGATGCTTTAAAAAGTATTCAAATTCCTCTCTGTTGGATATCTGTCAGGAAAGAAAGGAAATTATTATAAAACAAATCCCTCAAGCTGAGATGAATCTTTCCTGCTTTTTGATACAGCTGTAATCCTACAACTCTGCCCAAACTGGTATTATAATGGCAATAATGCAAAATACTCACAATATATCACAGTTGATTTCTTGGAATTTGATGAAGAATGATGATGAATGATGAATGATTCTGCCACAAGGAACACCTCAGCCTGCTGCAAGATTAACCCAGGAATCAGTGACAAGTCCTACCCAGCTGGCATTGGCTCCCCATGTCCCAGAAGGTGCTCATCACTCTTTGCATGAGCCCAAAGGCAGTGAGCAGAGCCCCTCGCAGGGGCCATTGATGGTCTTCAGGGAGGTATTAATCAAAGAAATTCAGTAGGTTTAGGGGCACTCCTGCTGTGCAGGTCATAGTACATGACTCTATTTTGCCTCAAGGTTCAATTTGACCATTGCTTCACTGAGATTTATTCAATAATAATGATAATATTCTCTTCTTTGAATGGGTGTAGTGTCTCTTCCAGAAGAGCTTGGAGCTACAAACTAACCCAGACTATTTTAATCAAGGAATCTCTCCACCCTGCCTATGGCTGAACTCTTTAATAAGGAAGAGAAAGCTGAGAACTGGAGAGAAGGCTGCAGACTGGATGAGATGAATCTGATGGGACACAGAAGTCATTTCATAACCAAACCCTTCGGCATGTCTTTGCTGCAGTGAGAGCTGCTTATTGAAAAAAGATCAATGAAGTTTTGAGTATTGCCAAAATGGAACTTCGTGCCACCACAGCTAATCTTCTGAGAACCCAGTGCTATCTGAAAGGTTTTGGAGCAGGCTGGGAGCAGCTGTTGCTCTGCAGACACAGCCCGAAGTTGGAAGCTGTGTTTGGCCACCTGTGAGACAAGAGTTAAGTGTACACCATTTCCTCCATTTCCCCACTCCGTTCCTATCCTCTCCCAGAGAGGAAAGGAACTGCAAAGACTGCAAAGAAACCCTGGGGGGCAGGAAAAAGTCACCCAGACCAAGGTGCCAGGATGGAAACTCTGAGCCCACGCCTCACCAAATCTGTATTTTAGGAGCAGCAGATAGACTGTGTGAAGATACCATGACTAATCAAGTTCTGATGGAGCATGAATAGAGGATATTGGCTGGTCAGGACTGGCTTTTCCTACTTCAATGCTACATGTACCTAAAGAAGTTATAAACAAGAAAATATCTTGATGATAAAGGGCAAGTTCTGTAGGCAATGACTATAAGCAGATGTTTACTTTCTTGCTTTCTTTAAATACACTATATCTTCCCATTGCTGGCACAACCAATTTTCATTTCTTTTTTTAACTATTCCTCATCTTTTCATATACATTTATTTTTCATTCAATGTTCACACTTCTTAGTACCAGCATAGTCTGAAATGCCCCTCTTTGTGCAAGAATGTAGCTGCAAATTGGAACATAGCTGCATTTTTATATATAATTGAAAACAAATACATAAAGCTGCCAGTTGTGCAGTGTCTTTTGCCTGATGAAAGGTCATTCTTAATCTTTTTCACAGTTAATGGAATGCACTATTGTGATTATACTGAAATCTGAATGCCTTTGGAAAGTTTGAAAACTAAACAATTGTGTGCGAGATAACGGAGAAAAATAATTTCCTTTGAAGAATGACCTTTCAAAAGTGACTAGTCCCTATCTTTTCAGTGATGCCAACATGTCAGCTTCACATTGTGTACAAACCTCCCCATCTCTGCCATATGCAAATATCCTCACTAAAATGGTAAAACAATGCTACATATCGCAATATTTATTTTTTCACAAATGTTCATCAGATAATAGGTTTTAAGCATCTTTGAATACAGAACACTGTAGGGGCTGTCAGCTTAGCCAGTTGATTTTGTTTACAAAATGTCAGCATTTCCTTTTTTCTGAAAAGGACAGATGATAGTGCCTCCTCAAGAGGGGAACCTCAGGCCAACTTTCAACTCACACCATCACCAGTGACCTCTACTGTCGTCTTATTCACAGCAACAGCAATAATAAAAGGTAATTGTGACATACATGGGAACTGAAAAAAGGTACAAGAAAGTCAAGATAAATGACATAAGATTATATTATATCCTTTATATCAAGATTGTGCTATATTAGTCCATGCAGTTTCTTCAGAAAACCTCAAATTCAATTTTGATAAAATTCTAAGTCAGAGTAAAACTGGGGATATGCAAGCTTAAGGCCTTTCTTTTAGATAAATGGTTTGTGGTCACTAAAGATCCCAGTTAGCAATGAGAAAGAAAAATATTAAGAAAATATTCCTAAATCCTCCTGAGATTAATCAGACTCTTCCTTCCCATTTTATAGAGAATTTTTACAAGGTACTAAGTAAATTTTATTTTCAGAATGCAGCCTGTTTCTCAGAACTATTTGCATATGAGAAAAGATAATAGGAAAAATATCATAGTTTCCAATTCAGAAATACATTTATGTGCCTACTGAGTAAAACAGTTAAACCAGATGCTGTTACTGGACCGTTTATGCCATTGGAATGTATGTTCAAATTGTTGACAAGAATTACATGGCAAGGTCCAATAACTTCATGCCACATTCTGACTATATTTACATCTTTCTAGCTTTCATTTTCTATTTTACCTTAAAGATAATATATTATTTGTTGTCCATCATAGAGTTGTGCATAAAAATCTCTGCTTTTTGGAACTGTGTACCCATGCATTGTTATCTAAATTGAAGTAATGCAGCCACAAAGGAAGAAAAATATATATTGAGCCATTGAAACATAAGCATTGTCAAGGTCTGGGTACTGGAATATTTTCATTAATTTAAAAAAATGCATGAGTGCACACACTGCATCAAAATAGCACTGTCTTGTGAGTAATGATTTGTGTATTGTTTGACAGTAGGTGGTCATGGTGTTACACACTGAACATGCCTTCTGGAAACACATTGGTTTGTGATTCCACACACTTAAGATGTACATGTAGAGGAATCAGTTTATATTAGTGATATTTTATCCAGTTACAAGGTGTCAGGTGAGCTGTGGGATTGATTTTGAGTTTGATTATGACATATAATAAACCTGTAACTTTTTATTTGATGCATTATGATAATACAGAACGTGAGCTTCTTTCATGGCAGCAACATCTCTTCAGTATTCAAAATCCTTCCTAAGATTTTGAAGTATAAGCCAAAGAATTCTGTATCACATTCCTAATCCCTGTTATGCTACTTAGTCATAAACTGATAGAAGAATCCAGCTGCATGCTTTCTTATTTGAGAAGATTATGTGTTTATTTGGGTTGCTTTTGTACACTGACTCTTTTTGTCAACTGCTCCTTCCAGCAGCAGCAGTTCTTTCCCTTTGTTGGTAGCTCGGAAGCATGAGTCATATTTTGGGAACTTCTGCATTATTTTAATACATTTAATTATATTATATGCATGTCTAGCCATTGATATTTTATTTCAATAACTTCCAAGTTCCCATGGAAGCCCAAAAGAATAGTTGTCATAATATTTGACTTCCTGTGATTCTCGTCTCAACGTCTACAGGGACAAAGGTTCATCCTAATAATCTGTTATAATTGGTCCCTTTGCACAATTAATAAGTCAAGTCTTATCAATCAGTGACTTTCTGTTTGTGTAAGAAGTGCTGCAGATACTATGCAGAGAGAAACCTTCACTGTCAGAGAAGTTCTAAAGCCAAGTAGGAGAGATTTTTCCTCGTGGCTTTTGAAGTAAGATCCCATTCACAGGGCTGCGTTTGACAGGGAATTGATTAGCTGAGCCATCAGCTGCTGTACATAAAGAAAGCAATTGTTAGAGCTTCTGGAAAACCTCTCACTACCACAGATCCAGGATGACTATTTCCAAGGTGAGTGCAGAGGTGGCTGCAGTGTTTTCTGCTAAAATCTGTTCTGATGGAAGCCACAGCAATGGGTGAGCCTCCCTGAGGTACTTTGAGGTAGTCTGGGCTTAAATTCTCTACCAGGCATGTGGAGGAGGAGTGGGCAGCTTTATTATTCCCCTTGCCATCTGCAATGCAGCACTGGCAGCACTGAGATGCTCCTCAGCTGGGCAAAGGAGATGGGGGAACCATTGAACCTGGCAGGAGGGACAGAGATTTCCTCTCTCCTTTTCCACCACTCAGGATGGATGGGCAGAATGGGTTTATACACACCAATTACAGCCATTATTCTTCCCTTCTAGTTTACTTCTAGGATAACTCATTCAAGAGCCAGCTAAGCCCATCTCATTTGTTCTTTGCTACTGAACAGCTGGCTGTCAGATGCAGAAATTGACCTTTCTCAGGCAGCCCCTGAGAAAAACCCCACAAAGGTAATAAGTCAAGGGAGGTTTGGGATGACTATAAATTAGCTGAGGAGAATCTTCCACGATGATTGAAGGAATGGTAGAACTGCAACTGCCTCTTTCACTTCTGCCCTTGAGGTTTCATCTGAAGATGATGTATTTCTGAAGGTTGTCACTGCTGAAGGTTTTCCAGTTCTGAAGAGGCTTTTTTATGGCAGTGAAATGAGTGTGACCAGAGATTCTTTCTCCCTCTACCCTGCTCTCATGAGTATCCTGGCTGGAGTACTGCATTCATTTCTGAGATCCTTGGCACAGGAAGGATGTGGCCCTGTTGGAGTGAGTGCAGGGGAAGCCACAGAGGTGATCAGAGGGCTGGGGCACCTCTCCTGTGAGGAAAGGCTGAGACACTTGGGGCTGCTCATCCTGGAGAAGAGAAGGCTCAGAGGAGACCTTATGGCAGCATTCCAGCATCTGAGTGGGCTCGAAAGGGAGTTGGAGAGGGACTTTTTATGGGGTCCAGGAGTGATAGGAGAAAGGGGGGGGGGGAATAGTTTTAAACAGAAAGAGGGTAGCTTTAGATTAGATATTAGAAAAAGGGTACTTTCAGTGAGGGCAGTGAGGCACTGGAAACGCTTGGCCAGGGAAGCTGTGGCTGCCCCATCCCTGGAAGAGTTGAAAGCCAGGTTGGATGGAGCTCTGAGCAACCTGGTCTAGTGGAAGGTGTCCCTGCCCATGGCAGGGAGGGTGGGAGTGGATGGTCTCTAAGGTTCTTTCCAAACCAAACCATTCTCTCTTCCCATGACTCTGCAGGCAGGCTGGAACTGGATTGTAGGATTTCTAAGGGTTAAATATTTGAGGATATCTCTGGGGAAGGACAGGGAACACAAGTGAAACCAAAACCATTTTGCATAGTGTAAAAACTAAAAAATCCCGTATCAAAATTTTCCGGTTTGTAATTTGTCCTTTTTATTCCCAAGGACATTAAGCAGGACAGACAGTTAGGAGTTCTAACCCTGCTGTTTCGTTCTGGAATTCATGATCTTTCCTTGGAGCATCCTAGCAATTTACCACAGCATCTATTTGTTCACATGTCAGATTAGTAAATGAAAGAAACATCACTTTCAGAAGCCTGAAGTTAGTGAAAGAAAGAAGCAAGTCTTCCAAGTGATGGTAAATAAAATAAAGTCTAAAAAAAGAGTAATTAGCTAATGCTTCACTTAAAAGAACATACTGATTTCTATATCTCTGTAATTACCTATTTCCTGCTGGGTTGTGGAAGGAGGGTAAATATGACAATGTCAAATAAAATGTGAGTTCTTAACAGATATCAGATATGGTTTAGATTTGCAGTATTTTCTTTTTTTTAATTTTTTTTTAATTTTTTTTTAATGTTTGGGTGTTCATTTGTTTTGTTTTGGGTTTTTTTTTCATATCTGAGATGCTTGTGTAACACACAGATATGGAACTCATTTTGGAATCAACAATAATAAATAACATCAGGGTCCTTTCCTGATGAGCTAGCAGGACTCTTATCATATACATATAGACAATATGTCAGGCAAGCAATATGAGAAATTAAAAATGCACCTGAAGTGACATAGAAACAGGAAGCACCTGAATCTCTCTACTCCCAGTCTTGAACATCAGAAATTTTCCATCTGAATATTTAATACTCCATGCTCTAGATTTAGAGCAACTTGTGGGGTAAACATCTGGAACAATTTATGTTTCAGATTTAGGTTACTGACACAGCAAAGCAATTGCATATCAGCAGTGAATACTTATCTTGTTTTGAAGGGACAAAATAAGCTGATCATAATTCCATAACATAAAATGTATCATTAAGCATGAGCAGTGATTCAACTCAGGAGGACACAGATTTTTCTAGAGCATTATAATTAATCTGATCACAAAAATAAGCTACGTACGGGACCTAATAATCTGTTTGCTAAAATATTTATGGAGTTAAATTATTCCATAAATTGAACTGTAGGTCACTGAGATTGTTTCATTTTAATATTAATATGGACAAACTATGTCAGAGATGCTAAAAATGCTGAACTTCAAACACATTTCTTGATCACTCTGATTTATATAAGTGTCTTTTGGTTTGGGGCATGTTCAGTGAAAGATAAAAGGAAAAAAATGTCTTGATATATCTTAAGGTGATAGGTGAACAAAGTGAAGACCTATATAGAAATAGGTCACAAACTATCAGTTGCATGTAATAAATATTTTAGTTTAGGTTACTGTAAAATGCTGTTTGCAGTAACTTTGCAGAGAAGTAGTTCAGAGAAAAATAACTTTAGAACATGGAGATCTAAACGATATTTTCTGCCAAAGCTTTCCTTGAAAGAAATGTTTATCACTTTAAATCAAAATCAATTCATTTTTTAAAAATCATACAGTGGATGTAAAACCATTCCCCTAGCATGTGATCAACCCACACATACTTTAGTTTGTCATTCTTCTCTTTCTTTTTGCAGGTGTTGTTAAAAAAATGCAAAAGCCTCCATTTGCCAGGATGCATGTGTACTTAGCTATTTACAGCTTTAAATGAGAAAATAAGCCTTCGCAGAATTCTGAAAACGTTGTAATTGCTTTTCCCAGCTGGGGAGTGGGGTTTGCTTCATTTTTACAAATATGTCTGTGTCAGAATGTTCTGGAGCTTTTTGCCAGGAAACTGCACTGGACGTTACGGAGTTCCGTGGAGGAAAAGAGGACTGGCTCTGCCTCTGGCAACTGCTACATCCACCTGGTGATTGAAACAGACATGGTGATTTTCAGATATGATTGTTCCTGTGAAGCAAAATGGTTGATTAAGCAGTGGATTTGGAGATTTCTTCATGTCTTTTTTCATGTGTATCTCCAAGAGTTGCATACAAAAGGTGACCTTTCTTCTGAAATATTTCTGCGCTATACTCCAGGAGATATTATTTGGATTTATATGGGATCAAGACCATTATGCATAGAGAAAATGAGAATTTTTTCTCTAAATCAAGTATTTGGGCTGTAGTTTTTTCTTTTTAGAATGTTATGTCTGTATCCCAATAAAAATGAGATTCAGAAAATGAGGATGTATTAAAGAAACTGACTGTCTTTCAGTGTCTTCGTTCTCTTTGCTTTCTTTTCAGTATGCAAATATCTTAATAGGGAGCCATTGAGAAAGTGAAAAATGCATCATTGCAATTACTTTTTCCATCATCAGTTACTGGCCTTCTTTATCCCACTCTTTGCCCAGACATATTCACAATACTTTATTTTGCATTTTTTAAAAGATCAGTCCTCTGGTCTATGAGAGAGGCTTTGCTCTTGAGATGTGCATGATCTGACATAATCTAAAGAGGTATACCCTCAGCTGTGCTGATATGAGGTAAATAAATTAATATGGGACCCTGTGATTTAATTTCTTCAGTGAAATCCATTTCAGTATAATCTTCTATCTTTGCTTGTTGCAGTTTTTCTATACTCTAAGAACATTTTAAAATTCTGAAGCCAAACTCCTCTGAAATCCATCATGTATCTTTTAAGAGCTTTTAATAATGTCATATGAGTTTAGTGAGTTCACCTTCCCTGTATCAATAGAACTTCAATAACACTGTGATTTCACTAATAATAAATACATTTGCATGACATCTTATAAATTATTTTCATTTTTATTTGAAAAAATCTAGATAATCTTAAAAAATAATGTTCGTAATTTAACAATTAAAGACATAAACATATACACATAGATACTCCTTCCATCAACATTTTTTTCCTTCTACTATCACTTATTTTAACTTAATTCCTCCCATGATGTTTCCATTTCTTAATCTCTGTATAAAACTGTAGGAAGATAACAGAGGTTGTCCATGATGGCATTGCAAGAATGCAGTTCAACCTCAGGTTGTGCACCTGAGAGAGTCTGATGGTTGCAAAACAGAGGAGGCTCTTGCTGTTGGGGAACTGGAGACGGAAGAGGCAGCACAATTTCTGCCACGTTCATAAGAATTAACTTCTCACACTTCTGAGATCAGCAGTGCCATATTACTCTGAACCAACAGCAGTCTTCAGAGCTTCTTGAAATTTTGGCAACAAAACCTGACATCCGACGGTCTTTCTGTACATTGGGATCGACCAGTAAAACGATAAATCCTACGTGATTTAGTCATCAGAATGAACATTATATCCATTATATTTATATAATTATATCACTATTTATATCAGCATCTTATTTAGGTCTCTCTCAAGCCTGTAAATCCTGAACACTAAAGTTGCCCAAACCATTATAGCCTGCATCCTCTCCAGCTGGAATTATGTGAGACTCTGGGTCAGTCCCACAGCTGACCACTGCCAGATGGGGAGGTTGCCTCTCATGTGGCTGCAGGAGCAGCTCCTCCTCCCCCCTTCACATGGTGTCATTCTGCTCCTTTTTAAGCTCTAACCAAGATCATCACTAGAAAGGCTGATTGCACCAACCCAGCAGAAAACCATCTGGAATTGTCTCATGGAGAGGCCTGATATATGTGGCAGCTAAAGCAAGGTAAACAGAGACAGCATGCAGCAGGGAGCAGTGACAAGGTGTTAGATTGGCTCAAGCTGTCTTGTGTAATTTTGTTTTTGAAAGTGAAGTGACACAGCTTTTGTAGCTTGGATATGAAAAGTGGTGTTAGCTCTGTTTGGTCTTTTTTTGTTGTTTGNAGTTCATTTTCTTCACAGTAGCTAGTATGGGGCTCTGCTTTGGATTTGTGATGGAAGAGCATGGATAATTCAGGGATATTTTTCTTTCCACTGAGGAGCACTTACACAGAACCAAGGCCGTTTCTGTCCCTCACCCCACACCAGCAGTGAGTGGGCTGGGGGTCACAAGGAGTTAGGAGGGAACACAGAAGGGACAGGTGACCCCAAGGGATATCCCAGATCACCTTGAATTTTTCTCGGGATATAAAGCTGGGGGAACAAGGGGGAGATGCTCAGAGTGATGGCATTTGTCTTCCCAGTGATGGGCATGGCTGAACACCTGCCTGGCCATGGGAAGTGGTGAACGAGTTCCTTGTTTTCCTTTTCTTGCATGCATGTATTTTGCTCTCCTTGTTGATGTGTCTTTATCTCAACACACACATTTTCTCATTTTAACTCTTCTGATTCTCTTCCCCACCCCACCAGGGAGGAGTGAAGGAGCAGCTGGTTGTGGCTTACTTGCTGGCTGGGGCTAAACCATGACATCACATATTGAGAAAGCTTACTTTAGGTTTGAAACTATCCTGGGACCTTGGAATTCACCTGGGACTTAGGAAATTGTTTGGAAAGAGCTACTAAAATGTTAATGAGGTTTTTTTAATGTGATTTTGCAACTCCTGTTGATACCTAGGTTGGTCAAAGCTTTGAGAAAGATATGTCTAGTTGTGTCTTCAGTCCCCTGTTAAATGAATTAGAGATGAAAGACTTTTTCTAAATACTTTTTAAAATTTTTACTAGAAAATTAAGTTGACTATTTAACCTTTTGAACAGAGAATGTTCCTCTATTAGGGAAGAGAAAACTGGAGAAATAATCGATTATGTACAGTTTTTTGCTGCCCAATGAATCCTTGCTTTCAGGAAATCAATGATTTTCAAGCTCCTGCAAAGAGTTCTGAATTCCCTTTCATTCCTAAGAAACTCTTCATGTCCCATTCAAGGCCCTGTTTGTACAAACACCTTGATGTGACCCTGCTCAACCATTTGGTCTCTGGAATATTCGACCCCTGAGCATCTTTGTCCAGGTTCTTTCTGTTTATTTAGAAAAATATGAGAATACAGAAGGAGTAGCTGTAGCTGGGCACAAAATTCAACTCCCAGATAGAGTATCCATCACATGATCATGAAAATAGTTTGAGCTGTAGACATAATTGCCATTTTTTATTGACAGTCATCACTATGTGCACTGAAAAGTTGTATAATTTGTATGTCTAGAAACGAACTGATATCTAATTTTATGTTTCCGTTGAACTGAAAACATGATAAATTTATTTTGGTGGGAAAGAAAAAAATTCAAACTAAATCAAATCTTCCATAGGTAGAAATTTTCTTCTTTCTTTTTTAACCTAAATAACTATATTATCTTTTAAGTAGTTTTGAAACTTACTTTGGATGATTCTTTATGACCTTCTTTTACTGAAATCAATAAAAAAATTCGTTGGACAAGTCATGTCATGCTTTAGTAATGAATATGTCATACAGTTCCATTAAAAAGAACATATAGATTTAGATTTAGGCTAAATATTGACCCATTTTACTTGGAATATCAGCCCATGTGCATTCACAAAGCAGTTAAGTCCAGATACACACAGGAGTATAACAGCAAGTGTGTGTTTACTTCAGAATCAAAAGTTGTTCTACAACATGCCTAATTCAAAATTATAACAAAACAATAATTTTAAAAACCTATAGAAAAATAATAAAAAACTTCAATAGAAAAAACTAATAAAAAATATAGAAAAATATAGACCAGAGGAGATTTTTTAATAATCCTAAAAATATTTATTTCACCATCAGAAAACAAAACAAATAAACAATATCCCAAACCCCCTAAACCCGCAATAAAACCAAGAAAAATAAACACTTTTCCCTCCTCTTCAGTTTATCTGTGATGACAGATGTTACTTGGTCTTTTAGAAGTCAAGACCTCTTCAAGAATTATTGCTAAGAACTAAGGGCTTAGTTATCCTAAATTATTTGAGATTATTAACTTTAATCAAGTTAGCTTCAGGAAAGAGCACATAATTTTGCTGCTTTCCTGCTGGTCTGGTGAGCCCTCATAACTTACTTTTTTTTGAATGTTAAAAATCAGCTGGAATCCCTTTCTGCAGCCATCCTAGTTGAGGCAAGGAAGGATTTTGCAAAAATAGAATAATGTTATTCACATAGAGCCTTTGAGCTATTTTTTGTAGGGAGCACACTATTGATTGTGTCAGCATCTCTCACACTTTTTGGGAAGACTCAGCATGGAAGAACTACTTATTCTACAATGAAACATAAGACATGATTGCCTGGAATTGATCTTATTAGCCCCAAAAGCACTACAATACTTTCCTCAACTGATTTGACCTAGGAATCACCCAAATTGATTTCTAAACATATAAATATACATTGCTGCCGTTTCATTTTACCCTGTTCTAGACACAAAATTCTTCTAACGTATTGAGCTTTGCAACCAAATACCTACATAAAAGGTTAATTGGAAGAAAAACAAAATGCCTGTGCTCCTTTTCAAAACCCAGTCCTACTGAAGCTTATAGAGCACGTGTTTTAAATAGCTTATTAGCACCAAAAGTCTGTCTGTGTGGAATTACCTTTAACTAGCACATCAAATATGCCCACAATCTCTTCCTATGAATTAAATTGGAAGTCTATTTAAAAGGTATTAAACTTTAAAATATGGGCTTTTGGATATATTTTTTATTTGATGTGCTATAATGAATTGTTTCATCAAATTAATGGTAACAAATGCTGCAATGGAATAGCTACTGGTGGTGCTTTTCTTATTATCCATAGAAGTTACAGATCAAATTCTTCTTTCAGATAAATTGTTGTGAGATCAGCATCACTCAGCTTCTCAGGAGTTGCAAGCAATGTCTTTCAGCAATTGCACATCATCTTTCCTTGAATAATTTTCTAAATCTGACAGACAAATTCAACCCTGATGCAAGCTGCATGCCCTCTAGTTTCCACCACAATGAAATGAACTATTGCAGCCCATTTTTGAACAGTGTTCTTGGGAACTCTTTCATAATATACTGGCCTACAACGACTGCATTTGTTGACATTTCTATTCAATCCTACAGCCTAGATATGCCTTACTCCACTGTGATTCTGGAGGAAATCTATTGCAGTTAATGGAGGCACATGAGTTTAAATAGCTGTACAAGGAGAAATGCATCATGTGAGTTAGAGTAGACAAGGATGAATTCATTGTCCTCATTTAACTTTCAGCGTAAGCTTGTGGCATTCCCTGAAGTTTCTGGAGGTGGGAGAACGGTGCACTAACTCACTATCATCCTGTCAAGTACATCTATGTGGCTTTTATTAGGTCTGCAATTTAGGTTCAGTATAAAATAAAACAAAAGAAATCCTGGTTTATCAGTTTTATGACAGTGGCACTCCTTCTGTGCCAAGGAAACTGGAAGAACGGTTTGCTGTCAGTTCAGCTGCTGAGGGAGGCAGGTACATATCCACTGGGGTTTAAGGAGCAATACTTTTGGGACATTAGACCTTTCCTTGTCATAAGGGATAAATCTGAAATCTTTGCAAGATTCTTATTTTCAATTTGTATGGTGCCATTCAGGAGCAGTTTCAGACCATGACAGAAGGTGATTTGGAAATGAACAGTGCTCAGAATTTGACCCCCTGTGTCAGGGTCCACATCGTGGGCTGCTGTGCCAAACCCAGGGACAGTGCAGTGCCCACCCTCCCCAGCCAGCCCCCACTGAAGGGAGGGGATCTGGGCTGGGCTGGGCCCGGCCAGGGGTGCTGATGGCCCTGAGCTCAGCCACAAAAGCAGCCCCTGGGCTGGGAGAGCGTTCAGAGACATTTCCAGGGTAGGGGGGCAAGGTTATTGTGATAAGACAGCTCCAAGGACAAGCCACTCTGTGGGTCAATGGCAGAGTCGGATGGAGGGATGGATGGATGGAGGGAGGGATGGAGGGATGGATGGGGAAATGAGGTAAATCTGCAGCACAGATGTAGTGTATTATCTACAGCTGAAGCCAATCTTGAGAGCCTCAGTTTAAAAGCAGAGCCCAGGGAAGCGGTGTGGACTTGGTTGATGTACAGGTGATTTCACTTGTGCTCTTTCTCAATTAGTCCTGAGCTTGGACAGCTAAAACCTTTGGGAAGGGGAGGGTGCAGTAAAAGCTTTTAGGCTGTGCATTTTTGATGTATCTGTGTACAATAAGATGGAAAAGGTCATGGTTATATCAAATTAGCTGTTGTTTTGAGCTAGTGTAGCTGGATTGTTAGAACCCCGTGTGGTTAAGTATTTACAAGGATAACTTGGACTGCTGCTGGAGATTCTTTCTGGATGAAAGCTGCTGTGGACTCATCATTTGGGAGTAAGCTAATTTGGTGATAACAAAAGTAAAAGCTCCTATATGGCATGTATTCCTATTCAGAGAAAAAAATTTAAATATTTGTGTCTTGTTGTTGTTATTGCTGTTTGTTTGGGGTTTTTTAGTAAATGTTTAAAGTTTTGGAATTCTCAGGTGCGTAAGCTCAGGATTATTGTTTTAGTATCTGTCCCTTTCTAGAATAAGTCAACTTGTGTGTTTTGTTTGCTATAATTTTAAAGGGATAATAATTTGCTCTTTCTTCATTTTTTTTTTTCTTCTTACTTATCCATGCACTGCGTGATACTTAAAATGAGTTTAGTATTTCTACTGGTGGTTTCTTTAGAATTAACTGTGGGTTTTATGTCTGAGGTTTTCAAAATTATGGTGGTAGCTCTAACAGTGGATTTTCCCCCTGCACCAAAGACTCATTCCACAGTATTAATCTGTGAATATCTGCTTGAAGAGACATTATTTTCTGTGACATTCAGTAAGGGGTAAAAAAACCCCACTTCTTTGCAGTATTTCACAGTTTTTGATGACTTCCCACTGGCCCTATTACCTCAGAACTTGAATTTTTTCCAAATGTGAACTTAACAATAGAGTTGTTAATATGTAGTACTGCAGTTTTGCCTAGTGATGGTGACTTGCCTAAATAACTCTCCCACAGGAATTTAACTCTGTACAGTGAAAAACAGTTTTGTGACATATTACTGTACTTGAGTGGTTTGGTGGTCTTAGAAGTTTACCAAGTATCTACCTTAAATTTTCTCTCTTCTAGCTGATAAAAACAAATGGAACCCAAACAAATGCCCTCCAGCTCTTGACTTGACACTGCAGAAGTGTTTTAGGATTGGCTCACAGTGGAGAGTTCAGGGTACTTATTGCAAAATCTACCATTGCATTTTACCTCTGTTTTGCTCCGTATGTTCTTTGCTTTTTATTATCCTATTCAGCCTCCTCTATCCCAATGCACTTGTCATCCTACATGGCAAAACCTCCTCAGCTTGTTATTCAACACCTCCTTTTCAATTCTCAATACACAGACTTTTTCATAAGGTGATAAGCAACCATTTGCACAGCAAAAGTGGAACTGTACTGTCCTTTCTGCTCAAGGCAGAGCAGGTTCTGGGAACCCAGACTAAGCCTAAATGCTGTAGTTTTTGTCTGTCAGCATCTATTCTTGTAACAGCCTAGGAAAGTGTCTGTGGACCTACACCTTCTCTCTTCTTGATCCTGTGAAAGAGAATAATAGGTGTGTAAAGTCTCTCTAAGCACTTGCACAGGCATTCATAACAAAACACAGAACATTCTTATCTGTGAGCACAGCTTGCTTTCACTATCAAAGGAAGACTTCAGATTCTTAAAAAAAAAACCAAAAACTGATGGAGGTAAATATTTAAATCTCTGTGACTGTTACTTTTTGACAAATGATACAGGTAGCCAGGTAATTTGTTATTGTTTCTTTATTAGTTATCCAATGCTGAAGTCCAGATTTTAATCTGTAGTGAAGTAAAAGGATGAGAGGTGCTTGAAGTCCCAACTGTACATTGAATTGATACTAAGGTAAGGTTTCTGGCAGGTGAAGGAGTCTCCCTTCTTGCAGAGCAAGGACTGTTATCCTTTGTCACCAGGGTCAGAAAACTATAACAATAAAAAAAATTCCTTATTAGGCTTTCTGTGGCATTTCTAGTTTTGTCTGCCAGGATGTTGACTGAGTGAGCTGTCTTAGTGGAGCAAGACTGAGTGAGAATATTCATAGTAAAAGCAGTGCCCTTGCTTAGCAGTGTCTGTGTTTTTGCACTACTGTTGAAGATTTTTGCTTTAATCCAGCAGAAAAGCTCACAGCCTCTCCTTACACCTTATTTTCTGCCTGATCCTTTGTTTAAGTTGTAATCCTATGTGTGGCATTGCAGTCATGAAAACTATATCAAATCCAATGTCTGGATGGAGGGAGTAGGATGAAGCAGTAAAAGGGAAGGAGCTGAGAGAGGACAAAATGTGGTTTATAGAAATCTTTCAGAAATAGAATGGTATTTCTTCCTTTCTTTGAACTTAAGAACTCTTTGGTATGCAGTGTACAGACCCTAGGACTGCTACAGCAAAAGAGGCTTTAGTCTGCGTTTTCCTCTTCCCTATGTTCTCATATTAATCACATTTCCTTTTGTTTGGGAAGGGAACATAACTGAGAGTATTTTTTTAATAATTGTGAGTATATGTATTTGTAACAACTTTATGATATAGGACAGTCAATCTAAGGGAAAAAACTATCTACTTGCTGGAGGACTGAACAGGGAGTTGAGAATCAGTGGGTAGTAACTTTTCAAACTTGGTTCTTAATATATAGGGTTATTTTGAAGCTGGTGCTGTCTTTCCACATGTATTCACAACACATAATCTCTTTTGTCAAAAGCAGAAGTGTTACTATAACATAATAAAATACCATTGCATTGTTTTTATGACACTGCAAATAAGAGGCAGGGCTGAACGTATCTGTGTGCTCACACCTGCATATTTCATGAGAAAAAGGAATCTGCTCCATGTTTAAATGTTGTTTTTGTTTACTACTCTCTATGTAGACATTTTTAAGGTGTTTATCACAAGGTTGTCTTTAATATTTTAAGTGCTCAATGTTAAGTGCTACGTATTTTGATAAATGTCAGCACAGCTGCAAAGAAGGACAGCGATTAATTTATAAAATTCTACCATTTTTAGCACAAATATTGTACATGTTGAAGTAATTACATGGAGGTACTTTAAAACTGCATTAACTTGAAATCAGAGTATGACCTACACTGGTCCTGAACTATGTAGCCTTTTACCATGTAAGAAATCATGTCACATGACAGCAGTAGAACAACCACTAGAAGGTTTTGTAGTTTTTCCAGTCTTCAACTAAAAAAAGTGAGTTAATCTGAGTTCCTTGTTTAAGTTTCCAAGGAATGGTTCTTATTATCTGATGCTTTAGCTTCAGTATGGAACTGAGAGAATGAAATTGTTCAATAGAAAGCATCTTTTCTCCTTTAGCAAGTGGATTTTCACTAGATGTAATAAATAAAGTCATTTCCAACTGGAGTGTGTCTATGTACTGTGTTAAGATGTATTGTGGACTTGATGTTTTATGATACTGACTTTTGACTTCAAATGTATATTTTCATAATTTGAGACAAGCATATGTAGCTCTGTTATAACCAAATGACAATCCAAAGTCTCTTATTAAGCAAATTTTGCTTCAAACATTTAAATATTTCTCCTTGAAAATGCTGCCCTCAGACCTTGTATGTTTGGGGATTTATTCAGTGGCAGAAGTAATTTATTTTTTATTTTTAATAAATGGCCCTTAAGGCACTTTGGCCATTAATAGCAGAATTAGAAGTTTGGTCACATTTTCAGTGTTCCCTCTGAGCAGCTATAACACAACCTTGTTATTTCATTATGAAATGGGATCTGAGCTTCATGTATGTCCTGTTAGGCTGCAGTTCAAAAAAAAAAAAAAAAAGACAATAACCTCATGGGGCTGATCTTTGGTAATGTACTGTGACCCCTGCTATTTTCAAATTGGCCTTAAAGTGCTCCCTTAGTGCAGCCATAATAAAATAGTCCAAAGAACTTTTTGTAATGAGAACAGAATTCTGTGGCACCTATAGATATTGGTGTGATATATCCTGCAGTGTAAATGTGTGGGTATTGGTGTGTGTATAATGCTGGCTGAGTTCAGACACCCATCAGAGTTTAGTATAGGTGTGAAACTGCTTATTCTTGTTAAGGTCTGAGTGCAAGATGGCCCACGTGGCTCTTCACATACTAATAATGAATCTCCTTTGACCATATTATAAAATTTATTAAAACACACAATTTTTGTCATTTTTTCAGGGCTTAAGATGATTGTAAATAAAGAGAGGATTTCATAATTTTTGTCTTTGTACCAGCAGTATAAACCAAACTAGGTGTTTCAAGTTTTGCTTTTTCCACTATGAACTGGAGCATGCCCAACTAAAATCTTTCAGTCTAGAGCACTGTAATTTAAATTTTTAAATGTTCTCCTCTGTGTACTGCACATTGTGCAGCTTCCAAACTTTTGAAAGCGTTCAGAGCAGAGAACATCCTGTCTAACTGTTGAATTTTGCTCAAGAAACACCTGTGGAGGAAGCTGACTAAAGGAGTTCTGCTTTTGGTGTACGGTGTTAGAGTGGATTTCCTCCTAGTAAAATGTTATCTGTCATTTCCAGTGACCCAGACAATACAGGATCTTGCTTTCTTGATCACAGAATGGAGCAGATTGCAAGAGGCCTTTGAAGATGACCTGGTCCAACACCCCTTTTATTGGATCAAGTTTCTCAAAGGCCCATTCATTTAACCTGACCTTGCACACATCCAACGATGGGACATCCATGGCATCTCTGTTCAGTGTCTCACCTCCCTCTTAACAAGAGATTTCTTCTCTGTGTACAGTCTTAAGCTAACCTCTTTCAGTTTAGAACTGTTGCCCCTTAATCCCGTGGTACAATTTCAAGTGGAAAAATGAAGGGCAAGAGGAGGAGGATAATGAATTTCAAACCTATCCTGGAGACCGTTTGAGATTTTTATGTTGATAATACAGGTTAATATCAATAGGAAACTTGCAAAAACATTAACAAGTGCTTCTGATATCACCTGATTATCATGTATAGGAAGCTTAGACTAAAACAAAATTGCCCATTGTTTTCTTATCTGGTGATGTAGGAAATCAACCCCTTAAATTTTATAGCATTGTGAAGAAGTGTTTATGAAAGTTCAAACAGCACTGGTTTGTAGCAGTTGAGATGGCCACAATAGAATTAAGTTTGTCTTACTGGTAGATAAACTGTGTATGTATAAAAACAACCTAGAAGTATGACACTGGGTGTTCAAGAGGAAAAAATGAGTAAATAACAGATTAACTCTAACTCCTGATAAATAGGCTTCAAAGTGGAGTGTAAAACTAGAAATCCTTAAATTTGGGAAGGTTAAGTCTATCACCAGTAAGAGTATACAGATTTGGTTAAAACTTGAGAAAGAATAAATATATAGCATGTTTAAATGATGAGTCTCAACAGGTAAATTCCTTCAGAAGTATTGTATGAATAATATCTAGCAGAGGGTTGGGCAGGAATTGTAGTTCCTTTACACGAGAATTTGAGTAGGAATTATTCAGGCCTATCAAAGTTCTAGCATGCTATGACACACTGGGTGAAGGGTAAATCAAGAAAATTGAGACTGAATGAAAAAAAGTAATAAAACTCCATCTCACAAGGTAGTTAAATGCTTTGGTAGTTAGTGAACTCCTGAGGGTAGGTATTAAATTATTATCCATGCTTTATTTCACTCCACTATATGGCTGTAATAATTTGATCTGCCTTGTTTATTGTTGGGCAGGAATGTTTGAGTCCATATCAATATGGATAAGTAAAGTATTACATTAAATTGGGGACCTTCAGCAGTTCCCATTTGGTAGTATGATTTTGGTTATTTCAAAAAAATTACAAGAGGATGGGACTTTCATGTTCAGTCTCACAAGCAAAAGGATACTGTGTGAGCTTGATGTGAAGTATAGAAAGCTGCATTTTTGTTTGTATTTTCACTGGAGTACTCGCACATATACATGAATGAAAAGTGAGAAGCTTCCAAGGAACAAGAGGCAAACCTATTTTTTTTCAAACCTAACAAATAAGGCTTTTATTTGTGTTTAGGTACAGATATACTCTTTAAAACTCTTGGCACAATCGTGGATTTTTCTTAAAAAATAAGATAGTTTATTATATATTTGTTTCAGAGCTAATACGTTCCATGGGGTTATTTGAGGAAGATTTTCAAATAGTGAGAAGTAAATTAATAGTAATGATTAAAAATGAGAAATGGAAAACAGAGGCCAGAAGATATGAGTGTAAATCACATCTTTAATTTGTCTAAAGGCTAACACTTTTTAGGATACTTCCCATGTCAAATTTTCTCTAGATAATTATATGGCATGTGAAAATTGAAGCAAGGACTTCAGAGAAGATAAAAACTTAGAGTTGACACTAAATTATTGAAAGTAGTCAAGTATAATGAAGCCTGAAAACATTCTGAAGTAATAATAAGGTTAGATGAATAGGCAGTCAGACAGGTAATGTAATGCACTCCTAACAGATGTAAGAAAATCCTAACTGAAAGGAATGACTGGACTTTTTCATACCTCTGGCATAAAAAAGTAATTATAACCACCGAGGAAATAAACCCCATTGGCACTGAAGTTTAAACAACTGAATGAAAACAAAGCTGCACAAACAGATTCCTTCCTTATCAGTTATCTGGAGCCTGAGGTGTGTGCTATCAGCCACAGTCAGTAATAGGGAAGCAATTCTCAATTCTTCAATTGCCTAATATAAATAAATCTTTTGTCACTGATTTTTATGGCTAAAAATTTAATTTTTAACAGAACATGAAAATTTGAGAGTCTTTCCTTTAAAAGAGAGATATTCATCTTGGACTCAAATGTGTAAATCTCAAGTATGTGCCTATTGCAGTGGCAATTTGTATTAAGTCACAAAATCTTGGAATAGAATTTCAGCTGTCTTGAATTAACATTGAAGTTGGAACTTTACATTAATGCTGATTTACTGGGAATCCAGGCAGATTCTGGCTCTTCAGTTGTTGAGATCATAGTGGGGGTTTTCAAGCTAAATTAACTTCAAGTTCGCTTTCAGTTTTAAGAGTTTAAGAGTAAATCCTGCAATGCATTTACTCTACAGCCTTAAGAGAAGAAGTTCCTTCTCATGTATAAGTTCTCACATACAAATTCATGACATCAAAACTCTAGAGAAATCCAATGAGAAATTTAAACTCTGAGTGTTTCACTTAGGTTGGAATTCATGCTTCAAAAGTGACATGGATTGTAGAAAACCAGGTAAATAACAGTAAGATGATGACAATGTGTGTTTATCTTGGGATTCCCCAAATCAATCTGAATTTCTGGACAGATAATTCATGGCAGTGACTTGAAACTACATCCTCCATGCTTCTGGGTATGTGCAGGCTGTCCTCCTTCTCAGTCCTTGCTGATAGAGCAATTTTCCTTTGATATTAGAACATTCATATCGATTTGCTCAGGGACCAAAATATGTTCCACTCTTACATGGCCAGGCTGAATCGTCAATACTCAACTTAGAAACACAGAAGAATGAAAACCATTTTACATGCTTTAAAGATGGGGGAAAAAATCAAGAATCCCAAGTACTATTGGTTAATCAGTGTTTATTATCTTGGAGGAGAAAAATCCATATTCAACAGAGTTAATATTTATTTCTATGAACAATATTTTTCTAATAGTTAGAAGTTTTAGGCACATGAACCTTTTAGATGAAAGCTCCATAGGCCCCAGGGTATTTTATATTGAAAAAATACTGATTGTTTATAGAGCCATTTTTTAGTTCCTCAAATTCATGCTAGGGAGTAGCTTAAATGAAGGTGACTTTTTTTTTTTAAGATCAATTAATCTCTCCCCAAAATACTTGAGGATTTATTTCAGGGAGGTAGATTATTGTTTTGTTTATTTCATCTTTGTTAGAGTTATTTTGAGTGTAGGTTTTTGCTAAATTCAAGGTACGAACTGTACAGATGGAGCAGTGACCAAGAACATTAAAATAAAAAGTTGTGCAGTTTTATTTTCCATTTCTTGCCCTATTGTACTTCCTCATGTATTTCACAGCATGAATAGGAGTAGAGCAGAGTTAGAACTTTGCCAAAAGGGATTTTTTTCCAGACAGATTTGAATATTTCATCTTGTATCTAGTGACAGATATAAAATTACTATAGCTGCATTGCAAAATTATCCTTCTTCTTAAAGTAAGTGCTATACAATTTCAGAACATAATTAAAAACAATGGAAAATAGGTTCATAAAGCTCCATTTTTAATTGTAAAACTTTAAAAATTTTGGCAGTCTGGAAGACTTTTTAAGACAAAAACTATTGCATGTTCTACAAAGAGATAAGTAGGACACCATGTATTTATATATTGATATAATATATGTATAATAGTATTACTTTGTAGAATTATAGATATTTTTACTCCTGACACCTCAGAGGCCACTGAAAACATGAAGAATTAATGTATCACTGGGTTTTATTGGTCCAGTTTTATTTTAGAGCTTTTCTACTTCGGTGTGGGAAATGGGACTAGAAAATCATTACTTGTCATTGAAGGAAAACATCAACTGTTCTAACTGTACCGAAGCTGCAGCTCTAAATGGCACATGTGTTTTCAGTCTGACTTGATAAAACAAAGAATTCAATGTGAACAGGTTCCACCATGAGTATGATGCTCTTGTGAATCCCTGAAATGAGAATGCTTGTGCATAGACAGATTTAGATGAAACACACACCAAGTTTCAGTAATTCTGTTAATTGTGAAATAATTTATTATATTTGAAGCCATTTACTGTAATCAAACTGCAAATCTGATTTATTACACTAAGATTTGAGACAAGAGCACCTTGCATAATTGAGGGAAAAATGTGACAGGAGGGGTGGTAAACGAAATCCAGCTCTTGCAACTTATGTTGGACCAAATGTGCAGATAAATGGATTTTAATTTACGTTGCTTCTTTCCTGGTAGTCCACTACATTGCAGAAAATCTCTACTTAGTGACATAGGATTTAATAACCTATTTAAGCTTGAAATGTGCTGTTATTTATTTGGTTCCAACTAGATTAATGGTGTGTTTAAAATTAAGAGCTTGGGTAAGGTGTTGCTGTTGAAGTTTCATCATTCTGGAAAGAGCTAAATAACCGTGCTTCTCCATGGAGGAAGGTGGTAAAGCAGCATAGGTTATGCACTCTGTACACCAAGTCAAGAATGAATGTGTATCTGATTGCCCTTTGCCATGGGATCCCAAATTTGGCCCGGTGTTCTACCAAACTGTGCTGGGTCCAAGCTCACATTCAGGTCTGAAGTGTTGAGCAATAGCTGTGTCTATGTGAAAAACTTTGGTATGTGGCCCATCTATCATAACTTGGTTTTTATCTAACTCATCAGTTTTTCCTTAATGGGTGTTTTTTTCCCTAATAGTTTCTTCTTTTCCACAGTAAGAATTTAATAGTGAGTATAAATACAGGTCAAATCTATGTAAGTGTATACAATTTTCTGTTGCTTTGTTTTGTAATCAATGCAATGGCCCACTTACCATGTTAGCAGTGTGTCATCTGGCCTGAAGATGATTGTTAAGCCAAAGATAAACATTTGAAGTTTTCTCTGGGGTAAATTTTACTTCCTCTATTTCTGATAAAGGAGACTAAATTCCATCCTAGCAACTTTGAGTAATTTGTAATGATTAATTTATTCATTTTTCTGTCAATATTTTCCAATCACAAGTGAGAATATATTTTAAGTGTTGTTATAATGTATTGTTATAGTGGCTGAGGAAAGCAATTTTCTAAGAACAATAAATGCCAAAGATAGAAATTAAGTGCTCTGGCTATCAACAAACCAATAACCTAGCAAAGGGTTCATCCAGCACCCTTCCAGATGGCAAGAATTTTCCAAAAATGCACATTGTTTGCTATCACTATTGCAAACATATGTGTTTTTCCTCTAATAAAGATATGTCTCAAATTATTCCTATGCTAATAGGCACACCTAAACCTTGATCCTACGTATTTCTAGCAAGAATATTTCTCTGTGCATCTAGGTAGATTGAAATCAAAATGTGATATAAAATGAATGGTATCTCATGATTTGTCATCAAATTGAAAATGAGCTGCTGAATGCAACTTGATCCTGTAGTGCTTTGTGCAACCACTCTGCAAAGTAGCTGATTTGTTAATATGCTAATTTTGTATCTTCATATTGGATCTTCTGTATGAAAATGAAACCCAAATTTTTGTACAATAGGGATTCTGTTGCAACGCTTCTCAAATAAAATGAAAAAGTTATTGAAGTGATGGCGATAATTTATGAAGCATGATGTAACTCAGAGTCACAAGTGAATTTGAACATTTTTTTGTGTGGAAGAGCACAAGTATATATAAATTTTTAGGTACTGGATTTTGGAGGTATTTGAGAGGGTTTTAATTTTTATTTCAATATATTTTTAAAACGATAAAAATCTAAAAGTTAGAGAAAACCACCCGAGGAAAGTCATGATTCAGTGAAAACTCTATAACTGTCTTTGTTGCTATTGAATGTTTTCCATTTTAATGTATTTTTAAATAACTGAAAAAATTGCTTGATGTTTGAAATTCGGTATAAACTGTACTGAAGCATTCAGTAAATTCTTTGCTTTGACAGCTTTCCCACACAAGTTGTGATCATTCTTCCATGACGTGTGATGCTGCATTGTATGTTTTACGTTGTCTGCAACTTAATTATTTGCCTTTTTTTTTTTTTTTTTTTTTTTTTTTTTTTTTTTTTGTCCTCATAGGAACAACCTTTTTTTGGTGTTCAATGGCAAAAATGGCCCCTAGGAGCTCTCTGGTTCACATGCAAGAACCAAGTGTCAAGGAAAGCATGAGCTAAGAGCATTGCATTCTGTGATTTGCCGTTTAAAATGTGCACTGACTGGATCAGACCTGTGCATCTCATGGGGAGATGCCATAACTCTGGAGGGAACAAATGGAAGCTTAATGTCAAGTGAAAGAGTATGTTACAGATTTTAACAGCCAAGTTAAAAACAAAGATGAGGCAAGGAATATGTTCAGAATAAATTAGTTAATTTTTAATAGTAGCACTTTGCTTTATACCGGCTGGGATTATAAAGTGGAGCAATGACAGAAAAAAGAGTGCCTTGATACCCTCCAATGGATGCCTTTGATGCAAAAAATTCTGCTCTTAGATCTGTTATACTTTTAGACATTTTGCTCTTTGTGGCAATTTCCCTCATTCTGACCAGCCAGATTCAGACATGGGTCCCTCAGCACCTCTAGCCAGGAAGTTGCTCTAAACTGCACTGTGTGTTTATATGGTTTTGATTTTTCTCCTCTGTTTTCATGCTACCATTGTCCCTATTTCTTTCTGTTTTAATGATAAAGCCAGTTTAAGGCAGCCTCTTTCAGGATTATCCAATTTTGATAGCTAGGAAAATTCAGTTATTTTCTAGACTAGGCAATGAAGATAGAGTTCATCCTTGTTACATTAACCTTTGCCATGAGGATTCCAGCTAATCAATAGCAGTCAAGTTACAGGCAGTGCAACTAAGTCAGAAAGCTATTTTCTGCATTTTGGTGATAGGAGTGAAATTTCCATCCCCCTGAAGGAATCTGGACATCCAAAAGAAGACCCAGATTTTGGGACAGAAGATATTTTCTTTTGTGTGAAGGCAATAATGAAGTGACAGACATTGAAAATATTATGGGGAGAATAAGTCATGGATATAATGAGAAGAAAAAAACCTGTGATTTTTGAGGTCCTCAGAAACTATGAGCATGTTGAAGTTACTGTGGCAGTGAAGTTTCTAATAGTGACAAAGTTAGAGCCAGCAGAGATTACATCATGATAAAGAGATTTCAAGGATAAATGAGTGCCACGTGTAACAGACCCTTGAAATCAAATCCATTTTAGCCTAAAAAACCAAGAGCTTAGTCATAGATGTTGTTAAAGAATGCTAAAATAGATATTTCGTTTTTACTTGTTTAAAAGAAAATATTATCAAATTTAATATTTTTCAGCAATTTTTTTTGTGTAAACATGTGAATTTATTGCCTGAATATGTTTCAATATTATTTATTATTTCTAAATTAGCTCACGTATCATTGGCCTGTGGAAGTAGCAGTAAATCTGCATCAAGATATCAGTAGAGGTGAGTTAGTAGCAAATTGTTCTGGATGACACATCCATATATTTGAACGGAGTAGAAACCAAAGGGTGCATTCCCTCAACCAGTGTTTTCTGTCTTCAGTTGTAACTCGTACAAGACAGGGGTCTGCATTCCATCAGCTGCACTGATCACATTCACCTGATAGTTCATTATTGTCCTAGGAACCCTTTATCATAATCTGTGAGCCAGATCCAGTGGGACAGTGACGTTCAGTTTTTCAATCTGTACCACTCTGTTTTATTAGAGAAATTGGAAAAGGAAGTAAACTTTAAAGAATGTGTTTCTGGAACTGGCAGTAGAAGTCTGTAGAAATATATGTAATATTCTATTTTTGGTAGTTGTACCTCTTTGGATTTGTTTCTAACAATAAATCAGGACATATGTGTTCTGGAACATTAATATGAAAGTTAATTTGTGTGTGACTTTACATGATGATGAGCATGTACTGAGAGGTCCTGTGTTTTGGGCAAATGATTCTGAATAAGAAAACAAATGCAGCAAGGGAAAGCCTATTATTTCCATATATGTGCATGAAAGGTTGGGATACTTAATTTATAAATCAAGACTGTAATCCAGAAGTATATATTTGAGACATGAAATTCTAATAGAATTATTTATCTTTTTGCAACATTGTCTTTCTCGGAATTTTAAGGTCTGTTGCTTTCTTCCACTCCTGAAAATCCTTGGTGAATTTTTGGCAAATGAAAATTAATTCAACTAAAGTTAATTGGCATCAAAAAGAATCAGTCTCTCCCCAGCCCAACAGGAATGTGTTGTGTACTTAACACTGCAGTAGCGTCCTAAAATTTGGCTCATAGAATACTGTAAATTTGAAAGAAGCACTTAATAAGAATGTGCAAATAGTACCTCTGCAAGCCAAGTGTTTCTTTGTAGGTAAAAATAACGTTGATGATTTGTAATCTGTGGACAATGGAATAGTCTGGTAACTTTTACATGTTATTTTGCCGAAAATATTTTAATATAATCTACATAGCAAATTATGTTGTGACTACATACTTGAGTTTCAAGGGACAATTCAAAGAAAATTGCAGCTGTGTGTGTGTGCTAATGAAAATACCTCAGCATGATTCAACTTTTTGGAAAAGTCTCCCAATACCAGCTGTAATTCTGTCTGAAGGATTCAGCTTGGCATCATTGAGGCATTTCAATTTGCCTCGTTCTTCTCCATCCCCTAAAATGGGAGGATCTCCTGTGCATGTCTCATCTGGATAGGCTGACACCAGAAATGCTGAACTCTGTTGCATCATGATGCAAATTTATGCTGTCATTGAGCAGCAATATTTCCTTCCTTTTTGGCTAATATTGCCATTCCAAACCAGAATTGTGTGTTTAATCTATCTGGCTTAGACTGATTTTTTTTCAGTGTAAATGAGCATCCCCTCTGATGTCAGCATCCTTGCATGAGGTGATTGCTGTAGAAAAAAACTGAGTACAGTCGGTGTAATATGGTGATTGCTGTTTTCCTGGAGCAATTTAGAGTGTTATCTCCTTTTCTTGTTTATGATCTGCAAGGAAAGAAATACATAATTTTTTTTGAGGTTTAGTGGGGGAAAAAAAATCTTGTTTAATGTTTTATATGGACTTATGCATTGCTGTAAACTATATATATTTTTATCACAGAAGAAATCAGGGGGAAATAAAAGCTCTTAGAAACAGTCTTCGTACTCTCTATGAAAAACCTTCCAGCAGGGATTGTTGACAAAGTGCTAAGTAACATGAGAAAGGGTAGCTGAATGCAGTCTTTCTGTAATTAGCATTTTTTTGTCAGGAAGACTTTCTTTAGGAGTGTAAATTGTTTGAAATGAGCAGTTTTAACTTCATTCTTTGAGACAGCAAAATGGAATTTGTTATTAAGGTGTTCCAATGAGGAACAGGAGGTGGATTCGAGTTTTGGTTCAGTACTTTTCAAGTGATTGAGGTAGAAATTGGAGATCTGAATATGTTCTGGAGCATTTGGCCAAATTCTGAAAAAAAACCCAAAAAACAAACCAAAAACTTTGCTCATGTTTACATTGTGTTCTTTCTGAATTGCTCCTTTATAAGTTTTTTTTATATAATCTCTGAATCTTTAACCTGTATAATGTTCCTTTACTTCCTTCCTAAGTATGTTTACAATGAGTAACTACTGGTCTGGTGCTGTTTTTCTCTCAGTTCAGGAATTTATTTTCATTTAACACTCCTAGAAAGCAGGCTGACAGTCTGTTCACTATCTCATTGCCTATTTACATGCCCAGTCAGGCAAATAATGTATTTATGCCACTTTGCAGTGATTTACCTATCTTTGGATGAGTACCTTCATAGAAATGAAAATACAGCAGCCAAAATTAGAATCTGTTTTCACGACCCTTGCAAAACAGAGCAGTCCTTTGTGTCCCACCCCAAGTCTTGTGTAAGAGCAGATGTGTATTTCATTTTACAGAAATATAGGTTCTGATCCACCATCTCTTCGAGTAAACCTCTTGAAACTGTTGGGCTGCTGTGCCAAAAATAGAAGTGTTTGTAGCAGCTGTTGGATTGAACAAGTTGGAGTGTCTGTTGGGGAAAGCATGCAACAGTTAGAGAGACAAAAATCACAGCAGCTGAGACAGAAAACTAGAACAGTCTAAGAGTCCTGGGGTGTATGAAGAGGCAAAAATGTTGGATACATCACAAAGGAGAGATTATGAGACATCAGTGAACAGAAATCTATCCTATTAAAATTAGTAGGACCAATTGCAGAGTGAAGTGCTGTTTAACATGCACCAGCTGCTGCTGCTTCCCTTATCACAGTGTGTGACACATCCTGGGACTGTCACATTTCCTCCCAGCCATGTCTTCTCATCAATATCTCCATTCTGCTGGACTGCTTTGGGATTTCTCTTTTCTTTTCACAACCTTTGTAAGACCTCTCCTTTGATTTCTCTGGTTATGTCTTTTGCTGTAGCTTCTCTTTTTCTTCCATTCTTTGTAGGAGTCAACTCTACAGTCCTTATTCACCTTATCAGCTACCAAGTGTGGTTTAGAGCATGTAATTAATTTTAAGCAGTTAGCTAGCTCTTAGAAAAAGCTTAAAAATTTTTATTTTGTAATATTTTTTAATCAATCAGCTACAATTTAGAGGCCTTACATGCAGAAAAAAATTGTGGTAGACATGACATTAGAAAACCAGATGGCAAAGAAGAAATTGGAAATACAGCAAATGGACAATGAATGATATGCAAGTTAAATAAGGTTTAAAGGATCTTGGGGTCTAACTGTAAATTTTAAGAGGGAAATACCTATTAAGTTCATTTTATCCTTGTCCTAGTATATAATTTCCTTTTATTTATTTGTTTTTTAATTTTAATTTTGCTCTTTCAAATAATACTTTCTTGGCTTGTAGCTTGGAATATTTACAAGTTTTTTTTATGGAAACAACTTCACAAAATATGCATGTTATGATGCAGTTTCATGAAAGACACAATAGAAATTTAGTGTCTTCTACAGAAGGACTTAATCCTGTTCTGGTCAAGTATAATATCAGGTGATATTCCTTTTTGATGTTTATCAATGAACACAAGGCAAGAGAAAAAAAAATGCTCTCAGAAATTTAGTTTTAACATCTGTACCTATGATTTCTCCAGAGAAAAGTAGTTATTACTGAACTTTTCCCACATAGCTTACATTTACTGTACATTGACTTGTATAGTGCATTATAGCAGATGATAGATTTGTCATGGAGCTTTGTTTACACTACATTTGAAGCCATTCAACTGTAAAATCAGTTTAAGAAAGAGTGAAGTTGATTTCTTTACATGATTTACTTGGCTTTTCTTTTTCTAACAACAAGGTCCATATTGCAACAAATACATTACCATCTATTTCTGCAGAGAGAAATGGATTAACCACCAAATGAAAACAGACAGTTTTGAATTCTTAAAAAACTCCAAACCCAGAAAACCCTACACCAAAACCCACAAAACCTTGCAATAACACTGTGACTTGAACCAGCAATGTTGAAGCTGTTATCTGAGAAATGGAATCCTAGAAAGGGAAATATATTTTAGAATGAATTTAGTGTAAAAAAAACAAAAACAAAAACAATGATAAAACAACACTATGTCTGCGTTCTTATTGATGCTTATTGTGAAAATCCTTTTTTTTTGTCAAAAGTTGTGGCAAAAAAATCTTCTAGAACATCTTTATGGCCTTCTCTTAGAAGTGACCAAAAGTTGATTTTTTTTTTTCTTAGATTTCTGTACTACAGCACATGTCAAATATGTGAAAAGCTGATATAAGCATTAGAAATTTCTTTTTTTTACCTGAATTAATTCACCAAGAGAACCCAAAATCTAAATAAACTTCCAAGGATGTCAGCTCTTGTTATAGTCCCACTTTTCAGCATCCTTCCAAGGCAGAGAGCTGTATATGCAGATAGAGCTGTAGCTGAGAGTTATGGTCCCTTGTAGCCAATAAAATTAGGGGCAAATCCAAGAGTTCCAATGATTCTTACAGCAGAGGCTTCTAAATTCTTCATGAGCAGCTTGTTTTTTGTCGCTGGAGCATAAGTAGGTCACATAACCGTAAATGTGGCAAGCTTTGAAAAATCTGAATTTCCTCCAAGTGTGGTGAGGTGAAGTCCAAAGCCTTGGATCTGAAAGCTGCTCATAGATGTGACAACGTGAGTGTCTGTGAGCCTTACAAGAGCAGGAAGAGCTCATTCTGCATGAGCATCAGCTCTGATGAGTAGCTAGCTTTGATTGGTTTTGATTTTTAGTGATCTATTCAGTTCAGCGTTTAGAGTGTGGATTGGCTTTATTAACTTGAAGTATTATGGACTACCTTTGCTAGATTAGTGTAGGCAGTTGGAATAATTAATTTGAAGCACTGGCAGTTTAATTTCATATAAGAAGTTCCCTTTTCTCTCAGGATTTCATAAGAAAAAATGCACAATATATATTTTCTTTTTTCCATTTTCTTTAACTTCCAGTTCATTAGATCAGTGCCTAAAAAGGCAAAATAAATATTTCTACCAAGTCCAAGTCAGAAATGACACAACACAGTCATACAACAGTAAAACATGGGCTTAATAGGATATGTTTGACTAGAAAGGTCTTAGTAACATCAAGTTTTCCTACCTGTACTTCAAGAATTTTATCATAAGCAGTCTTTCTTGCATCTGTGAGGGCACACAAAGGCAGGTGGGTAAAAACCAAATTCTAATAAAGTACTCTAGGACAGATTCAAGTGTGCAATAAGGAAAGGTGCCTATAAATCCCTTAAATATTGCTTAGGTATTATCAACCTCTAAGATACATTTCAAGCATTGATACAAATAGCTAAAGTCAAGATGAAAGTGTTTTGCTTCTCTTCATGATTCTCTCCAGGTGTGTGGTGGAGATGTTGCTTCACTCATCTCTTTTCCTTCTGGTGAAAACAGGGCTGACAAAGCAGGAGTAGCTGCAGCAGCCACAGTCAGAGGGTTTTGGTTTTCACTGATTTTCATCCAGAGGGAAAAGCAGCTGTAGAACTCAAGAAGAGGGGGCTTTGGGAGGAGGGTTGGTTCTTGCCCTGGCTGCCAAGTGTCTGATATGGGACATGTAGGACAAGGAATTCAGAGCATCAGGGTGCACACTGACTCTTCCTACTTTCCCTCACCATGTGTGACATCCTGTCCCCTTTAAACCTCATTTCATGGTGAAACAGCCTTCAAGTTTCACTTGTAGAACTGGTCTAGGGGGAATAGGAAAAATTGTTTCAACCAATTTAAAAAAAAAACAAAAAAAAAAACAAAAACAAAAAAACAAACAAAAAAAAAAAAACCCAAGTCTTGTGGTTTGTGTTGGTTTTTTGGGGTTTTGTTTTTGTTTTTTTGTTTGTTTGTTTTTAATATGACAAAGTTCTACAGAAATTACCTCTACATTGGCTTTGTCTTGTCAGAAAGTACATCCATTTTCAGTGAGAAAATAGCAGTTAGACCGGCTTGTGCTGCTTTTCATGGCCCACACTGTCCGAGTGAAAGGTCATACCTGTAGCCCAGTGGGCTTTGTATTTTTACAGGAAGACCTAAGAGCCCGAATTGTTTTGTAGGAGGAGGATGACGATGATGTGTTTCTATGTGCTTTCTCAGCTTATTACAACAGTGAATTTTGAATCTGAGTATTTCAGGCTTGAATATCCTGTCACCTTTTGACTTGTAAGTAAATTTTCATAATTTTCAGTCTTTGGACAGGAGCAAAAAAATCAAGACTTTATCAGGCAGGAGGGAATCCCTCACTGTGAGACTCTGGAACACAGACATGTTGATGATCATAGTCCCTAAGGGAATAAGATCATGTGGGAACCCTGCTAGTAAGAATTAGCCTTGGCTACCAAGGACTAGCCTGCTAGTAAACCTGACTAGATAGTTGTGTAGAAGAATAACCAAAAAAAATTTTATATATTAGGTTTACCTTAATTTAAAATAATAGTTAAACTGTAATGGGGCACATAAGCTGAGTTTTGGGAATGTCACCTGTAATGAAAGCCAATAAGGAGCACTTAGAGGTAGTAATTTGGAGAACTTTCTAGATGCGTCTGTTCTCATTCAGTTGGGGGAGAAAATGGCAGGTAGGTTCCAACAATCACTCCATTTAGATATAGTGGGAGTTTAACATTTTGATTGATTGATCTGTTGTAGATCCTCCCACAATAAATATATATATTGTGCATATATAGGTTGCTGTTCATTAACTAGCCCAGTAACAAATACAGGCTTCTTCAAAGAGGTATTTCTGGTTCATATTTAGGAAAAATATAGATTTTTTTTCTGAAACACTCGTTTTCATGTTAGAAAGTTTTATACACAAGTCGTGAATTTGTCATATGCTAGCCAATTGGAAAGGTTTGATTATTTGGTAACTTTATCAAATAACATTAAAATCTGAGAGAACAAAGGCATTAGATAAGGAGAAAACCAGCGATATTTAAGGGGATTTGGGCCATAGGGATGGGATTTATACAAGAGAGATTTCCCCTGCTGTAGTGCTAGATATAAAACAGCTTGTGCTCACACTGCTCAAGACAAATCCTCTGACAGGCAGGCCTTGCCTCCCCTCCCGAATCCTGGCTGGCTCAGCAGCTGCCCCACAGCCCTTTGCAGCTCACTAGGGGTGCTCCTGTGTGGGGTGACAGGCACACAGTGTGGGACGTGCTCTTCCTCCTCCCACTCTGCATTGCCAGGGTCTGTGAGAGACATCAGAGCCTTTCCCAAGCCTGTTTCATGCAGAGCCCTGTGTTTGCAGGTCACTCTGTGCTGCCTCTCTCCTCTTGTATTTGCTGCTGTTGTTGTTCAAGTGGCCAAGGTATCACCTTGAGCACGTCACTGCTTCCTCCTTGCCTATGGAGACCTTCCAAAATGGGAAGGAATCCTGCTTACAAGACCCTGGGACATAAACCCTAGGGAGAAGGAGGTCATTTATAGACAGAGGATCATGTTTAAGACTCTGTGTCAGGATCAGCCTCGCAACCAAGGTGGAGCCCTAATGCCAGCTGGACAAAGGGCTCACTGCTGAACCTCTGATTCTTGGCAGCCACAGCTCTTACTGGCTACTGTGAAATCACTTCTCCACAGGTGTGACCAGAGTAGAGGTCTGGAAAGCTCCACCAGACTGCCTGACCCATGAGTAGAGCTCAGCAGCAATTTATCCAGATGCCTTTCAGGGCTTTGGAGAACTGTGGCCATCAATGGGATTTACATTGCCATGTGGCATCCTCTATCAAGAGCTCAAACACCCTGGCTATGAGGTCTCCCTTTATATCAAGTAAGAAGTCAGACAGGAAGCATCATGGATAGAATAACTGGTATTTGATGCTAGGGTGTGTCAAAATACCATTTTTGCTCAATTTTTGCAAATCAGCGATTCATTTGTGACAGAGTATCAACCACTGTAAATTCGGTGAGGAAAAACCCACAGAATGGGACAAGCCACAGAGGTGTACCTGAACCTCCATGTGTTGTTTAAGGGGCAGGGGGACAGAGAAGACATGTCAGAATATGATATTTTAATCAGCCTGTAGTGGATGATGTATAACCAGGGGAAAACAGGGAGAGAGTCAAGGTCATGTGAGGCAGATGTTAGGGTTGTGAACATTTCTCTTAAAGGATACTGCTCTGTAAAACCAGAGAGCACAGTCTCAGGCAGCTGTAGTCCTTTACTTCAAAATTCAGTGAATTCTCTTTTGTTTTTTTCATCTGAGTGTCACTGTGAAAGCAACACTTGTCCTCTGACCTATGCAGAGGGGAGCCTGGCAGCTCGTTTTTGCACTGTTTGGAGATGTCTGTCTGTTCTTGATGTTCATAAATGTGTATGGCTGTGATTTATCAGTCTCACTCTCTGCTCCTGGCCAGAGCTGTGGTGCAGCTTTCTGTCACACAGACCTGTTGTCTGGAGGCAGAGCCAGGTGAGCTGGTGATGGGAGCTTGCCAGGTACCAAAACTGCTGTTCCCTTGTGTCACCTGCCCCCTGCTTGTTTCACCCTGCTCCCTGCCATACCTTGTCTGCCCCCAAACGCCATCAGTGCCCCCTGCCCCCTCCCTCCTTGCTCTCTGTCCTCAGTCAGATGCAAGGAGAGCTGAGAACTGCCACAAGGAGGTTTTTTGTGGTGGTCCCCGAGGTCCTGCTGGGGCTGTGTGTGCCAGGCTGCTCCAGACCCCTGGCTGGCCATTGTCATTCACGGCTCATCTTCAGGGGCTGCTGGTGTGGCTGGCAACGTGTTTGCACAAGATTGGCTTCAAACACCAGCCCAGGGGCAAACTATCATGCGTGAGAGTATCAGAGAAGTGGGGCCAAAGACTAAAATGAGACATTAGCCAAATTGACAGTGCAGACATGGGTATAATTTAGGGAATTTTGAAACCGATATTTTGTATCTTCCATGAAAAGCACTTGTTGTAATCTTGTGCCTTCTCACACAGTGCATTTTGCATAACAATAATAGAGATAATTATGGTAATTACAATAAAAATTAATAATACTTGCCCTTTTTTCAGTAGATTTTAAAGTGCTTTTCAACACTGACTAATTAAGTCTAACAATATCTTGCGAGGTGGGTAGCAGGTGTTTGCTCATCTCTCTGGATCCTGTCACCCACCGTAGTAGTACAGCTGCTTCTACTTAAGTCTCATTGACTTCTAAATTATCATCATGGTTTTCAGCAGATCATTTTCCCACATCCTCTCCACAGTGTGTCGAGAGGTGGAAGCCCTTTCTTACGTGACTTTGGTTTTGAGAACACTGGGAATTGGCATGGAGAGGGCTTGAGGCTGTATCCAGTCTGACAGGAATGGGAGCCTGGGCAGCCGTGTGAACCCAGGCATGCTTGCCACATGAAAAGGTGGAGAGCACTCTGGAAGGGAGGCATGAAAATCCTCTAGATGATGAAAGAAAATAACTTCTGGTCACTCATCTAGGTCATGTTTAGTCATATGATCAAGCATATCCAGACTTGACCACTAAGGGAGAAAAAATGAATCCAGCTTCTGATCATGCTCATTGCTTATACAGGGAAAAAAGTATAAGGAGTCATAGAAAAAAGGTTTATAAGTTGATTTTTTAATCTTCTCTCCTTTTCACCTAACCCTTTAAACATATATGTGCATACATTGTGTATTTATTGTATTTTCAGATGTCAGCTGAGAAATTATTCATATTGAGGCAAATTAAGCTGAGATGCAGCCTGTATCTGATAATCATGGAATAATCTGGGTTCTTTGCAGCAAAATACAGGATTTTGAGAAGGATATGAAATGACAGATGCTTGAATAAATTTTTAAAGGGTAAAGTGGAGGATTTAGGGTAAATTTTATGAACAGTGTACAGAAGATGACCCAAATGCTTTATTAGTTTACAAGATATGTGGGTGTTAAGTAATAACAGGATTCCCACACAGAAATTTCTAATATAACTGCTGCACAAATTTACACCCATGCATTCAATGAGTTAAGACACTGAAAACTGGAATTGGTCTTTCAGTTCTTAAACATTATCAAAATCATTATTCTTCATTTTCTCAAGTATGGTAACAGGATTTTTGAGAATAGCACCACATAAAAAGCCTGATTCTAACTCTGGCCCTCAGGAAATAAATGATGAAAGATAATCCATCATGAACATTGGATATGGACACCAGATCAGCCCCATATTATGCCAGATCAGGCCAATATCTTTGTCCAGGAGGGCATTTGTCCATCTGTCAAGTCACAAAGCACCTAAATCAGATAGTTTGTAAAAGAACATGGCCCTGAAAGGGGGAATTAGAGCGTGTTTGTCAAATTTCTTCTGAATTGAGTGTTTATACAGTCATACAAGAGGGTTTTTTTTCCCTCATTAGATCTGCAGGTTGTAAGAAAAGCAAAGCCCAAATCCTCCAATGAGGCCCATCACAAGAACAGAGGTGCTACTAAAAAACCTGAATAATTTTGAATCACTGCTTCTCGAGATTAGACAAGACCAGACACGGCATCTAAAATGGATAACAAGTATTGTATGATAACCAGGTTAAAGATGTAAGGGAATATCAATTAATTAAGAAGTGAAAAACCAGTGTCTCTGAGTAATAGAAAAAAAAATTGTGAGGATTAGAGATTATTAAATGCAGTGTAGATGAACTCTAGACTTTTATATAAATATTTAAAAAAACGTATAAGTTGTATGTCTTTACCCAAAACTCAGAAAAGACTCGGAGTCCCAATGAATCTCATCTTGATAAATACTGAAGAATGCAGTTTTCAAGTGTCTATATTGGATTGTAAACACATAATAAATTATTTAGCCTACTTAAAAGATACTATTCAGTTAAAAAAAAAAAAGGAACCAACATAATTCTAAAGTTGTGTAAGTTCTTGCTGTATGAACTTTAGAGTTAAATCTCAGTACCTAATAGAATAACACAGAAAAGCTGAAATTCAACCTGTTGTAGTAGTCATCTAATATTTATTGGGGGAAAAAAAGTGACAAGTGCTTATTCTGCTGATTGCACAAAAAGGTACTGATGCTGCACTTACATAACTTTAGAAAGATTGTATTACTTTATAACATTCCCACAGTAAATTGCGTCTGAAAACCAGCTCCTTTCCTTCAGTATGAACCTAGTGTGGGGTATCCTAAGAATCGTCTTCCAGGAGCTGTGAGCACAGAGAAGTAGTATTTTTAATTGAAAAACAGAATATGGAGTAGAGTTGTAACTTATGCCCTGGGAATCAGGGGAGTGTCTGAATTTAGCCTTAAATTAACCTTGTTGAAATTCACTTTGACTTTTGGCGTAAGAGCCAGCCTGAAAGAGAAGGGTTGTGATAATGTGTTTTGCTAGTCCTTTAACTAGGAGAGTTCAATTTAAACTCTATCTATATAATTCAACTAAAAAACATCCAGCTTATACATATTCAAACACATAACTGGGTAGCATCAGTAAAAATGTCTAATTTGACATTATTTACTTTTTAGGAGTTCTTCACCTTTAAATATTTGCTTGCAGAGCACTGGGAGGCTTCTTTCCCAATATACTGTGTTTTTGAGTTAATGTAACACGTCTAAGGTTTTTCCTTGTAGATAACACCCTTCCCTGTAAAATAAATGGCCTAGGCACTGACACATGAAAACATTCCCAATTGGAACAACTCTTAAAGCATTTGCTTAATGTTCTGCATAGGAGTGGATTCAAGCATGGGCTTATGAGCTTTCAGAATTCAGGTTTGGTACCTGGCCCTGTACCTGAGAGAATAAAACTCCATGTGTCATTAACCTTCCTNAAAAAAAAAAAAAAAGTTCCTCTACCTGATCAATTTAAATTGTGGTGACTGGCAAAAGATGTAAGATTAGAAATGAAGTCAAAAGCAAGTTTAATGATAGAAACTCCATGTAAATCATGTGGGGTTTTAGCAGAATTATGATTCATGCTGTCAGAGGGAATTGAAGCAATCATACTTTTAATAAAGGACTGAAATATTCTTTTTAGTTAGTTGTTATATCCCCTTTATTAAAAGAAAGCTGCAATCTCTAATTCTTCAAAAATGTTAGAATGCAGAATGAGAAATATTGATTTCGAAGGTGGCAATTTTAACAACATCAGTTACTTTGGTCTGTGAGAGGTGTATTGTCTGCCTGAAACAACTACATAGAGCTGGATTAGACCTGTTTGAGCAAGCTGCTATAAAATATGATTTCAGATGTCATACAGAGCTAGTGGCATAGTAGTTCTGGAGTTTTAATATCTTTTCCCTACATTAGTTAGTTCAAATCAAATGAAGATAAATTTAAACTGGAAATGTAACTCAAAAGTTGCACTTATTGAGTCTTATTGTACCCTTTATAGGGAAAGCAATTAGCCAAAGAAAGAATTTTAATAATATAACTTAAGCAGATAGCACTTTGTTTTCAGTGTCAATGAATATATTCCCTCATATAGTGTTCTTTTTTCATTTTGTTCTTTCTGTTTTGAACTCAAAAAAATGAGGTATATACAGATTTATTAGATGATTAGTTTGACTGTAGGATAGAGCCATCTGGTTCTATGCAATTAACACAGTACAACAATATGTACACAGCAAACCGAGGTTTTCTGAAACAACTTCTAAACTTCATTTGAAGTCATCACAACAGGTAAAATCTCTAATATTGCAGAGCAGCTTGCTCTGATGCATAAATATTTCAACATCAGTTATATGTGCCTAACCCTAATATCCACAGCTTCTTGGTATGACTCTTTTCTGGAGTAAAAAGCTCATGGTTATCCATCATTTTTCCTCAGCAAATGTTTATGACCAGTCCCAAGTCTTTCAAAGATGTCACCATTGTTTTATTTCACAAAAATATAAACCTTTGTAGTGTATGCAAGGCACTTTTTTTCACTAGGCATTTGTGTGATGCACATGCCATGTTTTAATTGTCTATTTTAAAGTCTAGGCAGGTGCAGCTGGATGTTATCTTCCATTGCCGCTTCCACTACCACTATTAATGAAGACAAAATTGCCGGACTAACTTTACTCAATTCAAATGTTCACTCAAATGTTTATGCATTTGAAGAGAGTGTTAGGTTATAGTTTTTGCCAACCATTTTTTTTGGTAGTAATTTTTAAAGTGTTAAATGTGTGTTAAACTAGTTATCCCCTTTTAAATTTAACCCATGTTCAAAATACTTGGTCGAATATAGCTTCCTAAACTATAATAACTCTGCATTTCTTTCATGTATCAAAACTAATACACTTTCTTGACTTGGTTCACCATGCAAACTAATTCACAGTGGAAAATAAGCGCTGTTAGGTGCAATATATCTGCCATAAAATGTTCTAGTCCATAAGACCTTGGAAATATACAATGTTCTTTGATACCTATCTCATATGGATGTTCTGGAAAATCATTTCTCCTAACAGTTATTATAAAAAGATAACTGAGGATTAGCTCCATCTCTTTTTCCAGTTCTTTTTTTGGTTCTGTTCTCAGATGTGTCTGTGTCTTTTGGCAACGTCACAGAAGTAGAAATGCATTTTACATTTCAGTGGTTGTCCCAAGGTTAGATCTAATTCCTACTGCTCTTTCCATTTACTGTGTGTAATGAACTTCCATGCAATTACATGTGGGAAAAACCACAATACAGTATCCAAGAAGAATCAGGGCAGCTGGTCTGGAATCAGCCACAGATGGGTATGTACGAACCTTGAGTGTGTTTTGTGCAATGCTGGAGAAGAAAAATGTTGCATCCAGACTTTTATTTCAGCCTTGTTGTGACAGATAACAGCTCAACTACCAGAGAGGCAAATTTCATTGGAGAAACATCCTTTGTGCTACATGGAACATGAAAATCAATACACTTGGTATCAGTGTTTGACAATACACTGAAAATAACATGGTGTTTCTCGGGGAGTTTGTGAAAACAAGGGCTAAATGTGTCCTTGGAGTAAATTTCTTGTGTACTGCATCTCTGCCTGGTGGATTTAAATATCTGCATGCAATTGGTGGTTGTGGCTGTGCACAGGGCAATGCCTCAGCAGGAGCAACTTGTCCCTCTTGAAGTGGTGGCGGAGGAGAATTTGGTCATAGTTCTCTCAGAACCAAATCAAATACCTCTCACAGCTGAAACTTTATGCTTGTATGCAGCAGTTTCCTCTCATTCCTTAGGTTCAATTAGAGATGCCAATTCATGTGTATAATTCCTGCAATTTCCATGCTTCTTGTTTCTAAGTCCACAGGTCTCCCTTATCCACTCCATCCATCATCTTTATGATGCTAACTCTACCCTATAACCCAGAATATTTATATGGAACTGCAAAACAAGATTTACACTCCAGAAGACCAGGCCCTGAAGTGAACACAGTATGGAATTATCACTTTTTATTACAGACCAATCCAATTTTAATCTATTTTGGATGTCAAATTACAATCAGAGCTGAGATAACAACATATACAAATTTGTGTTTCGCAACCTGCACATCATATTTAATTTTAAAATTACGGATAATCAAAATCGTGATTTTCAAATGTATTTGCTGATCACAGTGTTGCACTGAATAATGTCTGTAGGGTCTTGTTTTTTTTCTGCTGGGCTTTGGTTTTGTTTTATTTTCCTGTTTGTTTGTTTTATCTTGAAATATAGTTTTTATTTTAGCAATGTCAGTCAGCCACATTGCCTGTAAAATAATTGTTTGGAATGGAAGATAACATGTAGACATGGAGCTTCTGGTATAAATTAGAAAAGAACATTCTTCAATATGTATTTCACTGTTTCCTTGTCATGTTGTATTGCAGGACGTATGTGTGCTCTACATGTTTGCAAATATATACAAATCAAGTAAAGAAAATAAACCAAACAGGAACATAGCAAAACATATTCAAGAAATTATTTGGAAAAATATATTAGAGAGTCATAGGCTCAACAGTGTGTCCTAACTGCATTCTGGTGTCATCAAAGCAAGAACCTCAAGTTCTCTGGCTATAAATGTAGGACTTGTCCAGTTACATAAGCTGCAGCAGTCAGTTGTCAGCTCAGTGGATGCAGAAAAATTCAGTTTTAGAGGAAAATGACCATTTTACCAGAAAATATTAACAGAAATATTTAAAAAATTTTTTGAAGCCTTAAGCGTTTTCAATGCAAAATCGAGGTATTCCTTGCAAGCATTTAATTCCTCAACTCCTTTTTTTTCTTCCCCCTCATATTTATTTCGTTTATTTGGTATGGAATATAATTATTGGAGGAAATATGAGACAAAACAATTGTGCAATCACATGCAACAAATCAGGTCACAATGTTAATGAAAAAGCTAGTGCAATAGTTTTTAATTTCGGCAAGAAAGTAATATATGTCCCTTTTTCTTCCAAAGTAACAAATCAAAGCAAAGGACATGTCCAGTGCAATGCCTTCAGTCTAAACAATCCTTGCATGGTTGTCATCCACAATAATTGCAGCAAGGCAGTACTGAAGCAATAGTCACTATGAAGAGTTAGATAATAGCAGAAAACCCTTGGGCTTTTAAATATAACAATATATTGCAGTAAATATTTAAGAACTGCTTCCACTTCTTAAGGAGAACTTGATTTTAAAAGAGCCTTCCACATGAGTAAGAAAAAATAAATTTAACTTTGGCATGTTTGAAATAGTTTGGTGGTGTTCTGTAAAGATGAGCTGCAGACATGAATGCAGGATATGTTCTGTTCACATACATTTAAATTAATATAAATGTCCACTTCCTCACATCCTGTATAGGTGCTTATTCCATTTCACAATGAGTGCAACAGTGCAAGTATGATTATATTTGGTAGCATTTAATATTAGGTAGTTTTTTTGCATAAAATAAAAGGTTTCCCAGATGGAAGTGATAGAAAATCAATCTGAAAAGCAGAATGATTCATTATTGTAATTAATTTATGGTGCTGTTTGATGTCAGCAGCTAAAATGGTGACTAACAGCTGCTGGAAGGAGGGGTTCTGCTCCTCACTCCTCACCCCTGACCATGCAATTTTTCCCCTTCCAGTGCTGTGAGAACATGAGGCTTCAGAGCCTGCTCTCAATATAGTAAACCAGGAGAAAATAACTCATATATATATATATTTTTTTNCAGGAAAAAATAACTCATATATATATATATTTTTTTTTTCAAAATATGTAGTTGTAGATTTTTGGATAATAGCTATTCTTGCAGTGGCATCTGTTTGTGAAATTGGCAAGCCAAATATCCTTGGTCAGGGTCAGGAATTGTCTATCTGACTGTATCCAAGGGAATGAGGTGTTTTTGGAATAGTTGGACCAAACTATAAGAGCAGGTAAAATGCTTGTGTTATGTAAATACATATGAAGTCTTTAAAGCTCTTATTCCCTACCAAGAAGACCCCTGGTTTCCCCCAGGTGTGTTCATGTTGCACATGGCACAGAGCTGACACAGGTAAGTCTTGGCCATGCAAGACATGATATTTCAGCCAACTTTTGAAAAAAACTTCTCAAAGTTTTATATCAGAATTAAAGACTTCCCCCATATCTAAAGAAATTTGCTATATAATCAATATTTCTAATTAATTGCCATGCTTGGTGCTTGGTTAACTTCAGGCTATTCAGCCCTAATCAAAGCATGGAATTACTTAGTAGAAAAATGAAAGTTGGATTAATTTGATCCAGGCCAATTTTATAGGCATGAATCAGTGTTTCTAAATCTAAAAGTGAAGATGTACCCTCAACATACCACCATATTGTGATTATATCAACAAAAAAGTTAATTGGCATATTCAAAGGTATTAACAGTAATTCACAAGGATGAAAGACTCTGGCAAAATCCTCCACAAAAATCCATCATAGAAACTTAACTTCTTATCTTTCAAAAGCTGTTTTTAATGTTCTGTATTGAATATATCACTATGGCATTAATAGGTGATAAGTTATGTAGGTATGAAATTGGGCCTGTATTTATAAAATAAGAGTTAATGGATGTTTAAGACCAAAGAAACTAAATGCATAAAGTATTGCAGTAATTGAAGTAATGAGAAAGTGGGGAGATTTTTGCATGTGGTTTTGTTTCTTTTTAATATGGCATGATGATGGAGAGCTATAATTTAATATATTTTACAAGTTCTATAATATGAGTAGAAAATGTGATACAATTTTAGATAAGGGAAATTAGGAGAAATTTTGTGTACTGTTAGAAGAATCATTGACAAACATAACTGCAATATTAACTAAAAGTAATTGTCAATTGGATTTTGATGCAAGCATGAAAATACCCAACAGCAGGAATAATTTTATGCATTCATAGAAGTTTTTAGAAAATGCTTGCATTTACTTTACTAAAGACCTCTCCCTGGTGTATGGTGATGTTATCACATGAAATAAATATATGAGAACATCAGAATAGTTTTAACAATAACATAGAAAGTAGCAGTGTTAGAATTCCATCGTGCACTCTTGGCATGTAGACATGGTGTTGTAGTGGTCTCCATTTTCTCTATTTCAAAAATAAAGACGGTTTTGGGATAGATTATTAGAAATCTGGGAACACTTCTTTGCAAGCAGAGTATGAAAGATTTTTTCACAGGGATGATTAGCATGAGAACTGGCATAAAAGCATGAATGACTGCAGAAAGGTGGCTTTCTCTAGATTGTGTTAGCAATTCAACATGATTTAAAAAAAAAAAGGCAGTTTAATAATTGTTGCTATAAAAGCAATACTGTTTTTTTCCCGAGTATTTGCTACATTTTCTATCAGTTTTTTTTTTTCTCCAAAACCTTTCCTAAAGATTACGTATTTCCCTCTTTACCTTTTTCCAATATAATGCATTTACTGCTGGTTTTATTTGTGAGTCTTTACTACAAAACTCATCTGATTTTATTTATCCACCTTAGGTTTTATTTTTTAATTTACCTTCTGTGCATTTACTCTTAGCTATTTTCAGCACCAGATTTCTTTTGCTGTTGAACTTCCAAGTCTTTATTTTATGACAATAGTTTGTTACTCCTGCTTGCTTGCAATTTTTATTTGCTTCTTTTTAATATTTTTTTGGTTAGATCTTTAGAGTGACACAGAATACGTCCTACAATGATAAACTTCATTTTAATATTAAAAGAATAATATATTGTTTTGAAAGTCATTCTGGTTTTCACATGGAGTGAATTTCTCATGTTTCTGCTGAGTTACAATGCAATTAATGTTTTAAGGTGTGATCATCACCACTGGTTGTCACACATTTTTACTTGTTTCACAGTAGTTTTAATAAATGTCTGTGTTCTCTCTTT
>VZTR01022359.1:102639-120317 GCA_013400775.1 Chaetops frenatus | reverse complement strand
TTTTTTTTTTTTTTCACAAATATTAATTTAAGAAATGCAAACATGTGCTATTTTAAGTTTCCTCAAAATCAGATTTGTACTTGTAATTGGGTCCTTTGAAAGCACTGTGAAAGTCTTACAAAAGTGTGGAAAAGAAGCAAACCAGAATTTCATCAGTATTTAATACTTTTGTTACTAATAATTATTAAAATATTTGTTCATTAATAGATGATAATTTAACAGCAATTAATGATTAATAAAGGAATTAAAATTTCAATATTTATAGCCCACACTACATTTGATTGTTTAACAAATTGAATTTTTCCCAAGTTCTTTTCCCAGATACTTTATACATTTGTATAACAGTTTAAAAAAAAAAAAAGTAGCTGTTTCATAAATATATGCCCTCCCTAAAATTAATACTTCTGCATCCTGGTTACTTAAGCAGTGGCATGAGGCTGTGTCAGGGGAGGTTTGGGTTGGATGTCAAGAAAAGGTTTTTCACCCAGAGGGTGGCTGGGCACTGGAACAGCTCCCCAAGGAAGGGGTCACAGCACCAAGCCTGACAGAGCTCAGGCAGCATTTGGACAATGCTCTCAGGCACAGAGTGTGACTCTGGGGGTGTCCTGTGCAGGGCCAGGAGCTGGGCTCAGGGCTGGATCCCTCCCAAATCAGGATAATTTATATGCCAAATATGTTGGTCAATCAGAGGTCACTGAAAAGGCAGCTTATATTTAACAGTAGAATCAAGCAGTTAATTGTGCTGTGTGATTCTACTGGTTGAAATACAAGGACTATCTATAGATATTTGACTTGTGCAAAATCGTTTAACTTAGCTTATTGGCTAAATTTTACTTAAAAGATCAGCTTTCCTGTTTTTCTTAGACAGCCTTGCATGTAATCTCTTCCTGCTCTTCAGTCTCCTCAAAAGCATCTTATGGGAAGATGACTTCTCTTAGCTTTAATTCACCTTGCCTGAGCATTGCATACAGAAAAGGCATAAATTAATGTGTTATTACCTGAAATGGCACAGTGGAGAAACTGTGTTGAAGCCTTGTAGCTTTTAATGAGGATAAGCAATGGTTTAACAATCATTTAGCAAGGATAGTTATAACAAACTTAAGTTACTAAATTTCTTGTAGTTTCAGAGCAGGCTCTGTAGGGAGGATTTTGTTTCTTTTTGAAAATAAGATGTGGCTACATATATGTACTGTGGCATGGTGCTTTTAATGAGATCAAATTATTTAATTTTGTGTCTGTGTCCTCATGAGAAATTAATCTAAGTTTGTGTTTAATATATCTGTCTTACAGAAATGTCTCTCAAGTTATGCTAGACTCCAGCTAGGTACATACCATTTGTTCCCTCTAGTACTTTTTGCTAGTTAAGGTCTGTTGGTTTTTGAAATTTGAGATGTTAAAGCATGATTATATTTTGTAAAATTGTTGCTAAATGTAAGTCTGTGTTTTTGATTCAGAAGACAATTATGAGCAAAGGATATTTTTACAGGCACAAAAATTGTGATACAGTTTTTTTCACTGACTTCTATTTTGTAATCCTGTAGTTACATTTGTATTATTTTAAACATTTATGCTGTTTTTCAAGGGGGTCAGAAATGCTTTGTTTGGATGAAGTTTGTAAATACAAATAACCAGAGAGTAGTTAGCTGGTGTCTTTGGGATATTCTCATGCAGAAGAGTTAAATCACCCAGACTTCCTCCTCATCTTTGACTATTTAACCTGTGTCTGCTTCTCCCACACCCCAGTATATTTCTTCTCAGGCAATTTCTTTTTTCTTGGAGATCTGGCACATTGCCCTGAAAGGGCTGAAAAGCTTTTAGATGTAGAACTATTTGCCCCCAGTGCTGTGGAACAAGCTGTGCTGCAAGCATGCAAGACAAGCTGTACTGCTCCAAAATACTATTGTCTGTCTTTTCCCATCTGCTGCTAAAAGCATAATCACTTCCCTTCAGTCACATTAGAAAGACCTACTATTTAAAACCAAAAAAAGAAACAATGTTCACCAGTGTTCTTATAACATCTTAATTTTTTTTATGCCTCCTTCCATTTGAAAATTTCAGTGTCATAAACATGAGTTAATTCTGGTGTTCTCCTTTATAAGTAAATTTATTTTTTCCCACAGGTAAGCAGCACAAAGTGCCTGTCCTTAAAGCCTACACAGGTGTTAGAGACCAAATGAAGGATTCTTACTGAGAAAATCTTACTCTGATGTGAGTGCATCTTTTATAGCCTAATTACAGGCTACACATGAATTAACTTTTGGGCAATCTCTTAATGAAAGGAGATGTCTGTTTCAATAACTACCTCCCAATCAAACCCAAACTGATGAAATGAAATGTCAAAGTTTAACAGATTTCTTTTTAGTTTCTTAGTTATGTCATTTTTTAAATCAAACAAATAAACAATGCTCTTCCAAATCTTCAAAACCCAAAAGGTTTTCCTGTCATAAGGAAGTATCATTTCCTTAGTGTATTATGAGTACATATAATGTTGGTACTGATATAAGGTAATTCACAGTGTAGATAAAATAAAGTAGGAAAAATATTTAATACTATTGAAAAATCTCATTTTGAGAGTTATAAAATAGAAGAATATTTCTCTTTCTGAATGTTACAAATGATTCTGGATTAAATATTAATCATGAAGACTTTTTACACCATATGCAGATTCTTCATCTTTTTTGATTTAAGCGTCAAATTGTAGCGAGCTGAGAGGAAGAGCAAATCTGCAAGGAAAGAAACCCAGTGCCGAAAGAGGTTTAGCATTTAAAGGAAAAAAATATTTACTAATGTAAGTGGAAGTTCACAGGTATCTTCCTACAGTGTAATGTGAAACTGGAAATGAACTATCTGGACTAGAATTCTACCAGGAGAAAAATGTAGTTTCCATGTGATACTAAGTAGATAATAAGAGAATAAAATAAACATAAAAACACATTGAAAAAAAAAAAAGAGATAAATCTGGTAACTGTTATTTTAATTTAAATAAATCTTGGGTCAATGTCATAAAATTTCGAATGCATAGTAATTCTGTGCTTTGAAAATACATATTTGAAATCATAACACTTTTGGTTGCAGACTTGTACTTTAAAAAAATCCCAACAAAACAAACCCCCATAGTCCAGTATTAGGTATTGCTTTGTCTTATTGTTGGACAGTGCTGTGACTGATGGCTGTTTATTCCAGACTTTATATCTGAATAGGTGTGTGTTTTCAGATTGTGCTTTTGAAAATTATGAAATATATTCTAGAGGATTTGTGTCTATGTAGTCATCTAAAACAGTCACTGAATACTTCAATGAAAAGTAAAGGGTACAGAAAACAGTAAAACCAAATGCAAGATCATAAAACAAAAAGGAATTAAGAAATAGGACAAAGAATTTTTTCTCTGTTTCCTCCACATGTATTAAAAAAGCCTGTCTTTATTAATTACAGTGAGTACACCATAGAAATATTTTGCTTATTTTTTTCTGACTTCGTTGGGAAGGTTGACATCTTGTGAGATCTGAAGCTCCAGAAGAAAACCATAAAGAAGGAAACCTCTTCTGCTTAAGCTTAGTATCACCCTTCCCTGACTGCTGTTTGTTTGGCACAAGTCACATTCTGGGACAAAACACATCGTGGCTGAGCTGCAATCACTCCATCAGTCTTTAATTCCAAACTGTTAAAATGCTCTGCAAGCCTCAGGCGATTTTTAAGGAATTAATCCCTTGTCAGCCTCATGGTTTAACAGCTTAGGTTTTTGTAATGATATTCTCTACCCTCATGATTCGTAGTAGGCAGATTGTTTACTAAATAGATTAAAAAGTAAGAGAGAGAAAATTGAGCCAAACCTCTGGTCTTTGTGATGGCACATGATTTTTAAAAAAGTAATGCTAAAAGTTTTTATGGATTTAAAAAGAACCTGGAAAAATCTGGATGTTAAAAAAAATCAAATCAAGCATGATAAGTACAAAGGGACCACCTTAGCATTGGAAATCCTTTGTGGTGTAGGAGGTTGTAAGAGTACCCTGGAAAAATATCACTGTGGTTTTGGCATTTTATTTTGCAGGAATCCTCTGCTGTAGAGAGAAATCTGGACAGGATGGTCTGTTTCTGTCTATTCCTGTAATTTCTCTTATATATGTTCTCACACAAATTCTAACATGATTCAAAGTAATCTCTCCAATTCCACACCAGCTTCAGGTCAGAAACCTGATGCCAATACATAGATTTTTTAGTTGCTTTAATGTTGTGAGAATTTTGAACATACTGACTTCTAGTAATAATGTTATTCTTTAAAGAAAATGACATTGGTGCTGAATTGAAAGATCCAGTTCTTTATATAATCCCAATGTTTAAACTCATTAGTAGGTTTAGATTTTCATACAATTTGAACCACAGTAAAAAAAAAAAAAAAAGAAAGCTGTGAGTTGGTGTGAAGAGAAAGACATCCCCTGTGTTAATATCATTAAAAGAGTTTGATTAGTCTATGCTGATGATACCAGATAATAGTAAAGTGAGAAAAACTGAGTATATACTAATTTGTTAAGCTGTTGTTGTTCTTAGCAAGTTTTAGAAAGAAGTTCAGGCATAGAGAATAAGTTATTGCCCATCTAAAAATTAATTCTACTTGGTGGCTGAAGATAGAATGGATCATTCAATGTATTCTGAAAATCACTGTGATAAACTTTCAAATCTAGTGCTGAGTATTTATATTTTTAAAGATGACTTCACAAAATAATGTGATACTAAGAATATCTTTAGTAAACAATAGCTCTGAGATTTGGAGACTCTAAAATTTGTATGACTCCAAAAGCCACTTGAAGCATCTGTAAAAGTGAACATCTTTAAAAAAAGACTTTGCACAGAGTACCGTGCAGGCTGGCATTCATATATTGAGTCAAACAAATAATCTTTTCAGTTTTTTTTTTACATAATTTGAAGAGAACACTTGTAGATGACATTATGTCTAGTTCTAGTTTTTCCTTTACATTGAAATCAAGTACTTTTATGTTGCAAAGCATGTGGTAAAACTGTATCAAAATCAATAATGTAAGCAGGTATATCTGGGCACTTTTCTTTAAATGTCTTTGATCTAGAATTCCCACCTGTACTTCACTGCACCCTCTGCTCAGCCATCAGATCACCAAATTGCAGATGAGGAGTGTTGAGCATTGGTGAACAGCTGAAAATAATATTGGGTTGCTCAGCACAGGTGTTTGTGTAATTATGATGTATTAGAAAACCTCTCTGTTCAATAGCCTTCAAGCTGCCTGGAGAGTAAATTCCAGAAATGTTTAGCAGAGATGAATACCTCTGAACACAGCTGCAGCAATCACCTTCTAGAGAGAATATGGACATCTTACTTTCACAGGTCAAGGCACCACTCCCTTGAAAGTGGTGCTTGCATGCCAAGTAATGGACACAACGGCTTCTTTCTCCACCTCCTTCATTAGCAGGCAAGTTAGAAAAGAACTCACCAGGCAGATATTTGAGCAATTGCTGCAAAAAGAGGCCGTGGAAAAGGCTGCAGTTGTTCCAGCAGCAGAGCGCGTGTCAACAGGATCCATTACCTCTGTGCTAAGGACAGGGGAAACAGGAGTCTGAAAAACACTTGAGTTAAAGTGTCCTGGGAATAGCACAATGCTTGCCATTCATTCGTACCAGAATGCAGTTTAATTGTGATTTTATAGATTTCTGCATATGTAGGCAGAGGCTGGCCCAAAGAGAACATTAACAGCCCTCACCTCAATGAATGGAAATGATGGAATGTAGAATGAGCATGCCAATACAATTTCTAATCAAAGTAATTTATCCTTAGAAGTCACTATAACTAGATGAAGCTGTCTTCAAACTATTTAGAAGATGTTTAAAATCACTTAATCACAAGCAAATGTCAGGTTATTTTTGCAATCAAACCAAACCCGGCACTTCTGTACCTTACGTACCTTTAAGGACATTAGAAAATCTCCAATCTTCACATGCTTCCAAAGAAGGAGTAGAATGTATTTTTAGTCCCATTTCACAAATGAAAAGCAGAAGTGCTGTAACTGGGAAGAAACCACCCAAGATAATAAAACCACTTTGAGTGAAACTTCCATCTAGCCAATCTTGATGCGTGAGAAAGGACAGAGTGGCACCTCTCCAGCTGTTTCTTATGCCTTTCCTCACCCTGCATTTGAGCTGGATGCTGTAATTTGCCATTTTAAGAGTAGCTTTTTCCATGGTGCAGGCTAGTCAGACTTCCAGCCTGTTGCAGATCCAAAACTTTGTAACAAATGGCAACTAACTCCACAATTATACTGAAAAAAGTATGTATTTGGTATTGATGCCTCTGTCTGTTAACTTTGGGTTCCTTAATTTTGATGTGAAAAAACATAAATAATCATTCTTTTTTCCCTCTTCATGGTTTTAAATATCTAGGAGTTCACTTTGCTAAGCCAATATGTCAGGGTTTGTTTAGTACTGAGAGCAATCCATACTTTTGGGGGTTTTATAGCCCTGCCTTTGTGACAATTCTGGTTTTTAGCTGAGGAGGCTGAAACGAATATGTAATTCAGGATATGACTGTACATGATGCCATAACGATGATCTTTTACTCTCGGTTCTTTCCCTTGGCTGCTTTTTTCTTATTCTGCTTAGCCTTTGCCTGTCACTGACTGTCAGGTTAGCAATGCTTTCCTAGGATTATGGGCAGTGACAATTAAATATCTCTTCTGGATGATTACACCTTGGATAGTGACCATCACTCTGTATTTATAATGAAGAGATTTCCACCCCTTTCATGTACATTACCTTACTCCTATCAACAGTGATGTTTATTTGCTCCTTGTCCCATAGTGGATTGATACCTTGAAATCCACTGCAACTCCTGGCAGTCAGTTTCCATCACTATTATTTTAAAGAATTTAATATCATCAGAACACTTAGTCACCTCATTATTCACTTCTTTTTCTAGATCATTTATGTTGAGCAGTAGATATCCCAGCAGAGCTCCCTGAGGGACTCTACTGTTAAACCTCTACTTTTGTTGAAGCTGATCACTTAATCCTACTATTTAAGCTATTTATTAATTCATGAGAAGACCTCCCCTCTCGTCCCATGACAGCTGAATTTCCCATGAGCTATTATCTGAGGACATAGTGTTTTTAAATTTTTTGCAACAACTCTAAGAAAACAATGTAGTTCTTAATATGAAAATTCTTGATCTATATATTACAATATTAATGCAAAAATAAGATGCAGTCACCTGCCTTCCCAAAAAAAACCCCAGCTGATAACACCAGAAATAAACATTATAATGTATACCTTGAAAGATTTAGCATTTTAAATTATGTGGCAAAGGTTCCGTTTAAGTTAGTTACCTGTATCATGAAGGATCTTCTTGGATGTACTCCTTGGTTATTTCTGGTTTACCAATGAGATATTTTTTCTTTAACTTAAATTAAAGAAAGAAAAGAAGTTACCAGGCTGTAATATTAATGGTTGGTTCTGTGGAACTGAGTTCATTTTGGAAAACAAAATTTACAGTTCTTAAAAGCTAGGTAGTAATAAGATAATTGATGCAAAGCTATAATACCATTTGGTCCCACTTGAGAGAGAAAACTTAATATTAAAATATTTTTGACTGACAACATTGCCATTTATCTTCCTAGCAGGAGTCAAGTGAGAACAATAAAGTGAGAAAAGCCCTCTGTGCTCCATCCATATCAGCTGCCATCACACTTAAATGATGTGAACAACCCCAATAAGATTATGTTCTCTCAGATTTTTTGCATTTCAATGGAACTTCAATACACTGATAGGATTTGAGAAATTCTCTGGGTATGACACTCTGTGGACTAGAGAGAAAAAACCCAAAAGCTTAGACATCCCAGGTGTCATCAATTCAATCACCAAAATTAGACGGCTGTTATGTAAATTATGAAAATATGAGACTCAACCTCTTCGTTCATATTTGAGAAATGAAGTATTTAATGATGTTGACATTTTTAATTATCATCAGGGCTCTGAGTTAACTCCTCAGTGGGAACAATGTTATTACAGGATCACTGCAGACTCTAGTGGACATTTCTGCACCACATCAGACTTTATTGAACATGTATTTGTCAGCTGTGTTTGAAAATCTGAGATAATGGACAACAAAGGAAAAGATTTTCAAGGTCACAAAACAGATAAATTAATAGGGCCCTTTACAACTGCTCTGTTCTTTGACAGTGGTCAGAGTCTGACCATATAATGATGTTTTTCCCACACACCAACATTACTTTTGATGTAAATTTCAAGAAAATACCACGATACTATTGAGATGGGAATTTTCTGAGAAAAGAAATACCATAACTGTGAACTTTTTAATTTAAATATATTTATCTGTCCCACATCACTAAACTATATTGTTCCTTAGATTTACTTAGCAGGCAGAAAATAAGAGTCAAAGGATAGGCCATTCCAAAAATTTAATTTCAGCTCTCTCATTGACATGCCTCACAGAAATGTCCTGATAGCTAAACCTCAGCTTTTCCATCAGCAGAAGAGGGATAACAGTGCTTAACTAAATCACAAAGCCAGTGATATTATTGCTGTTGTTTGTCCTATTTTGTAAGTAGATGTAATCATCTGTGTTACACAGAACTTTCTGAGAGAAATCTACCTATCTAAAAAGAGATCTTAAAATCCTGAGGATTAATTAATTTATGTGTGCATAGTTCTTTGAAGCTGTGTAACACTATATAAATGTTAAATATTATCTACTCCTAACCACTGACTATGACTTTCGGTAGGTGCTGCAGTGCACACTATCACTACAGCTCAAGTCCTGTAAAACTCATAAAAGTATTAGTTTTCCTATTAATATTCTTTCTGTCCTCTTCTCTAACCTTCATACTCTTTTCCTAGCCTGCCAAAAGAAAAACTTCCAGGTAACTACTCATAAAACCATTGTAGCCATTTTAGTCAGCTACTTTTACTGCATAGAAATTCTCCATCTTACTTCAAAGTAAAAAACAAAACCAAACCAGCACAGAATGACCTGCATGCTGACTGGTGGGGAAGGGACAAAGCATGTGGCAGTGAGCTCCTGTGGGAAACAAGTAGTAATTCCCATGGGACAGTCATGAGCTCTTGCATATTTTAGGGAGAATCAACAGGGTGATATTGGATTCTTGGAACTGAGAAGTCTAATATTGTGATTTTTATATGTACACTCTGGCAAGGTGTCAACTCTGTCCTACAATTCCTCATCAACCAAAAAAAGAAAGAGAAAAAAAAAAAGAAATCGCTACCTTTGATATGTTTAATGTATATTTATATATATACACAAATATTTAGTTTATATTTTTCAAACTACATATTTTTGCAGGAAAATGAATAGCAAAATAAAACACTTGAAACCTTTAGCTTCTACTTCATTAGTAGCAATAATTGATTTCACAAACTCTCCAATATGTTTTAAAAAACTTGTCATTTCCTCTTGTAATGAGCATGGAGAATTGGCAGAAAGGGCATTTATGGTCCATTAATATAGTAGACAATGCTACCACATTTTTATCCTATTTTTAAGAACTAAGTCATTTACAATGCTCAGGTCTCTCTCCTGCAGACTGTGGGACTGTATCTTAACCATCCAACTCCGCGTTTCTGAGCCTTCAGGTTCAGCTTCTTACCCTAATTAATCCTGACTCCTTGAAGTGAGGTCTGGGAATGCACCAGCCCTTTCCTGTCCTGAGCAGCAGTTCCTTTTCTGGAGTGAAGTTTGGGCATGGCTGGAACTTGACAGCAGAGTTCCAAAAATTCCAGTCTGGCTGATCAGGAATGAGGGGTTTTCTCTGACACACACCCATTACTGGGTATGGATTTGGCCTTCCATGGTGTTTACCTGCTTAAAAACAAGGATTAAGAATGATTGTCAGCTGTGTGACAGTGGCAGAAGAACCCAAATCATCACTCAGTAACCTTGAAACAAGGACTCTAGAAATGATTCTGTCACACACAGAAAGCTGGGGCTGAGATTGAAAAACTTGCTTGCAAGAGCCCTTCTTATTTCCAATGGGAGGAGGACACCCAAATGTACTTCCCTTCACTGCAACCTGAGCAGTTCCCAGAACCTCTGCTGAAAGTTGTGACATGAATTTTCCACTCATGTTTCTTCACAAGGGCATGAAATTCTCCTCTAGCAATGCTACTTGTGTATATCTAAGAAACTAAGGTAAAGCTCCTTTTTCTACTAATACTTCTCCCCCTTGGGATCATCTTCTGACACACTGCAGAGACAGATTTCTTGGTTCATCATTGCCTTCCTCTGACAGGGAAAAAATGTCAGTTTAAAGCTTTACTCTCTGTAAGTCTAAAATACCAGTGCCTTGTACCCTGGCTGTACAGTGTGTTTCTATCACATCATTTCAGAAATATACTGAAGTGTGGTTTAATCTGATGGAAACAGGTAATTTGGCCATGAGTGATACAGTGTGAAGGGTATCCTGAAAATTTTGATTGGTCTCCATTTTATTTATCTTGGTGGGGCAGATTAGAGGTTTCATAGATGGCAATCATTCCTCACATTAGCTGTCTAGCAAGGAAGGAATGAAATCTGCTCTATAAACTTGAAGGCCTCCTTATCTGTTGCTGTAACTCAACTTTCTTTTCCCTTTACAAAGTTAAGGGGACCCTACTGAAATTCCTGAAAGCCAAGTGTAAGAGGAAGAACCTCCTTGTCTTCTGTAATAATTCTCAGGGTTATACTTGTCACACACATTATGCAATTTCACTAATGTTTTCAGCCCCAGGATTTTGTTTAACAACATCAAATTTTTGAATGGTGCTGTTCTAAATAACTACTGATAAACAAAGACTCAGGCTGAAAAAATGTAACCATTTTCTAAAATATATTTCCCTTAATTAAAAGCAGGAAATATTTTTTTTTATTAGAGATTGCTAAATTTAGCAAGTAATGCAATTTAGTTCATGAATATAAAAAAGAATACTAATGAACAATAATTAGGAACAAATATTAATGTCTTTTTTCCAGTCAACTGCAGGGACAGTGCAACAAATCAGTAAAAGCAAGTGTTTCTTCATTTAAATTTGCCCTCATACAGACATAACTAGATAAACTATCCATTTATGTATTGAAATTAATGACAGATTTCATACAATTGGGATTTTCATCTCAGTGGTTTGCATTTTTATTCCCTACATATCCTTATTTGTATACCTTTTTCAAAATAATCTACACCCACATATACCAAATCTGCTGTCACTTTATAGAAATCTAGCTAGTAAATCCTGGTGGTAATGTCAATAAACACCAATATAATAAAAAATGTGGTCCACAGATTTCTTCTATATTTAAATGTCTTTCACAGCTTCTTCGTTTCTTGTTTTTGCAAGTGAACACCTTATCTACATTTCTTGTTTTCCTGACATCAATTGTTGTGAAAGTGAACATTTGCAAATTCCAGTTTTTAACAGCAATTTTAACACAGCTTTTATCTGTCCTTCTGAAATTTTTCCTTTAATTTCTTTTTGTATTTGTATTGCACTGTTAAAAAAATAATTTTGTTTAGGAAGAACAGTAATGAGTTGATGCATCTGCATCCTTATAACATTCATAGCTTACAAAATACTGGCCTTGTGATTACTAACTCCTTCAATAACCACATTCAAGTCCAAGGCATTGGAAAGAAACATGAATCATATATCAGACTACAGCATTTCAGTGAGTCAGTGAAAAGCTGACTGGTTTATGCCCCGAAGCCCATGGATTCAATAGATTTCTTTCATTTAAATGAGTTTTAGGTCAGATCTACTATGGCTGCACAAACGTTAAAAACTCAACAACATTCTTTAACTGGAGTGAGTAGCCTGCTTAAAATGATGAAGTATCATATATTACGTAACTAAATCTATAAGAAATGCCTGGGTTCTGTTGCCTGTTTAAACAAAATCAAAGGTACCTTGAAAGAACTCAAATGGACAGGAAGCTGTCTCAAACTGGGTATGTTAACAGGAAAACTGAAAATATCACTGTCACTTTTATCACTGAAGCAGAAATTACAAGTTTGGGAAGAGATTTCTAATACTTTACCTCAAGAACATAAACCTTATTGGAAAATTTTCTGCTTGGTCATAGATGTTTTGTACTATAGATTCATGTGCATTTTGTTAATACATTCTATTTTGCAGCATTAAAGAAAAGCGTGGGTGGGGGGTGTGGGGATGAAATCTTTCCTAAAATATCCCTTCTTTAACTTTACTCCCTGCTTTATCTGCAGACTTTGACTGTTTTGGACATATTTTTCTCCCCAGCAATTCCTTTCTCCTTGTTCCTTAGCAATGCCTCTGTCCTTGACATCATTTCTGTCTTGGGATCTGTACTTTTTTATTTTCTGTGGACTAAATGTCTCCTTTGTTCATATTACTTGCTGTTTTAGAATTTTTCTGGGTCAGGAAACCTAGAAGAAATGATAAAACTTTGTCTTTGGGGAAAGCTCTGAGTTCTTAGAGCTGACCCTACAATGAGAATATCAAAGTCAGTGACAGACCAAAGGAGTAAAGAAGATATTGTGAAATTGACTTGCTTTGATGGTATAATATAAAAAAGAAAATAGAAGTCAAACCAAGCACAAAACACTTGCCAAAAAGTTAGAAAAATCCAAAACTCAATTCTCTGGAACATTACTGAACTAATCTTTTGTATTTCTTTATAGTTTTGTAAAACTTTCCAATAATTCTATTACTGCTGCTAATTTTCAGGAATGAGGTGGTCTGGAATATTCTTCTGTGGTACCTAAGATTGTCCCATGGGAAATCAGCTGAATTTTATGACTGCTGGTTCTATTTTTTTACACGTAAAGTTTTTAAGTCTATGGACAATATTGAACAAAATATGGAGATGAAAGGGACTCTGAAACCTTTTGAGTGATCTAGAAAGATGTCAGAGACAGCTGAGTAACCTGAAGAACAGTACCTCACGATCCTTTTGCAAAAATTCTCATGAGAAGTCCATCTCTTTAAGGTCAGAAAGATGGGATAAATGCACCCAGGATAAAAGGGAGGAACGAGGGATAATCTATCAGGAAAGGAAACCTGTTTTCCTCGCACCATGGCTGTGCTCACCCAATTCCTTTCAGAAGCCGCAGGACCATCTCTCTCTCTCCTCAGCCTGCAGCAGTGAGGCTCCAATTCAGTGTGCAGAGGCAGAAATTAAGGCAAAAAATGGTCAGATCATTAAAGAAACAAACTTGGCAGCACAGAAGTGAGGCAATGGGGCTGCTTTTTCTGCAGGAGTGGATTCCAGCACACCAAGACTGAATAACAACCTCGGATCTCAACACGACCCATGGAAACTGCAGCTGGAACGAGCTCACTGCAACAGCAAAGCACTCACCAGCAAAAGGGAAGGATCAAGAGAAAAGATGTTCAGATCAAATGCAGGCTTTTCCTGGAGCAAAAACGTGATTTCCCCATCAGTGATGTTTGACTGGCTGGGAAAAGAAGCACCTCCAAGCCCTGCTGCAGGAGAAAATGAGCTCGTAAAGTCCTGCAGCCAGAACTGCCAGCCAGATCAGGTGTATTGCCCATAAATTGTTGAGTTAGAGTAGGGAATAGCAGATTGAGGGATTGTATAGACATTGTAATTGCTAAGGGGAAAACAGCACAGCTCAGTGTTTCAACTCATGCTTTGAGAAATGGGAAAACTTCACCAGGTTGACTCCAGCCTCATTCACAAATTTTTTGAATACTCTACTTTCATCCTCCTTGCTATCTAGGAAATGGGGACAGGTAATAACTTGAGATATGTGAATAAATATTCCTTTAGGTATTATAAACTCTTTACAAAATAGGACAGGGATGAAATTAATGAACTGCATTTCATGACGTTTTTTGTTATATGGTATAAGACACATTCATATCCCAATTCTAAAGAGTGATCATAATTTTTTTTTTTTCCCCTGAAAAAAAAAAGAGTTTTGCTCTACCTCGGAATTTAAAATTTTCCCTTTAGTATGTCTGGGATCATGCACAGGAACCTTTAGGGAATGATCATCTAATAATGGATATCAAAAAAGCCCAGAAACATTATCCTGAGTCATCTGTCTATTTTTTTCTACTCTTAAAGCTGTGAAAGGAAGATTTACTTCGGACCATGTGCCTTTTGCATTCCATCTATATTTTTTCCAATTAAAGGAAGTAAATCTGCTTTTTAAGCTATCACAGGGAAAATAATTTCCCTCCACAAGATGGCTCCCACAGTGAGAAACTCCAGGCTCTGAGGATTTATTTTTTTAATTCTTCAGAAAGTTATCCCAAATCATATGGTTTAATCTGTCCACTTTTAACTCCTGAGGATTTATGTTTATTTAAAAAAAAAAAAAGAAAAAACTTGGGGTTTTTTTCATGCTGCAATTATTCTGTGGTGCAGGATAGATAACTTTGTTCTTGCAATTGCTCACAATATGGGGCAAATTTCTTGATGTCTGTTTTGATTATTTTTGTCAACTGTGGTTTTTTTTTTCTAAAAAATCTAATACAAGTGGCCATTTCATGCCAGGAACGTCTAATAAGAAGTCCCCAGTGAAATCAATGAAGAACTATGACTAAAAATCAATAATTACATATGATCCAAGTTGTTTTATTCTAGAATATTCTATGAAAGTCTTTGGGGATGCAATAGCAAAAAACAATTCTGGGTATTAGCTTCACAGACACACCATTTTTATGATTTATCAATGACAGAGTTTCATGGAACCGACCAGATTAAAGGGAAAAAAAAAAATCTAAGAAAATAAATAAAACTGGATCTGTAGAATTTAAGAGTCTTATGGCTGTAAGGGCGTTTACAAGCAGCCTAACTGGATTGTTGATACCCCTTGCTCTAAAATAATTATGTGCATATTCACATTAAAACATTGTCTACAAACTTGAAACTGTGAGAGAAGATTGAACCACTTTGTTTCATCTTGTTTTGCTGTTGGTAAAGAGCACACACAAAGGAAACAGAAATATACCTCGACAATAAGTGAGCTCTAACACTCTGGTTTTGAGCCTTGATCAGCACAAACAGATTTTTGTTTCAGCCACAAATACACAAAACTCAAGTTTTGTGTACTTGTGGTTAATTACTTCTTTTGCATGCCAGCAGTACCTGGGGCTTTCTGTCACTGATAGATCTGTACATAGAAATTGCACCAGGAATTGTGTCAATATCTGTCTCAAAAGGAGCTGAGAGGCTGAGGATGAAGTATTTGCTTTGTCTACCTGCATCTCACTAAGGTTAGAAGTATATCACAGTGCCCAGTGACGGTACATTTGCATGTGTCAGCCAATGAACAACATGGTAAGAAGTTATTTTGTTTGTAATCTCAGGAGAATATTTCATTTTTCCTTCTCATTCTTTATGAATGGTAACTGTGCAAAAGAATTTCTTCTTTGGAGCTGATTGACAGATACAACACAGGATTATAGAAAAGGAAGTCCCAGCTAAAATTAAAATAAAAATATTTCTTCTTTTGCTTTGGTTTTGGAAAAAAAAAATTAAGATGCAGGTATTTTTACCTTTCAAGAGGTAGATATTGAAAGTGGTTCAAGGTCATTTATAAGTTCAGAAGGATTTATGATAAAATAGGTGCTGATGTTTCCTCTGACTCAAGTTACCTTCTATTTAACTGGCATATAAATGAGCTTTAATTAACCTGTTAGAAAATGATAGAGAAATAGAGAAAGACCCAGTGCCAATTTAATAAGTAATGTCCCTATTATCCATGCCTGCAGGAAAGCCTGTGGGAGAAAGAAAAAATCATTGAGCATTTTGTAATGTTCACCTTGCAAAGCCCTGTTCCCCCAAGCCTTAAGTATTCAAAAATCTGTCATGCAAAAATGATGCAAATCTGTAGTTTACATAGGATGTATAACCATGGTGTTTGGTAGAGCTTGGGGAACTTCCAGCAAAACAGTTTAATTGGAAAATGCCATTTCATTGAACCTACAATCTTTTGCTCCAGATTTCTACAGCTGAGCAAATATCCAGTGCTCTTAACAATGAATCTGACAAGGACATCAGTTTTACTGAAAACTGGAAGGCTTGGGAAGGTATGTGAAAAATCATCAACTTTTTATGTTATTTTATTTTGTATTTTCATTTTTCTGTGAGTAGGAAATATGCACTTTCTAAGTCTGGACGTTGGCAGAAGGATCATCTATCACCTTCCTTTCCTGGCTAGCATGGGCCCACATTTGTAAGTACTGTGTTCCTCACATAGTAGGGGAAATTCACAAAAACACAAATAACTGGAGTGACGTATAATTAATGAGGGGCTAGATGGAGTGGAGGAAAAAACATTTTCTGTTCTTTCGGTTTTGTATATGTCACAGACATACCAGATTTTTAAGTATCCTGAAAGCTGAGGATGTACAGAGTAACAAAGACATGGGCTCAACTTCCTGAATCAGACTCTGATTGTCAGAAATGTTGATTACATGGAGCAATTAAAGAAGTAAACTTTTGGTAAGATGTTGTCTAAGGAGTATCACTGAAAAAAACCTTACATAAAGTTTGTTCCCTGATACCTAATGATGCTGTCAGTAAGAAGCCTTTACAAAATCTTAATCTGAAAGGTGTGCAAATTCGCTTTCTGTACTAATAGATCTGTCCAGCCATTGGATTAAAATCTAGAGGGAAATTATATGAGGGTTATACTCTGAGTTGAAAGTGCTATGGAGGAATGAGAGGAAAAAAAAAAAAAAAAAGGGGCAGTTGCAAGAGTTAAAGTATATACCTATTATGTCATAAGGCACTATCTCATGCTAAGCAGTTTGAGAGGGTGCAAATATTTTTTTTCCCTTGAATCTGGGATACTATTTCATACTCTAAAAAAATCCCAGAAAATTAATTTCTTTAAAAAAAACCTGGGTTTTTTTAGTTAGAAAACAGTTTCATATTAAAAAAAACCCAACCAAACAAACAAAAAACCCAAAAAAACCCAACCAAACAAAAACAAACAAACAAAACCCTCAAAAAACAACAACCCAAACAAAACCCAACAACAAAGAAAACCTAGTGGAAATTCTGATGCATGCACAAATAAAGACAACAGAACATGACAGTTGAGAGAGCTACACCTGAAAAATTAATTGTAGTTTATATGTTTTTTACCAACACCTCCTTGGACACCTCAGGCTTCATTACATTCAGACTCCAGGGAAAAGAAGTTCCTAGGTATTCTACAAAGCACTTAATGAAAAATAGAGGTCTGTTACAAGAGTAAAGGCAGGTGGTTTTGTTTTTTTTTTTTTTTTTTTTAAATTCGTATTTCGGGGATCTTTTTGTTTTCCTGGGAAATATGANTTCTACTAAAATTTTTAGAGATGGATTGAACACTTGCATGAGATATTGTGCTGCTTTTGGGTGGGATAGAGCTAATTTTCTTTGCAGTAGATGATAACTGGCTGCATTTTGGATTTGTGCTGGAAACAATATTGGGAATTCAGAGACGTTTTCATTACTCCTAAGCAATGACTGCACATTGCCAAGGCCTTTTCTCCTTCCCACCTCATCAGCAAATGGGCTCGGGGAGGGCACAAGGAGATGGGAGAGAACACAGCCAGGACAGGTCACCTCAAATGATATCCCAGGCTCTCAAGACGGTTGGGACAGAGACATCTTCAGTCTGGTATGCTTTAAGTGAGATTTATTGCTACAGTCT
>VZTR01022359.1:40831-76530 GCA_013400775.1 Chaetops frenatus | reverse complement strand
ACATTTTATCAGGTTTTATTTTGTTTGATTGGGTTTTCAGAGAAGTGGGGTAGGGAAGTATTTTCTCTGCATTTTCTCAGTCATCAGCTTTTTCTGAAAAAGCTTTATCCTCATTAGAACTAAAGCTTCTTTATTCCTTCACAGCTCTACAGAGGTTTCTTTACAGAAGACACCATCCAATTTTCAATTTATTATTGTTCCTTTACTATCTGGTATTGATTTTTCTCTTATTTTAAACATTTTTTTTTCTTCCATGCAAAGTAATTTTTCAGCATCAGGGGAGCAGTATAGCCAAACATTTTGCTGCTGGGTAATTCCAAGCATAGCATAAGGCCTTTTTGCTGAACTTGTACATACCATATTTTAAAAATTCTCCTTTATTTCTTCCAGAATCTACTTACTGTGTTATTCCAATACACCTTTTTCTTCCTTTCAAGAATAGTTATTTGGCTAATCATGGCTTCTTTCTGTTCCTATTTATTATCCTTAGTGAGACCCTGACTCAGGAGTTTTCAGAAATGAATATCAAACTTAAACTTAGCTATACTTCTAAACAATTTTGATTTCACAAACTGGATATTTATGAATCAAGTCTGCAGTTTTATAATTTCTCATTTAGAAGCTGCCTTTGGTCATTTCATTTTTCACAATCTTCCCAGCTGTTACTGTGGATATCGAATTTTGTTGCGTTTTCTTTCCTCTGTGCTTCTTTATACTCCCTTTTCTAAATAAAAGGAAAAAAATCCTGGATATATTTTAAAAATGTTTTGTATTATTTTATTAGCACTACATCTAGGATAATGAAGGTTCCAGAGTCCATGAGGGAATAATGGTGAATACCTGTCTTTGTTCAATTTCCATCAGCTGTGGATATTTGCACAATAAAATTATTCTGTATCTAATATACTCTGATCTTAGTATATCCTTTTTTTCTCACATCTTAAAAGATGGAGTCTTTGAGGCATATATGATCTATCCACTTCTAGTTGTCTTTAATAGCATAATTATAGACCTATGATTCATCTAGTTTTGGCACATTAATGAAGTGAACTGCCACATTAAGAAGAGAAGATATTGTTGGGCTATGCTCACTGTAGGTATCCTCCTACCAGAAATAATCTCTATGAGTTTTGATTAGCAATTAAAAGATGGTTCAATCCAGAATTATTCATATTTTTTTGTAACTGCAGAAAAATATTTCATTACTTTCAATAAATGTACAGAATATTTATAGATATAGATAGTGCCTCATAAAATCTGTAAAATGTACATGCATGTTTGTATATGAAACACCTGAAATAAATAAGCTGAATTTTGAATTATTTGATTGTTTAGTTCCAACAGATTTCTTTGTAGATGCAATATAAATTTTTCTAAATTTAAAAGTAAGCCTCCTCCTTCTTGTATAAAATACTCTATCATTTGGGACAAAAACAGTAACATGCATTTTGCTGTGCTAGAGTTTCAGTACTACTTTCATTACAGACTTCTGAGAAGCAGTCCTACATAATTGTCTATGAAGAGACTCAGTAGGAGCAATTAATTCACTAATAATGTCAGTAGTCAGGGTCTTTTAAAATTGATCCCAAACCACCAGAGGAATAAATGCTGATATCTAACACCCCTTCATCCTACACTCATAAATTTTCTGCAACAAAAAGTGGAGGACAATCGAATTACTCTGTGAGTCAAATTCAGACCAGGAAACTAATGCAAATCTGTCATTAAGCACATGACTGCCAGCTCTCAGGATTGGGACATTGTAATAATTTCTTTTGGGGTGGTAGTTTCAAATAACTTTTTCCAGTTACAAGAATTTTGTCCCCCGGTGCTGTGAATAATTTACTTTCTCCTGTAAAAGGGGCTCGGCTAAATGAGTGTAAAAAGCCAAAAGTCAAAAAGGTTCATTTTTTGAATACTTCTTCTAAGCTCCACAGTAAAAGTAACACTACTTACAAGTTTAAAGTATTATGCAGTGTCTAAAAAACTGGGCCTTTTCTATGACCTGTATACAGCTTGGAAAGGTTAAAACCTTTCAGGCAGAGTTGTGCTACAGTGTACAGTTGCTACAAAATTATATACACTGGTTGCACATGAGTTTACAATAGAAATTAATGTCACAGATCAGAATTTTTTTAGAAAAGTGAAATGAACAAAGAAACACTTTTTTATAGGACTTAAATGATGAATAAATTATTTTATTGGTATCATCAGAATACTGAGATTGGTTTAAGATCCTGTTAATTTATAGGCCAAGAACTATTTCTAAATAAAAGGGTTAAAAATAAAAAAAGTCCTGTGAGATAAAGACCAAAGAGAGAAATGAAACCGTGGGGGTTTAGGGGTAAATATTATTGCCTCAACGAGAAATGGAGAGCCAATGATTCTGCAGGTAATTTCAAAATGAGCAAAATCCTCTGGATGGGATGATAAGGAGCCATATGATGGATTATTTAGTATCTAGGCAGACAATTAACCACTCTATCCCCCCTAAATGCATATATGAGGGGTCAAGGCATAAAGGGTAAAAGGGTCTATTACCTTTTCTTACACATCAGCTGTCATTATGGGCTGCCATTGCATCCATTTACCCATATTTCACTTTAATGAGTGCACAAAGACGGATAACATAAACAACTGAACAGAGGCTACAGTGTTCTTGGTAAACAACTAGTGTACTGGAACTGGACAATATTTGTTTCTGTTTCTAAATAAATATACAGTTGTGGCTCTGAGTTTGTTTTTGTTGGGTTTTTTTCCTCCTTTTTCCAATCCATCATGATTTCCTCTGCAAAACAGATAAAGAAATTCTACTAAATAGGTGGGGAAACTGATTGACACTGATAAGTAAGTGACTAAGCCAGAGCAATATAATGTCAGCCATGATGCAGCAAGAGACAACCTCAAATACAATACATCAGAGAGTTGCTTTGTTGGGTTTAGATGTTAAAAGGAATTTTAAAACTACTAGGAAAAAGCAGCCTAGGGGGTTTCTATGGCTCTTGCTGCTTCTTTTTCTGTTCATGCCTTTGAAAAGGAACAGACTAGCAGTGTCTTTGTTTCTCCACCACACACCTGGAGACATTTTCAGTCTTGCTTCCCTGCTCCCAGAGCTGTGTGTGAAGCAGCTGAGCACACAGGGAAAAGGAGAAGCACTTCTCCCACCACCAGCTCCCTGCTCAGCTGGGGGCTTGCTTACACAACTCCTTTGTGGATCTCAAGATCTGGATTATGAAAAGGTAAGAGTGATAAAGAGCTGCTTGCTTTTGCAAAATACTTGCTCTGAACATTTATAAAGACTCAGTTCTACATTCTAAATGATTTCTATTCTGAAATTATTGTATTTTTATTGTGTCCCTCTATTGCTTCAGACCCAGAGCAGATTTATTGTATGAGGTTAAAATAGCTTAGAAGCAGATAGGACTTGCAATATGCCATTGGAACAGATTCCTTGGCCATTTAGTATTGAGAGGCTGAAGCACTGATGCTTCTACCTGTTTTCTGAGCTATGAGCTCTTCTTTCCATATCTATTAGAGCTTTTGTACCACTGCTGTAGTTTTGAACACAATAGCTTCAGCTGAAACAAAATTAATCTGAAAATAAAAAAGGAAACACAAGAGTTGAAATAAAACAGGAGAGAATATTTTTATTTTGCTGTAGGCGTTATATATTTAAACTCGTGCAATGTACTTAAAGAAGGATTCATCATTATTTCCCTTGATACTATAAAATATGCATCTCAAAAATACTCAGAAATACTCAGATGCTGAACAAGGGGAACCACCAGCTACCTTGAACAGACTGCAAATACCTGCCTAAAAAATTCTTTTGATCCAGCCAATATGAAAATATTCCAATTTGTTAGCAGGAGAAAATGGCTTATACAGCTGCTTATATGACCTCTACAATTGTTTGAGAATTTCATTTCTAGTTCTTGGTCTCTCAGGCTGCAAGTTAAAAACAGCCCAGCAAACAAGAAAGACATGGTAAAATAGGAGCATTCAGGCTGTGTGCTGTAGAATAATGAAAGCAATTTAGATACCACTGGGATAATACCACATTAACTGCATTAGTGAAACATTTTCTCCCATAACATAATCTGTCAATGGTCTTCTGTAAGTGACAGAATAAAACTTCTTGTCAGTGTTATTTTTGCATACACATATTTTCTCAAACAATGGCTTCTCTTCTTTGTGAATTTATGTATTACATCACAGCCTGCACTCTTACTGCTCCATCATGAAAATTTGGACTATTCACATGCATTTCACCTGTTCTCTTTCACCATGTATATCTGGAGAGCTCTTCCATACATGCCTCTACAATCTGTTCTGAGACAGAGAGAATCCTCTGTCAGGAGAAAACCCGAGCTTTGCAGCTGTAAATATATGAGGACATCTGACTACTGGAAGGAGATGAAACCATGCTATAGCTTTGCCTGCTTTGTGCCCAGGTTGGCTGAAAGTCCAGGAACAACATATGAAACGTCCCTTGTGTTAAAACTCTGGCTACACTCTAAAGCAATGGCTGGAAACACTTAACATAAATCTGCTTGGAATCAGGGAGTCAAGATCTCCTGGCTTGAATCAAGGAACTGCCTTTGTAGTAAAGAAAGACTGGGAGAAGAGTCAATCTGGGAACAAGGTTAAGGGTGTTACCTCTTCACAAGCACTAATGATCCGCCCTCAAGGTCCTCAAATACGAATTCCTTGACAGAAATCACTGAAGACCAACTCATCACCTTCCCCCCTACACTTCATCTCATGGCTTTGGAAAAGTTTCACAGATGACTATAAAAGAGGCAGGTTGAATAATTCTTAAAAGCTCTTCTGCCCCTATCAATGATCCTTCACTGCAAAGGCAGTATTGGAAATTCCAGTTGATCACTCAGATAAGAATTATCTGTAATACCTTTCTCATACCTCTTCTTGACCCTTAGGACATGTATACCCATTGTAATAAACAAAAAAATAGGGATGCAACTGGCAAAAACCTATAGGAGTATTAGCCAAAACTGGGATGTACCAATTAGTTCTTCCAATAACATGTTTGCAGCACAACTGGTGTGAGGCATGCTCTGAAAAAGAGCCTAAGATGCTGTGCACCAAGAAAATGCCATTGGGAAAGATCTGCAGCTGTGAGCAGTAATTGGTAAAGTGCTATCATCAACCCCCACATGGTCACATATGCAGAGGGAGATTCATAGCCCATCAAGTGTAAAATGAAAGCTGTGATATAGCAAACATGAAGCCAAAGAAATATTGGTCAATATGCTGGAGCTGCTGGCTGAAGCAGTCCCCAAACTCTCTGTAACTTTGAAAATAACAGGAGAAAACTGGAAACACAACCCCCAAACAGTTGTTCTAGTTAGTGGAAAAAGCTGATGTAGAGAAATATTCCACAGAAATGAGGTGCAGATGCTGGATCATTATCAATGAGTAATATCACAGTGTCAGTGTTCTCACAAGCATGAAAGTGATATACATCATCACTAATCCCTATGGATTTATTATGTCACATGGTCAGTCTACATTCCTCCATCTCCATCAGGCAAAGGCTGTGGGCATTAAACAATGAAACTGATGTCCTTCATTCACAGTGAATGGATGAATGAGGAACACAGATCAGTAGCAACTCGGAGTATAATGGTGGATTAGTAGGCTAAGACACATGAAATATGTGCTGGTATAAAATATTAAACTAATTATGAAGAGTGGTTCTGCACAGCCAACACCAGATGCTTTGATTCTGGCTACTAATCTGTTTGAAACACAAGGCTGTGTCACACATAAGTGTGGTCCTGCACGTTGGCAAGGTGCCCAGAGACTGTGAACTTGTGATAGAATGGCGAGAATTAGAATTTCTCACTCTTTTTTTCCCCTTTCTTTTAAATAGTACCTAGATAGTTCCCTCCCTCTTAATTTATTCTGCTAAAAGTTGAACAAAATTAAGGGTGTGTCCTTAAAAGAAAAGAGTTACTCAGATTTTTGGAAAGAAAGAAAAATATCATTGATATCAACCTGTCCACTGGAATTTCAAGCATCTTTCTCTCTGTCAGCAGAGAAGGAGCTAAGGTTTGGAACTTTTGGAACATGTGTGAAAATCTCTAAGTGGCTACAGGTAGGATTCATTTTTCCTTTGTGCTTCCTTTTCTGAGTCAAGGAAGGAGGAGTAAGTGTCCTGAAAAGCTCTGCTTCAGTGGTACCAAGTGGAGTTTTCCAGTCTGCATATTCTTTTGGTCAGGGAACGAATACTTGGGAAGTTTTGTACATAGGAGTAAATCAGAATGATGTGAATTTTGGAAACACTATACTGCACAGAGAGAACAAAAGAATCCAGTTAGTTGAAAGTTCAAAAGCTTTGTTGGTAATGGTTACTTCTTGGTGATATATCACATTGTCTATATTTAAGGTTGCCCAGTCAAACCCAGTGAAATTTACACAGTTTTGTAGGCAAAATGTCATTGTTGATATCACCTAACTGATTTTAGATGCTTAGGTTTAATGATAAGAGGTGAAGACTTCTCAAGTAACTTATTCTTTTCACCTTTTGTTCCAAACTACACTCTGCAGGAAATGATCCACCACTGCCCATAAATAAAGCAATAATTTTAACTTCATAGACTCAAGTGAAAGCACAATAAGAGCAATACTGGATCATATTCCCTGAAGGCTAGTGCTTTGATTAGATCTAGGTTCTAGGATGATTAAAAAAATGTTGCATTGGTATTGGAATGCATAATCTCTTTTTCTTCCCTGCCCACTTTCCTCTTGGATACTCTTCCAATTTTTCTCTCTTAGTTTTCTTGCATCCTGGAGTATAAAGAGGTAGAATTAATACAGAAGCCTGAATTTCTGTCTGTGATATTTTATCAGATGAAGTGGTGCATTTTAGTGCATTTAATGTCATGAAATGCCTGGGGTTCACCCTTTTGCAGGTGACAGAATGGGGATTACACATCATGTTTTGATGATTTACTTGAAAAGCAGCTTGGCTTTGTGTTTGGGTGAATGTCAACCTTTCTATCTCACCCTGATAGTTCTTCATGCTTGTGTGGCACACAACCCAAGGAACAAAAAAATGAAGGGACTTGACCTATATCTCTCAAAAGTAACTGAACCGAAAAAGAAGAACTTTATGATTCTGTCTTAGAGTATTTCTTCCATTAGCTCACTTCAATACAGTTAAAAAAAAAAAAATTGAGGACTCTACACTGTTTGAATTAAGCTCATTGTCTGATTAGAAGCTCTGACTAAGCAGTTGTAGGAATACAATGTCTGTTTAAGTGAGAAAGCTGTTTCTTTGGTTGATTAATCAAGGGAAAGTTTCACGGTTCATCTACTCTGCACTTATTTTGCTTGATTTGCAAAGAGAGGAGATCATAGAAGGATTGTTTTTTCTTCTAAAGAACATGCCCACTACATTGTATTGTAATTTTATTTAATTTTTATTTGACCATCGTTCATCACCATTTACTCTTGGCTTGCACCATGACAAGAGGTTTAATTCAACCACATCTGCTGTTAAGTTTGTTGTGATGCATGGATGAGGTCTATCTTTCTTTTGGAGATGTGCAACTGTATGGGATCTTTTCTACATTGTCCTTCAGCACTTTGGTTTGATTGTAGTGTGTGAAGGGTGTTAAAATTTTCAGAGTAAATACTCTGATATAGGCTTCTAGTCTCCATTTTAATTTCATTACCCTCTGAAATTTTTCTCCAGTCCTCTTAAGATAACTGTGTGATAGCCTCAACCATTTCTCTTGATATTCCCCAAAATCCAAGTGAGGATTCCCTACATTTCTTTCACTTCCAAATATTTTTTTTCCCTCTTTGAATGCTGTTTCTTATTGCCAACCATAACATATAAAATGAGTAATGCCTTTAAAAGTGCTTTACTTTACACAACTTCTCTGGTGATCTGAGTGGCCTGGTACTTGCCAGTTTAGGTTGCATTTTTTACTGGAGGAGGGTAGGGGCTGGAGTTTATTCTTATCTATGACATAGAATGTTGTTTTATGCTATCAAATAACTTCAACCCAACTTTTCGCACTTGTAAACAAGATTCCTCATTTCCCTGGTGTCTTATGTGCAAAAGCGTTGTCATATTTTAGGAACAGTATGCTACATTTAAGAATTCCCACTAAAACCATGAGCCACTCTGCCCTCACTGCAGCAGCGGGAGTGGAGGAATTGGAGGAACCAAAGGCCAAGATCATGGGTTGAGATGAGAACAGTTTGCTGGAAACAGCAATGAGATAAGAAAAGGAACATGAACAGCAACACTGGTAACAAAAAAAGCGTACAAAATGATTCACGTGCCAAAATGTTCACCATGGAACCCATGAGCCAACTGCAGCCTACCTGACAGCAGGAGAGGCATGGAAAGTCTGGAAAGACTCTCTTCCCCACACTCCTGGCATGGGGTGAGGTGGTACAGAACAGACTCTAGGTCCTGGCTGTATTCCCCTCCTTACTGCAGAAATTAACCCTGCCTGGCATGGGACAAGTGTTTATAAATCAGAACTAAAATTGTAGTCAATAAATCCATAAACATAAAAAGTGCAATCTAACATTAGGAATGCTGAAAAATCAGTTTCTAACCACCTCTCAAACTTTCACTTGCAAAATCTATTGATGCTTTTGACCTTAAACTGCCTGTGATGCAGAAACCCTCTTTAAAATGTATATAATAATGAATACATCCCCATCATTTTAGAGGGGTGAGAGGTTGGGGAAATAAATTGGTAATTGGGAAGCTGTCACAAAGTAGAAACGTGTGAATTAAGTTTCTGTTTTTAGAACAGTGTTTTAAGAGTGTGCCACTAATAATAGCTGGAACCACACATAAAAAAAATGAAGAAGAATAAAAAATGGAGAAGGTTTTCATAAATGGTTTCCATCCAAGCTGTGCATTGCATGAGCAGTTGGGGGGTTCATTAGCTTTCTGTGCTTGTGATCTTATGTCTAAGGAGTACCATAAGCATGAGGACCAAACTTCAACGGCTTACATGTAGTCTTAAAATAAATTGCAGTGTAAGTCAATAATACTTCTCATATTATTTTATGAGCATGTACATATGCATTCATGCCTATGCATGTATGTTGACAGATGCAGTTACAAATCATACTCAGCTATCAGTTAATATTTTTTTACGACTCTAAGACACTGTTCCATGTTTCAGGGATATCTTGATAATATCAAGCTTTGGCTTTCAGTGTATTTGGATCTTTCTTCCTATTCATTTTTTGCTTTAATCACATAGTTGGTAGTAGAGTTTCATCTGTAATATAATTTACATCAATTGTGCAAAATTGTTGTCAAATGACCTTGCTAATATGGCAACTCATGTATAAGAGTGATTTGCCATGTTAGCACTCCAATAATATGGCAAATCACGTATTTAAATGAGATTCTAAATGTTTAAATAGCTTAAAAATCTTAGGATTAATAACATTCAAAATGTTGACTGTGCTACTTGAGACTTATAACCTTTCTCAAATGGATCCTTAGTTAATTATCTCTAAACACAGCCTTTTAAAACATTATTCTGTATCTAGAGATTGATACTCAACTTTTTTTCTATTAATCATATTTAGTTTTAAGATTTGGAAAGGTAGTCCTCTAAGGTTCAGCTGACATTTAGACAATTATGTTGAGACTTAGCACTGATATATTTTGGCTGCTTAACTCTTCTTATCAGCAGTTTTGTATTTTATGCAGACCTTGCTGGTGTGACACTGGCATTTATAGAGTGCATTTATTTTAATAAAACAATTCCTCTCCTTGTAGTTATAACAGTTATGACTATTATCTTAAAACAAAGCAGTATGAAGCTGTAATCAATTTATAGGAAACACTTGCACATGTAGATATATTCATACCCCTGGTGAAAACTGATGCTGATATCTATTACACTGTAGGCCTTTTATTACTAAACCATTACATGTGCTTCCCAATTTAAAAAAGGAGAGAAAAAAATCCAACACCACCAAAGAAACCATCCAACCCTAAAGTCAAAACCCTATTTTTCAGTGATTAGAACTTGATAGGTTTACAAAAACTGTATAGGATACTCCTTGCCTCTGTCTGTTGAAGGGTATAAGAAAAAAAATCTTCATGATATGGATTAAAGAAACTGGTAGTATTTAAGCTATAGCAAGGCTTCTGTCATTCTGTTGCTTATTCCTTCTACCAGGATTGAAGAGCTCTTCTTCTGGCTTCATCCTATCTCACTGTTTCTTAAAGGAATGTTTTTTAGAGGTTGTGGGAAGATAATGTCATATAATATGACCAAAAATATGGTACCTAGATTTAGGTCTATGTAATCAAGTTAGTATTTGATTGTGAGGCTGGAGTGTTGTGTGCTGTCAATGTGTCACTGCCATTTAAACAGCAATCCATGTCCCTGCTCTATTTCTAGGCAGTAGAAGAAATTTTTTATGTCTGTGTGGTGCACTGGAACTAATCTAGCATAATATAAAGTAGAAAGAGTAAAATGAAAGTTGTCAATAGACTGGCAATGGACAGAGGGAGAGTGAATTGCTTGCTTGATGTAAGTGTTTATTTCAATTCATTAATTCTACTTTTTTTTTTTTTTAAGAGGTCAGAAATGTACTGAAAAATGCTTGTTTACATTTAAAACTATCCTAAGATTAATTAACATTTTAATGCCTCTGAAGTTTTGAAAATAATAATCAGTAGGTAACATACAGAACATGCTAATTATCTTTCTAAGATTACTCACTTTTCCAAACATAGGCCTCTGAATTTTTTAATGATGGCATCTGAAGGTCATTTATGAACAATTCATATGACAATTCAGAGCTAATAAACAGCCTTGTGTAGTATGAATTACCACCTGCTCCCTTTTTGCAAGAAAGCATCTTTCAATATCCATGTCACACTACTGTTTATCACATTTCAGACTGATGTCCACTTTATGCAGGAGAACCTTAAAGACAGGGTTTGAGAATTAATATCTAGTTTGTGTTCTGATCTCAGAAGCTTTTTCCTCAATGTTCCTGATGTCCAATCTGTTTTTCATAAACATTTCTTTAAGTACCAGGTACTGTCCTTGCATAGGGAGGAGGGCAGATCTATCTCTTTCAGTGGTAATGTCCTGTTTTTGGCTGGGATAGAGTTAATTTTCTCCCTGGTAGCTGGTGCAGCGCTGAGTTTTGGATTCAGTGTGAGAGTAATGTTGGTTACACATTGATGTTGTGGTTGGTGCTGAGCAGTTCTTACCAGAAGCCAAGGACTGTTCAGTGTCTCGTGCTCTGCCTGTGAGGAGGAGCACAAGGATTTGGGAGGGAGCATGGCCAGGACAGCTGGCCTGAACTAGCCAGGGGGATATTCCAGGACAGAGAACACCATGTCCAGTACACAAACTGGGTGGAGTTGGCTGGAAGGGGTGATTACTGCTCAGGGATGTGGCATCAGTCAGTGGGTGGAGAAGAGGTTGTATTGAGCATCACTTGTCTCTCGAGTGCTGTCTCTCTTTCTCTTTCATTACTATTACTATTTTTATATTTTATTTCGCTTCAATTTTTAAGCAGTTCTTATCTCACTGCAAAACATTTGCTTTTTTTTCCTTCAATTCTCCTCCCAGCTGGTGGGGTGAGGGGATTGTTTGAGCAAGTGGCCACATGGGGATCAGCTGATGTCTGGGGTTAAACCATGATGGGTAAGAAGGACCAAATGCAATTCTGTCCTCCTCCTAAGAGGGCTTGACTTGTGTGAGTGCATGGATTGATAAAATTCTCAGAAGGCACAGAGGGAAACCCTACAATGCATCAAACAGAATGCAGTGTGTGTATAAAGAGTGGCTGCACAGGCACAGCTTGGGTTTGTTGCTGCTGCCAATGCTGGTGAGAAGTCTGGGCTGGGCTGAGCAGTACATGCTCAGCTCAGTGATAGCCTTGTCTTCCACTCCGTGTAGCATCTTGCACTCCAAACAGAAGAACACTCTTTCCATTGCCATTTCTTTTCCCTCCCTGTGCCCAGCACGGCAGCCAGGCTGAACTGTGCCTGTCCTCTCTCCCTTCACCCCTTCCCCAGGACGGCAGCACTCGGGAGAGAGGATGAGGTGGGAGGGTGGGTTGCTGTGTGAAGAGAGGCTGCTCCAGGGGTGGGACTGCTGCCCACATGGGGAGAACACACGTGTGTGTGCAGGCTGCAGCCTCCCACAAGGACGGGAGGAGGGATGCTGAAATCTCTATATCCAGTTCCCACAGGCACTGCTCCCAGGCTGCCTATTTTAGGGGAAATATTTAGAATAACTGCTGCTTCTGTGACTCGAGTCTGATGTGAGGTGGGATTCAGAGTTCTGAGAGCATGCCAGCTTGTGTTCAGGGGAGCCAGGGAAGAACCTGGCCCTTTGTTTATGTTGCTCACACAATTCAGTAGTTGGTATGTACCGTGCTATATATATTGTGTTGATATATACTTTTGAAAATAGTAAATTCCTGAATTTATGCAACAGCTAGGCAAACAATAAAGGATGTAGAGAGCTGAAATATAGAATAAGTGCCAGGATTACTCATCCACCTCCCACTCTCTGTTGGTAATACTTTCCCTTGAAAGTAGAAGCTAGCGGTAAATTTTAATGACTTTTTCCTTCCAGATTTCTATTTTTAGATTTATAGGTAGAAGAGACTAGCAAATATTTTTAAGTTTTAGTGCTCGCAGAAAGTTCCAAATGAACAGTCCTTGAGAATAAAACCTCTAGCTCTGGCAGGACACAGGAAAGGCAGAATGTGTATAAGCTTCAGGCCTCTGTGACGTGCTTCAGATCTGGAAGTGCTCCCGTCGTGTGACCTTTCAGCTGAGACTACCTGTGAAAGTATCAATTAATGGTAACAGTTTTATGGTGTGGGTTCTTGCACTTTGAGAACTATGCTAAGACCATTTATTAACCTTATCTGATGTTCAGAGTAGTTAAATGAACTGGGTTTTGTTGCTTTTAGTGCTCACTAATCCCCTCAATCACTCAGTCCTTCAGCATCAAAAATTACCTTTTTCGAAATGACTGAAAATTAATTCTAGCGACATATTGGTGTGCTTTTAATTCACCATATCCAAATAAAATGTACAGTATTGATAGATGGTCATATTTTTGAGAGTCTACATTTCCAAATTTCCAGATTGTTCGATTCTCCCTTTCTGTACCACTCTGAAGTGGATGAGGTACATACTTTGTTTGTACATGGTAATGCAAAGAAGGTTGGCTACAGCTATTCAAACAATTCCATCTGAGCTTGTTTTCAGTCAGTGATTGCTATTTTAATGGACATTTGGTGAGAAAAAAAATCTTCTGCTTTCCCCTGAGTTGAGGGAATATTTTGTGAGAAAAAAAGGTTTCTATCAAAATCTGACTTTATTTTTTTTTAAAAGTTGTACTTTGAGTTCTCTGTATGACTTTTCAGGTGACCTTCACTGAGGATAGTTGTTACTTTTATTTTCATTTCCTTCGAATTTTCGTGCTGTGCAAACTAAATTCATAAGTAGTGACCCACCTGCCCAGTCAGCATTAGAAATTCCCCATGGGAAATGCTGTACAATCATATGGGGAAAACCTATTACTGCTAGCAAGGACTGGTACTCAAAGATAAAGCAAGCCTACAAGTGTGACAAACTGTGAGAGGGAAAGCATGGACAGCCATGGTGAGAACACAGCATTACAAGCTCAGATTAATAGCTGTGTATCATTTAAATGTATAGGGTTTGTTCAAGTGTCTGACCTTGTTGTGATTAATGCTCAGGTCTAGAACTACAAATAATATTCCCCTCTGCTCTGCAGGAGGCTTCTTCAGCTTCAGTTTTGGAGGGCATGTGCTAAGCACTGCATAATTTCTGAGGGGGTGCTGCTTGATCCAGTGACTTGGTCACACTTGTGGTGTTGAGGTCCATCTGCTACCCAGGGAGCACAGGAAATGAGGCAGGAGGCCAGATGCCATTTATTAAAGACCTTGTCTCACTGTGGATGCCAACTCTGGAAGGCAGCCCTTGGCACACCTCTTGCATCACTAAAAGGGTAAGAGGAGAACAGTGTGATCTTCCTATAGCTCATATTGCTGACTTTTGGGAGGACAAACTGTTGCTGAGAAGGTCAAGTTGTTANGTCATCAGGCGGTTTATTTCAAAATGATATGAGAAACAGTGAAAGTTACCAATTATGCTTATTGTTTAATGAGTACCTGAATCAGTTTCTGAGTCCTTGGAGATGATGTATAACTTTGTAAGTGCATAATTTGAATAAAGGTTTGCTTCTAGATTTGCTACAAATAAAAACAATTTGTTTGAATTTGAACTTTCCTGTAGAATTTAGGTTCTGGGTGCCATATAATATGTAATGATTAACCCTACAACCATAATACATTTAATAAGGGTACATTCATAACTGAGTTAACCTTTCTTCACAGCGTCCAAGTTCTTTGCACAATCTAGGCTAAACTTGTGACATGCTCAGATAAACATATGAAAAATCCACCGTCTCCAAAGAAAAACAATCCTCCCTTATCCTGGATCAACAGCTCACAAGAAAAGATGTCTTTCTAGTTAAATTTTTCATACTGTTTTGCCATAGCCAGAAAGAGTGGCTCTGCTCTGTTGAGAGGTTTATTTTTCTTGTGAGTCTGAGTTACTCTGTTAGAAAGGTGAATATCCATTTTCTAAATCCCATGAGCCAAAGACATACTGTGCACCTTCATGCTTTGTGCTCTATCCATAAGAATTTCCCAAAAGCAAGTCAAATGGTAGGAAGAATTAAAGAGAATGGACAGCAGATTTCTTACCTAAGTTACAACCTGTTGAAGGTTTCACAGCTAGAAGCTTGGCTCTACTGCAATGTATTGCAAACAGCTGGAATTTTATTTTTTTTTTTTTATCTTGGAAAAATACCTCCATAATTAATTTTCCTTCCTAAACACATTTTGTTTACTCATTAAAGAGCAGGTTCATTATTCACTTATCCAGTTTGCTACATCAAAAAGATGAGGCAGCTATCCAAAGCTTTAGGTAGTACTACAGTATTTTGAAAATACTGTAAATCTAAAGAAATACTCTCATGGTAGACAAAACTATTAAAGTCCTAAAGACAACTCCTCCAATTTATCTCAAGTTCTTTGTGCTCTTCCGAATACTGTCAAAAACCTATTTTAAGCTACAATTTCCATATAAATAGTTAAAATTAAAAAAAAAAACAAACCCACAACCAAAAAACCCAACCAACCAACAAACAAACAAACCAACAAACACTACATCCAAAAATCCAGCAGTCGTATGTGATTAATTTTATAGCGCTTTTTAAAATTAGGTCTCCTAGCTATCCAGGCATTGTAGCATAAGAGCTGAGGCTTTAATAAAAGAATATAATTTATCTGACTTTCACTTTCCAATTTTCATACTAAGAGCTTTATGCCAAATTACAACTAACTTTGCCTTTCCTTTGGTAACTGCCCATATATTGTTTCTACCATCACATACGTAAATTTTTTTAATAACTGGCATCCCTCCTCCATTCTCTGAATATCTTTGGTCAAATAATTATTTTATTTACTTTAGTAATGAGGGAAGGAGTAGAGGAAAGAGGTTCAAGTTACCAGCTCTTTAGCTACTTTTGCTGCCACTGTCTTATATATGATATATATATTTAACATATTTTATTACCTTTATTTTTTGTTTAATACTGCTGACATTGACTCAGTTTTTTACTGTTTTATGCCAGCATGATGCTTTCCTAAAATGATAGCAGGTTGATAAGAGGCTTTGATCTTTTTTGCCTATTTTTAAATAGCTATTTCCCCTTCTTTTAGAATTGCAAATACTTTATTTGGATTCCCTGCTTTTGGGAAAGTTTCAAATTTAAAATAAATTGCAAAAATTCTCTCTGTATAATTACCCAACCTTATTATAATTGCAAAACACAAAATAAGTGCAAGTTATTTAAAACCCTTGCTAGTTATGGAATATAAAATGTGAAGTTAGTCTGAAATTAAATGGAAAACTATGTAAGCTCTAGTAAAATGCTGTTCTGTATATTTTATGTGATATGCATTTCTATTAGGAAAACCAGACTGCCCTTTACTCCTCTAGTGCTTATAGGACATGTGATTCCACAATATGATGGTGTTACCTCTCCCTCTGCTTTGCTTGCTCTCACAGCAATAATATCATACAGCATTGGCATTAGAACAAAATTCCTTATTAAAAAAAAAAATAAGAAAAATCCTGAAGTTCTACATGCCTGAACTCTGTTGAAATTGGCGGAAATACCAAGGGATAAATTTAGCTTGGGTGATATGTAGAAGAAACATTAATTATCAGGAACCCAAGAGAAAATGTCTTTACCATTGATATTTTTTTCCATGGTGTTTTACAAATGAACACAGAGTACCTTTTGTGACCATTATTGCAAAATACCAGATTTATCTCTATTATGGATGAGTCAACAATGGAAATAAATTGGTAATGGATTATGCTTTAATTCTGTTTTGTTGTAATCTTTTAAGATTACTCAAAAATACTTGCACTCAGAATGGCTGTTCTTCATTTTTACATGATTTAATCAAAAAAGTAAATAGTGGTGAAATGCTGAGAGTGAGATAGTCATATCTGGGTGATCACACATAACTCATTTGCATTTTGTAGTTATGCTACTTCTGTTCGACTCCTAGAATTTCTTCTGTGTGATTATGGAAATAAACCCAAGTCATTTATTCTTTGAACATTTCCATTGCTATTAAAAGTAATTAATCATTCAGTGTCTTTAGATGTCACTAAGCATCTGTATTTGGCAAGTCTTCTGTTTAACTAGAACCATGCTATAAAACATATAATTCATCTACCATTTCAGCTGCTGTTGACTTCCTAATTAAACTACTCAAAATAATTATTTTCATATGTCTCTCTAAAATTCTGCTGGTCAATTTCTTGGTCAAAACAAAGGCTTAACCTTGATAATAGAAAATGCTGCACTGCTTTATTTAGATTTTCTTGAATCCATGCTCTAGGAGCACTCACCTTCAGATAAAGATAGGTGTTCATATTTCTTACTATCACACTAGATACTTTTCATAAGATTTTGTTCATTAAAATTTTCCCCAAAACAGTCTATGAAAAATGATGATTTGTTGAAAGCAAAAAATTTCTAAGAAATATACAAATATTGGCAGATTTTTTTTTTCAGGTATTTTTTAACATCCTTAAGGCCAAACCACTCAATTTGAACTTTTTCAGAATGGAATTTTTTCCTTGAAGAACAGCTTGTTTATAATAATTTGCATTCTACAATAGTTTTTAAATGCTCTAGTAATATCTGTGAAGTCTGTATCACAACAAAAATTTGCTGTTTATTTGTTTTCTGGAAAGTATATCAGAATTAAACAATGAATTAATCTTATTCCTACTTTTTAAATAACATGTTTCTAATTTTATTTTCCTTCTGAGTGGGTACTAAACATCCCAAAGTCCAACATTTGTCAAACAGATAATTGGATTCCAAGATAGTGTGGTAAAATTTACTTTTATGAAGATAGCTGACTTACAGCAATTCCAAATTGGGAGATTGTGCCTGCAAAATTGCAGATGATATCTGTGAAGGGCAAGATTTTTTGCCATTTGTGGGAAGCACTTGTGCAGGTCACTTCATAGTTCAACAGGGCAAGGCAAAAGTGCAAGCCAGTGGGAGTAAGAGGATATTGAAGACCAGGCAAAATACTGTCCCAAGGATATTGAGTCATTTTCTAGCAAGAAGCTCCCCACACATCAACATTTCAGTGACGGACGTCGCTTGTTTTATATAGAGCTGAGCACTTGTTTGCTAAATGCCACATGATTGCTAAATGCTGTGGACAAATTAGTAACATGCTTGAGAGAAGGAAATAATTAGGATACCCATTGATGTGATCATGGAGGTCTTAAAGTGAATTATCCAAGTCCTTATCATCATAGCACACTTTTCTGCACTCATTCTCGCCTTTGGCATCTTCTTCTATCCCAGTGTTGAATACAAACATCTACACTTTCAGCTCACTCTTTTGAGGGATCCAGCTTCTCCTTTGGCATCTCTAATTTTCTCAGAAGAGGTTAAGAGATCTTAGCATCTGTCAGGATTAAGACATGACAATTTTCCTGCTTTTTATGCAGATGACAAATACTGATATCCGGTGGGGTAATTCTGTGTGGTCCTTTCACTGAATGCTGGGATGGAGCCCTGTGGGATTCCCTTAATTTGGAGGTGAGATACTGACTAAGAGAGATTAAATCTTCTGGAAGATTTTGGTTGCTAAGTTATTTTAAGCATAAAAGTTCCTTCTCCTTTTCCAGTAGGAAAAGCACATAATGGCTAATTAGGCCCTCAGGGATCAATTTTCAAAACAGTGTGCAGGAAGTGTGAGGACAAACCTTATTTGTTAATGGGCTTTGTGAACATGCCTCCTGTGATTTTTCAAAATTTATACCGACAAAACAGCAACCTCATTGGAGAAGCAGGTTTAAATATATAGCATATCATGTCTTTTTCTTGGAAGCATTAGACAGATGACATACATTATGATCACAGAGTGGTTTTTTGGTCATTATGCTTTACTTCCTCAAATATGTAAACATAACGAAATAGTAAAATAATCTCTTCAGGCCTGTAGAAGAAATCAATTCCACAGTTCTTACCTACCTCCTCTTTACTTAAAGGAGGAAAAGCAATGAAAGACTAGTCCCTAACTTTGGTGAGGAAAAAATCATCAAAAATAAAACAAAAATTATTAAACATTTAATTGTAGAGATTAGGAAAGGCATTTAGAATGAAATAACAGAGAGCATATGGAAAGACTCCATAGTAATATTGGATCTAATTCTCTATTTAAACTGTTGGGAAAAGGTTCCTTTTCATTGCACAGGAAAATGCAATAAATGCATGTTATTTTTTAATGATGCCGAACAGAAGGGGAAAAATGTGATTCATGAAGTATGTGAGTATTATAGTATGCTAATGAAATCGATTTATCATTCATAGTAAAACTGAAGGTCATGACTACAAGAAAGTTTAGAGGTAGGTGGGTGTGTTTGGAGACAGGGAGAAGCTGATTCAGGGGACACGCAGCTGTAAACTGAACACATTTCTTCAGTTTGGGTTATTTGTTTGGGTGTGCTCTGGCAGCTCTCTGCTCTGGTGTCTCATTTCTGGCCTGGTCTGTGGGCAAATCACCTCAGGTTTGTTTGCACCTTCACATTTCAGTAGGATTTAAAAGATAAAATCAGGATCTGGATCCATGTAACTGGATACTGATAAGACACATGTGCATCGAGGAGTAAACGCACCAAAACCTGTGTGTGGAAAATAAATGTTGGAAATGCAGCCTATATCATTATTCACTAAACACTATATACCTGTATCTGTCCTGAAAAATATGCAAATCAAGAAGGTAAAAAGCAGAAAGTAAAAAATGACATTTAAAACACTTAAGATTGCATTGTGTCCAAAAGACAGTCCATGCACTAAGGTTTTTATGATTTAGGAAACAGAAAGAGTGTTGAATCCTGCTTTTATTTTGCTCACAAAAATCAAGCAGCAAATGTAAATGGAACTTGGACTTCAGTAGTAGGTCAATGAGGGTTTGTCATTGATTTCTGTGGAATCAGGATTCTGCCCTAAATTATTTTTTCATGCATGCAAAAGAAAATTTTAGCAGAAAATAAATTTTAAGTTTGCCAAACACCAAGCTGGTGTCTTATCAGCAGAAGTTCTCCATTCAGTTTAGTTTTTGCTGATTATAAAATAATCTAAAGAAATAAGATCCTGTGTTTTTCCAGCTCCAAACATATAACTGTGACATTCGCAAGTAATGAACCATCACAAAATTCCGACCCACATTTGTTAATAAAAGCTTTTGATTTCAAATATTTGAAGACATTCTAAACGACAACAATTTCTGTCCTGATCGGACAGAAAAGGGAGACTTGTTGTCTTAAATATTTCATTGCTTAAGTGGCACATTATCTAGAAAACATGAGATTTCCCAGAGAACATAAAAGATATTTAAAAATATATGAGCATAGATAATCACTATAAATTGGCTGATTTTATTTCTTAATGTTACTGGACGCTAGCCTGAAGTGACAAGTTTTATTACACTAGATATTGTTTTGACCTAAGTGCAATTTTTTCTTTCAGTGCACATTTAATGGGATAGTACAATAGTGTGAAAATATTTATATTGTGCTACATGATTGAAAAGCTCCGAATGTGTATTTGTTACAGCTACAATTTTTTATTACTGAATTCCAAAATTCTGCCTTTCGGAATGAAATTTTAAATGTTATAGATGCTTACATTTGGTATAAGAGATTACAAAAGTGAAAGGATCATTAACACTTACTAAAAATCATGTGATTAAATGCTTAATTTTAAATCTTTTCCTTTCAAAGACATGTTTGTACCACCCAAATCCCCTATATTTCAAACAAAGGCTAGCTAGGATATCAGTTATGATGTTGACACACTGAAATAATCCTGTACATCAGTACTCTAGTTTAAGGGAAATTCTAATATAAGGAATGATTACTGAAATGCTAAAATCACCTGGCATCTGAATGAATACATTTATTTTTAGTTTTATGTTTTTGTATTTTCATAACTTTCATATAAAATCTTCTATTTTAATTTTTTTAAAATCTCTTTTCTTCTTTGATCCCTTGACTGCCAGGACTGAAAGACAGTTCCCTCTCTTAGGTACTGCATGCACAGACTATAATTGTTGATCTATGTATGGTTATGGAAGCACTCTACATGGAATAATTGTTCACTAGTATGTCTTCCATGTAGACATTCTTATTCCAGGATGTGAGTAATATTTTTCCTAATATAACTACCAGATTTATAACTGTATTAAGCCTAGCTAGTCTCCCTCAAAAATTCTTATAGGGTCATTGTTGCAGCAAAGATACTGCTGTTTATGGTTTTTCCATACCTTTTTTGGGAAGAGCTGCACCCCAGACAAGCACTGAAAGAAGGAGGAGAGTCCTTCCCCCTCCTATTTGGGCTTCAGTTAGATAGAGGTGCACACTGAAGTTTCTGCTCTTTTCACACAATTCAGTATAACTTACAAATGCATGCTTAAATTTAATAGAAACAAAAATATTCCAAGGTTTGAAGCACTTTGCCAGTAGATTATATAGTTTTAGTTTCCCTCACTGTAAAATTTAGATGACTGTTTCTCCTGCATGTCAGCCATTTTCTATACATATTTTTTTGCTCTCTATCTTGCCAGCTGTTTACAGTGCCCAAAAACATCACCCCTTCATGTTCCTGGTTGCTCACAGTAATCGTCTTCTGTAGTTTATAGATTTTAAAAAATTAATTTAGCCAAGACTTGAATGGATAAAACATCTCAACTTTCCAAAATATCCCCACTGGTTCCTTTATGACTTCTTAAGCCATTTTAAGCATCCTGTCATAGATTCATAGGATTGTTTAGGTTGGAAAAGACCTCTAAGATCCTGCAGTCCAACCTTTGAGCCATCAGGCCAAGTCCATCACTAAACCATGACCTTAAGCACCACACCTACATGTATTTTGGATACCTCCAGGGCTGGTGACTCAACCACTTGCCTGGGCACCCTGTTTTACCTTGACCACACTTTGCATGAAGAAATTTTTCCCACTACTGAATCTGAACCTTCCCTGGCACAACTTGAGGCCATTTCCTCTCTTCCTATCTCTTGTTACCTGGGAGAAAAGGGTGCCCCTCCACCTTGTTACAACCTCCTTTCAAGAAGATGTAGAGAGGGATAAGGTCTCCCCTGAGCCTCTGTTTCTCCAAACTCCAGCTCCCTCAGCAATGAGAGGTCCAGACCCTCTCCCAGCTCCACTGCCCTTCTCTGGACACCCTCCAGCCCCTCAATGTCTGTGTTGGAGTGTTGTACCAGTGCTGAGTATGGGGGGACAGTCACTGCCCTGGTCCTGCTGCCACACTGTTGCTGCTCCAGGCCAGATGCCCTTGGCCACCTGGGCACACTCTGGCTCATGTTCAGCTGCTGAACCAGCACCCCCAGGCTTTTTTTCCCCTGGGCAGCTTTCCAGCCACTCTGTCCCAGCCTGTGATGCTGCCAGGGGTTGTTGTGACCCTGGTGCAGGACCTGGCACTTCACTTTGTTGGTCCTCATGCAGCTGAGTTTGGCCTATCCATCCAGCTTGTCCAGATCCCTCTGCAGGGCCTTCCCACCCTCCAGCAGATCAGCATTCCCACCCAACTTGGTGTCATCTGCAAACTGACTGAGGGAGCCCTCAATCCCCTTGCTCAGATCGTTGATAAAAATGTTAAACACAACTGGCCCCCAAACTGAGCCCTGGGAGCACCATTTGTGCCCCACAGCCAGCTGGATTTCATTTTCCACAACTCTGGCCTGGCCACCCAGACAGTGTTTTAGACAGTGAGCAGTGCACCTGTCCAAGTCATAAAAAGCCAATTCCTCCAGAGAATGCTGTGGAAAATGGTGTCAAAGGCTTTACTAAAGTCCAGGGAGACAACACCCACAGCCTTTCCCTCATCCACTAAGTGGGACACCTTGTTGGTCTCACTCTGCAGGTAACATGGGAGATGTTGTCTGCGTTTTTTGGCCTGTACCTGACCACCCCACGAAAGATCTTTCCAAGATAATCATAATTTTCTTTTCTAGCTATTACAAACACAATTTGTGCTCTTCTCCCTTGAGTCAATACTACTTTATTTCTAACCTTCTGAAAGTTAGCTGCAACCTCTACTACCTTAATAATTTATTGAGACCTTCCACCCATGAGACTTTTTTTGCCCTGCTGCTGTTCCCCTGTGCACATTCTAGTTCTCTAACACTTATCTCTGGCAGTTTGTCTGCTCTCTATCTTGCCTAAGGAGCCCAGATCTACTCTACTACCTTTCCCATAGCTTTTGAAGTTTTTTCTACCTGATCCTGTATACCAGAAGGGCCCTTCAGCAAAACTCCTTTCCTTTCACCTTGCCACCTGCCAGAGCTGAGCTGGGTTTTGTACTGTGCTTGTTAAGAACAAATTGATTAGCATTAATGCAGCATAACCAGGTTTTTAAAGACTTTTGCTAGCCTTGAAGAATTTCTCACATGACCTGTGTATTCTAAAGAGTTCATAATTTCCTAAAGTGACAATCAAGCTTCCTGTACCTCTTTGAAGCACCCTTTACAGTGATTCTTCAACTTCCTACTTTGTCTTACAAACATAAGTGCCTCAGGAAATGCTGATAAGTGCACTCAGACACTTGCCTAAAGGCAGCAATGTGAAAATGCTGTGACCCTGTGTGACAAGAACAGCTGCAGTGAGGGGCTTCCTGGGCTGTTGCTACTACAGAAACCTCACTATTTGTCAGTAAAGTGAGCATTAGGACATAAAAAATGCTAGTTGGGACCACGCATTTTGACAAGATGAACAGCTGAAAGCCCGGTTCCAATTTATCCTCCTAAATAAGGTTTGTTTATTACAGGCACATTGTAAGTTTGGCCTAATGTTTATGTATTGCTGAAGTTTGGCACAAATGGGACCCAGAAGCATTAATTTGTAATGTACTCTAGTGAATGCAGCATCTTGGTGCTGAAGTGTATTGATTATTTTGCCTTTCTAAGAAAACATCTTTGATCAATTAATTACCTTGCTTAGATATTACTCCATAAATTACAATAATATTTGAATGAAACCTGTTAATTATCATAGATGAAAACTGCTTTTTTTTCCTCATGACCTTAACATCCAATTTCTAGAAATAGTACTACTGCATTTCTCCCATTAGAGGCTTCTATAATATATAAAACCAACCACATATTCAAGAGAATATAAATAAAAATAAGTGAAAATTAGGTGAAAAGTGTCTCATGTCAGTGCTTCGGGTTTATTGGACAACTGATTGTAGATCCTGAATCTCAATCTTCACTCTCCAATTACATTTACCAGAATAAAATCATTGTCTTTTTCATAAACCAGAGAGTGTAACTGGAAATAAAACTCAGGTTTTATATTTTTTGAAGTAGGGGTATTTTGGGGACTTAAAGGCAAAAGTTGCTGGATCCTTCAGAATTTTTAAAATTATTCTTATGCAACCAGTAGATTTTTCTCTCAGTATATCTGGTAATGGTTATATTTGACACTGAAATACTGTGTGGTTCTTAAAGTATATTTCATTTTTAGAGAACAATATACATAAAGAAAAGGAAGAGTGGAGCAGAGATTAGTATCTGATCTTTCAGGGAAATAAACTTCTAAAAATATCCCCCTCTAATTTTCTTTTAAAGCAGCCTAAAGGAAGAAAATGTACAAGGCATTTGTCATATCACAAGCTGTCTAAAAGCATAGTTTGCACCCAAGCTGTGCAAAATGTGAGGTGGATCACCTGAGTCACTGCTCTTCTAAAGTTTAAACTCTGTCTCTGGAGATATAATAAGCATATTTTAAATTAAAAAACATAATTAATACATTGAAATTTGTTGGCATATCTCTGTAAATTCCTCTAAATATGTCATTATGTACACAGTAAGTTATCTTTTACTGGATATTTTTAATGCAATGGCTAAAAAGTTACCATCCTGAGTATTTTTTTTTTTAAATAAATAACAAGTACATCTGAAATTTGTCTCATCAGAGTTAATTTTGGTATTGACTCTGCTCTTTCATATGTCAGCTTCTGTCAGCATATCCTGGGGCATAAAGCTCTGGTAGCATCAACATCAGAGAAAAAGTCTTGAAGAAAGTTTTCTTCACTGTCTCATTCTCCAGCTATTTCATTTTTAGCTGGAAAGTCTGCTTCTCAGATTATTTTTGCCTCCTGGAGGCTGCCTTGAGAGAAATACAGCTAAAGCAGAAAGGTGTTTTTCGGAGGAAGAAGTTCCATATTCATTTGTGCAGCCTTTAAGTAAGGTGAAAGTGATTTGGGCCTCCACGACTTGGGCCAAACTTGCACAGATCAAAACTTAGGTCATTCTGGCTCATGTTTCAAGCAAGTTTTGGTATACAAGGATTAGTCCATTTTCCAGAAGTTCATCTCCAAGAGGGTAAATTTTTCTTGACGCAGTAGAGCAGCTGCCATATTTGTTGCCAGAGGGGTGGGAAATTTAATAGACATTTAAAAATTTTGATTGCTCTGGCTCCAAGTAGAAGTTTGAGCTGTAAAATAGTGAAATGACAAAAATGGCATAAAGTCCTGATGTCTCCACCTGGAAGGATGTAGATAATTGAGTTGGACTGAGTTGCTGGAAGCTTATCATCTCAGTGCACTTTACAGCAAAATTAATATGCAGCCAGAAATCCTTGCATCCTAACAAAACTGTGCACTTTTATAATACAATGAATCTAAGCATTTCCAAGGAAGCTGTCAAGCAGGATGTAACTTTTATGAAAGAAAGGTGTTCCGAGGGCTGAAACATCACACAACACTTTCCAGGCATACACACATATATATATATAGACATCTAGTCAAAGATAAAAAGTCTGAGAATTCATATAAATTTTAGGCTGGTGTAAAGGATTTCAGGAAATCTGTGACTCTTGGTACAGGGGCAAGAGAATGTGAATTGAGCTAAGGAAGTTCTCACCCCACAAGTCAGATCCTGAAGCACCTTGGCATTACGGGTGCAAAGTGGGTGCTTCACAATATGGTTCACAACTGGCCACTGATCCCAAGTGATAAGGGAGGAAGAAAAGATAAATTTATGGAGTTTTAATCTTGCTTAACCTGATAGGAATTTTATTTACAAGGATTAAGTTATAATATAGGAAATGACGAGGTCGTTGGCTGGTCTTGGATTTAGTTTTGGAAAAGTTGTTTAAGAGAAACATTCTGACTGTTTCAGGATAAAACAAGGATGAGATCAGACCCAGACCTTGAAGCCAACTGCCTTTGTAGAAATTGCTCCTTAGATTAATATGAGTAGCTGAAAATTTCTTTGCTTTGTTTTAGGATAAGGTAAAGCATACTTATGAGAATATTGCAGTTGTTACTGTATTGATGTGATTAATCTGTGGCTAAAGACTTGGAGAACACAGCTGGAGAAGTCTCTCTTTTCTCACATTTACAAGAGGAAGGCATTGTCAAACGCCTTCAGACTGTGTGGGGGATAAAAGGCACTGCAGGTTGAAGCTGTGTCATGCTCAGTAAACACCCACATGGATGGTATGTATGAGAGATATCCTACACAGAGCTCTGGAAATCTTGAGAAGATTTTAGCAGCTCCTGCAGCTCCATACATGACTAAATCAAAACCAGGGAAGCTGTCACAAGTTGTACCTACACAGCAGTGGCTGAATACAGTGAGGAGCTACCTGAGCCACCTTTCAATTGCATTCACCCTTAGAGGAAACAGTTTAGGACAGAGCAGCATGAAGCTTTACATCAAGCACTTTACTATGATTTTTAAGGTAGAGACACATCCTTGCTACTCCATAAACAGCAGTATTTTAAACAATTATATCAAACTATATCATCTAGGTCAGATGTCTTTCATCACACTGGGCATAACCAAATTATATGTATTTTTAAAAAAATAAAACCTCACCAGAAATAAGGACATTCCCATCAGCCCTTAAGGGAGGGTTTGAAAGAAACGAGTTGTCTTCCAGACACATGATGAAATATGCCATTGATTTTACTGGGGTTGCTCTAAAAACTTCTAGCCTAAACCAGGTCAGAATCCAGCCCTTTTTTCAGATATATATTCAACAGAAAAATAGAGGCGAAAAAATTCACAGCAGTGATTGAAGGTGGGATGTTGGTTACTGAGGAAAAAGCATATCTGAGAAAGCTACAAAAAAATAAACTGTTTTCATAGTGATCATATTTGAAAAATAATTCCTTAAAATTTAATACCTTGCAGTATTTTTACTAAGGTTTACCATGTCAGAAAAATCCTCTCTGAGGAATTCCATATGACTTTGCAATCCACATCATGATATCATTTCCTTTTCAATCTATTTAGTGATGCATTCATCAAAGATTTAGGTGCTGAGATTTTGTGCACCCTAGATAACTCTGTAAAAAACTGTTTAGAGATATATTCAGCATAATGCATGAGTAGGAAAGGATATGGGGAAAAGGCATGAACTTCTGTGTTTCAGCAGCAACAAAATTCTACTTAAGCAGTTATGAAAATCTTGTGGTTTGAAAAAATATAGCAGAGAGAAAGCAACGTCACATAGTGGATTTGCATTTGATATGCAGCTTACAATGCCAGACCATCCTTTGGTTTTTCCATAAAAGAAAAATGTAGACATGATTAAGTATATGCACGGTACCAGCGTTAATTTAAGAGTAAGTTAAGTGGTTCTGGATGAGGAAATTAGATTATAATGAACTCAATGTGATTTCATTGAGGCAAAAGACATTTAAACTTGATAACTATTCGAAAGAAGAATAGGTGCTAGGTTAGCATTCTGTTTCCCTGGAGGTAAAAGAGCCTTGACAGGACTGTTTCTCTCATTAAAAGCTGACTTGACTTTGCCCTATAATATTTGCTGGCTTCGCTAGAGAATTTGCAGTTATCTGACACACGTGTTCTCCATATTCCTAATGGATGAAAAGTCTAATTAAGTATATACAATTCAATCTCTCCATGTCTCTGTTGGAGTGGAAGTTTACTAAACTTTTTTAAAACCAGATTAAATTCAGAACTGTTGGGCATAGGACCTCATAATTCAAGCTACCTATTTGTAAAGGAAACTGTTAAAATAGTCCATCAGTTTGGAAAAGGGAGCAGCTAAATGATAATCACATATATTGAGCCAGATCAGAACACACTATAATTCTACCAAGTCTCTTTTTTTTTTTATATTTCAGGTTCTTAATTATTCCATGAAGTTTTTGCAAATTTAATGCTATATAGACTTGAAATTTAAATATATTTCTAATGATTTTATTTGTTTTTACTCATCTTTTCAATGAAATAAGACCTATATTGACCTTAAAAACTGAGGTAGTACAATATGGAGTGGATTTGCACAAGTCCAGTAATTTTCTTACTAATTTATATTTCTGTACCCCCAGAGATGACCTTTCCATGACTCAAACCAATTTCTTGGGAGGATGCTGTCTGAACTACACAACATGAAAAATGCTTCCTAGATGATTACCTACTCTTAACAAATGAACAAACAAGCAGGGGAAAAAAAATGTTCCAAGCATTTTGACAGAAAATTTGAGAAACATTTGGAGACAAGATATAATTAGAAGGGCCTGACCTTCTGCAAATTGTGAATACTTTCCAAGTATGTAACTTTTATGAAATCTTATATAGTCAGATGTATTTAGATTTTTCCACTATTACTAATCATTTACCAAAGCCCCAAGGGCATGACAGAGGAGTTAATTTGGTTGCTGAAATATTTTGGCTTTTAGGCTTTTCCAGGGGCTGTACTTTGAACCCTTTTCTCTGTGTCCCCACACTCCTTGCCCTTGCTGTCTCTCTGGAGTGGGATTCCCAAGGAAACACACCAAGATGGCAGCAGGGGAAATTTGTTAGGCACTCCCAAATCTGACTCTTTCCATGAGCTCTCTTCAAATATAGATGCAGCACAGGGTGAATTTTGCCTCTAGAGCCTTACACTTAAAGCCTGAACTGAACATAGACTGATATTTTAATTCCACAAATACACAGTACAAGGAACACTGCATATTTGCAGTTTATATAATTATATAACCAAGTCTCTAAGACAGATAGAGGGAGAGTTATAATCTTCCTAAAAATTAATGTTTATACAGAGCTCTAAGTTGCCATAGTGTTTGGAGTAGGTAAACAATCCCAGAAGCTGTAGGGAAAAAAAACACTTATTTTCTAAGGATTGTTTAAGAATTGAATTTATTTTTTATTTCTCTTCTCCATTTACCTGTCTCTTCTCTTCTGTTTTAATGTTATTTAGCAGTTCTGTGGAAAACTGATGTTGATGCACTAACTCCTGACCTTCCAACACTTTCCTTTTTCTAATCTCTTCTGTTTTCGTTATTTTTCCTCAATTCTGCTTTAATTGCAAAGATATTTTACTATCTGGGAGTAATTGTGTTAGCAGTGTTTATGACAATGTGTTCTTTTGAGCATCCTTAAGGAATAGCTCAAGTGCTTTTCTCTAGTGATGGCCAAAGGTTCAGTCCAGTTCAGGGAAGTAATTGGTTCTTTTTCTCATTAGTATCAGTGTTTATTGGGTGAGACTTCAGTCCACTTAAGTCATTTGTCTCCCAGCAGATGATGTAGAACATCAATTCAGGGAGAAAAGAACATGGGAAGGAAAATGGATTTGCTCTTTGGGATTTTTGAATTCTTTTCAGTGCTTCCCTAAATGTGGCAGAAAGCTGAATCAGATCTTGTGCTCCCTCCAAGGCACCACAAGATCATATTGTGTTTTATAATATGAAAATTCCCCTTTTAGGGGAGATGCACTCTATCCTTTAGGGAAGGCAGAAGACAAATATATTATCCAGAAATTTACGTTCTAGTTCATGCTTAGACCCAAGCCATAACAGGACTAATAATTTTATATACTTTACTTAGAATTAATTGATTGTGTGGGTGTTGTTTGTTGGTTGACTTTTGCTTTTGTTTGTTTGTTTTTCTGTTTCTAGTCCAAGGGGCCCTGATATATAATTTTTCTGAAAAGAGTTATTCAGAAATTTCTAAGTAATTTACTAATTAACACCTAGGTACTGTGTGAACATGCCTCTAAAGTTATGTAAGACATAAAACCTATTTTATTGTAGGTTGAAAGAAACCTACTTTTCTCTTTAAGATTGATATTTTCTGAAATAACATTTTGGGTCTGCGTTCCAAACTGCCTTGACAAACAAACAAAAGATTTTAACAAAAGACAAGTTAAGTTTGCAATTAATACTGAATATAACATTTGCAAGACCACTGTACTTTGAAAGTGAATTTGTAGTCCTTTGACATTGTTGAGCATGTTGCCTCCTAAGGGCAGTAAGAAAGCCAAATACATTTAACCATGTTTACCCAGGCAAATCCATCCTGTCAAGAAAAACATGAGTCTATACACACTCATGCACTCAAATTATAATTTAAAAATTATTCATTAGTTAATTCACTATTTTCATGACAGCCACTACAGTTTTCTTTTTCCTTTACTATCAGAATTTTTGGCCTTATACATGTACTTGAAGATAAGTGAAGGTTTTGTGCAGTAGCACATAGGTCAAACTGGCACTTAATCCATGGCTATGTTTCCACTGGGGCTCTGATGTCGAACTTCAAACAAGTCTGAGTAGGAGAATCAATTAAAGGAAGGCAGAACACAATAATTTAGAAGTTAATATCTCATTTTAAAATATTTTTTTTAAAATAAAACTTAGCCTTTTGATGTCTTTCCAAACGATCTCAGAGACCTCTAATAGAAACAGAAACATGTTCTCCTCATTAATATTCATTAAGCATGAGTTATTTTAAAAAGAGAAGAAAAAATCTTGATAATAATACCTGGCAATTGACTGTACTGGTGTAAAATATTTCATTTATGGAGTTTCAGTGTAGCAGATTCTGTGGTCAGTATATTCCCTCAGCTTCCTTACAGAGATTTCTAGAGGAACAGCATAAATGATTTCCTTACAGTCATCTTATACCTCATTGTTTTCAGTAAAAAATGACAGAGCTTCTTCCTGAAGGATGCTTAAGTCCCTTCTGGTTTCATTAGATACTGAGGGAGCTACACTGCTTGCAAGATGGAACATATATATTATGTATACCCTATCTGAAAACTATGGGGTTCATATCTTCCAGGGTGCTGAATGTAACACATCAAGTAAAAAAACAAAAACAAAACAAAACAACCAAAAAAACCAACCAAAAAATAACTAGATCACAGAATGAATTTGCAGGAGATTTCTAGGCTGGAACAAAATGAATTATCAAGGAGTTTCTACAGAATATGTGATCTCTTAGATGGCTAAGGACAAGGAACATGATGAACTGTAACAGTGTCTGCCACCAAATTGGTGCTGTTGCAGTGTCACTGTGCCCTGGCACAGCACAAGGACTAGGGAATTCCTGCCTTTCTTTTTTTTCTGATGACATATCAGCCACGGATAGAATGGTCAGTCCAGCCTCACACTGTGCCTGACAGCCTTGATGTTGCTGCATCCTTTGTGTGCCTGCTCTGATCTCCAAGGATCTGCCCTATGATATCTCATGGTAGCTCAGACCCCTTGCACGAGGAAAGGGATTTTCTAGAGAACTGTATTTAAAGCTGTCCCTCCTTATAAAACTGTGCATGTCTTTACAGCCTGGAGGCAACTGCAGGCCTGATTCAGCTCTCAAAGCCAGCAAAGTCCTTGTTGTGACTTTAGCAGGAGTTGAGGAAGTGTCTGCAGATGATTATAAATATATTGCATAATAACAGTGTCAGCTACTCGAAGTTGCCTTCCTTTGTTTACAGACTGGTGGTGCAGAGGTTGTGCCCTTCAGAGCAGGGAAATGGGCAATGGGATGCACCCAGGAGCTGGGCTTTGGGGGCATAGCAAAAACCATATTGGGAACAAGTTGTTAGAGAGCTTGCCACTGATAGGGTTCTTCGGCTGTGAAGTGGCAATTTCAATCAATTTGAAATTTGCACATAAATACACCTTTCTGTTAGAGGTAGCATTTAAAATGTGGGAAAGAAATATCATTTCTCAAAATGCAGAAATATAGGGGGAAAAAAAGAAAAAATATCTATTTCCAGAAATGTTTTCAGCATAATGGACCTGTTGGAATCTTTCAAGCATAACGTGTTATCCATTTAATAATCATGTCTGGTTATACCAACTTCCTGTATAATAGTGACTATGATTTTCAGACTATTAAAATTATGCATTTTATAGGTTTTTAGCTCACTGATTTTAAATTAAGTGTATTCATATTGAGGAGTTTTTGAATATCTGTCACTAAGGAAGTCATCAAAATAGATTGTCAGGTAAATTAAAGCAGCAGTAAAGCATCTCACCAAGGAGATATTTCTCTTTTATGAGTGGCTGCTTTTGAAGTGTGTTGAGGAGAGGTAAGTTCTGAGAGTGTCTTGTCTTCTGTGTTCTTTAAATTAGAATATATTTGGAGTCAACTGTCCCAGTGTTCTGTTGAGGCAGAGATGATGGCCATGTACAAAGACTTCTGGGCAGTCTGTGGCTGAGAGAGATGAGGAACTTCACCTCATTCACTTTGTTCAGTCCATAAAAAACACTGCATATCTCCNTATTTATTTAAAGTGCAGGTTATGCATAGTTAAACACATGACAAGTCTGAACATAATAAACTCCCCTCATATGTTATTCACAATTTGTGATATGAAAAATGCTCTTTCTGTACTGCTGAGAGACAAACATTTTTGACATAAAAAACTAGAAACTGAAATTAAAAAATAGAAAAATCTATGTTTAAATTCTGCATACCTGTATGATTTTTTTAGGGGATGAGAGAACAGAAAGATTTCTATGGAACTTAGTGGCTTTTTTTTCTAAAGAGTGGAANAACGTAATTGTTCTTTCTAAAGAGTGGAAATATTTTAAATCAGAACCACTCTTTCAATAGTGATGAGTTGTTTGATTGTTATGCCATGCTTCCTAACACAGAACTTTTCTGCAGCAAAAGGTTAATTAGTTGGGAAATGAAATACAGAAAACTATCACGAATAAGACAGTATTAAGCCCTCCTTTTTCTGCCTGTCTCCCAGTCTTTTTCTAGAATATACTCTCAAAGAGGGTAAAGGTGCCTGTGTAATTGGACATTCCTTAGTGAACTGCACTGTCTTGATTCATACACACAGAAGGAAATAAATGAATTTCGTTTCCCTATAGAACACTACAAAATTCAATAGTCTTTAATTTGAATTTTGTTGGGCTTATTTTAAGAGAACAGTTCAACTGCTCTCTTGGTAAACTTTTTTAAAGTTGTTTGGTAGGAGTGTGTGGGTATAAATCACAGACTTTTCTGACTGCTCCTCAGGAGGTACTACTGAGAAGGTACATTTTCACTGCACAAACTTCATCACAGGAACTGCTCAGAGAGAAGCAGGTAATCCATGTGCCACTAACCTGGGACAAATCTGTGTTAAACATAATGAAAATGATGAAAATATAAAAGCACTTGGGGCCTCAAAGCATCTATATAATAATAAAAAACAAAAACTACCTTAAAGAGTACAAAGATAATACCTGACCAAATTTGTGTCTGCAGCTATTTGTTTCGTATCAAGATTTTTAGAAGCACAAATATATAAAACAGACAAACTTGTGCACACACACCCTCCATGTATTTGACTTTGAGTCTTAAAGTCTCTCACCTTCACCTGTGCCTCTTATGCAACTCCTTTCAGTCTTTACAAATTTCTGAAGTTTTTGCCCTCTGCTGACAGCTTTTCTTAGTTATAAGAAGATGTTAAACAAGAAGAAACTGAACTTTAGGTAAATATTAGGCAGTTTTTCACTTTTTAACTGTTAAATGTGTATTTTTAATACTCTGAAATCATTCATTCCAAGTGTTATTTTCATCCAGCAGAGAGGCAGAAATAGGACTGCATTTAATCACAATTCAGCTTGAATTTTGAATATTAAATGTTCATAATTAAAGCTTCTAAACAATTTAAAGAGCTAGTAATAATTACAGGAATTAATTTGTAAATTTCTTTAATTAAAAATTATTTTGGCAAATTGCAACTTGCTCCTGAGAAGTTTAAGAATAGAATTTGAAGCAAGGTTTTATACAACTTTGTTCAATGCCTCAAACCTTCCTGTTCCTTTGGGGTGTACATGACAGCTAAATTTTAATTGTAGCACGATAATTTTTAGTTCAATGCATGTCTATTTTCTACTGTCATATATATTTAAATTTAGGGAGAGATGGGCAGGACAACTAAGAAATGTCTTATCATGATCTCCTTCTGATGTGCTTGAAGCAAAGCAGCCTATCAGCAGCTTTGGAAAAGGGTTTTTTATTTTGCATGTTTGCTAGGCAGAAATATAAACTGAAGGAAATGTTCAAAGCCATGGCATTCATGTGGTATATCCTGGACTAGTCAAGGCACATGACATTCCTGTTAGGAAGGAAATATAACCCCTAATTTGACATTATTTCTTTCTATTTTGCAAGGAAAGACCTTTAAGTCTGGAACATAATGAACTTGCAAAATTAGCCCAAACTCTTTCAAACTCTCTGCAGTGTAATTCTGATGTGTATGTGTACAGGAAATCAGGAAATGTTCTTGAGCTTGTCATCAAGTCAGACAAGGTTAATTAGTGACTAGAATAGCTTTAGCATTAATAAATTTATTCCATTATATTTTACCACCTGTCCTTTTTACTTTCAGTATAAAATTTCCCAGTTTTAACATGAGAAAGGAGTCATAATTGCTTTTCACATTTGAAATAAGTAATGAATGTATATTTAATATACAGGGTGGTTGTTCTCCTGTGGGTTTTGGTGTTTGTTTTTGGTTTTTTTGGTTGGTTGTTTTTTATTGACTTTATAGACTATTTAGACCTATATTTTTGGAAAGGAACATTGATTGATTTTTCAAAGGTTCAGTACCCAAAGTTACAGCTGGATTTTCAAGGGTTCTGTGTTTGTGCTGTGCAGCCTTCAGTATAGCAAGGATTTTCAAAGGTCTTAAAATGCAGTCTGTCATACTTCGAAAATAAACTTTTTTCTTTGATGAGACGTATACAGTACTGCTTGAACAAGTACTTGCTTGAAGGTGGAGTGTATAGAAACACTGTTGTCCATACAAAGGAAAAAACAGAATTGCTAATTAATATCCAGCTGAGAGTAAAATTTGAACATATTTATAACTCTTCAGGTATACACAAGACTATATGACTTTCATGTTCTTCATTATTGCTTTGTAGTCCAAATTAATGCAATGCCTTTTAATTTTATTTATTTTTACCTAACTGTGTAAGTAGAGAATTGGGTTCCACTTGCCACTGGGATTCCCAGAAAAATTCAAATCCTCTCTTTGGCTTCTGTCACTTTTATTTATTCAGGAAATTCTCTATTTATAGATTGCAAATGACTATTTATCATCAGATCTTACAGACTGAAGTGTTTAAAATTCAAGCTAAATTTCAGATTTCAGCTAAAAGCTAGGATGTAACATGCTTAAAGTGAGTTAATATTTCAATATACCATTCTATGCTTCCTACTTGGTATTTACAAATAATAATTTGTTACTTCATGTTCTTCAAAATTATAAATGAACAAATAATTTTTTCCCCAAAATTAAAATACAGTACATCTCAGATTCCTTGACGATGGTCAATATTTGGAAACGTTAGTATAAATAGACACAGATCACAAGGTTGTCTGACCACAAAAAATGGTAAGAGAGACAAGAGCTTGTGAAAAATAGTGTGTGTTTTCATTTTGCTTTTCTTCTCTCCCTTTCTGCTCTGAAGACAAGGGATTTCATTTTGTTCTTGTAAGAAAGTTGCTTTCTTTTGCTGCAGACAGTGAACCCCGTGGATTGGTCTACACTGTGAACCATTAGACCAGACTCTCCTGCCCAAAATGAACAGAAAATCCCCAGTAAGAGAGGGTAGGAGATCTCAGCAGCAGAACAGAGAGCAAGTTTGGCAGTCCAGTGAACATTGTTGTATTTTCAATTATCATGCCAACATAAAGAAACAACCTTAGCTGCCTAATGAACTGCATTTTATCTTTATTATTCATATTTTATTTCCTTAAGGAA
>VZTR01022359.1:30214-40614 GCA_013400775.1 Chaetops frenatus | reverse complement strand
ACATGAGATGGTAATTATCTATTGGCTATGTAAGCTTTAAAAGTTCTTGTAGCTGACAGTCTTTGTCTTTTTTCTTCTGTAATGGCTGAGTTCCACCAGCCTCTGTGAAGGAGTTCTCTAACTCCTGATAACTTGTAGCAATAAATCTGTCTTGAAGCATACCAAAGCCTAGACCTCTCATTCCCTACCATGGTGAGAGATCTACTCATCCAAACTTTTGCAGCCACCAGCTGTCAATTAACAAAATCCAACCCTGGAGGAGAAGTTTAGAGTGTTTCACTCTTTGGTGACTCATAGCACTAGATAAGCATGGACATCCTGTCTACTGGAGCAGAGCCAGGCTGATGTTCCCAGCAGGGCTGCTGCCCACACTCCTGGTTCCTCCAAGGTTCTTGGCTAATGAACACTTTTAAACAAAGGAACACTCTTGCTCAGTTGTTCAATTAAGAGACTTGTGAAAATTCAGAGGTGGCTCCTTACCATCTCATGTAATTTGGTCTAAGATATCAGTGAGATTTTGAGATGTCAGCTCTCATTCTACTTTGATTTGGTTTAAAGGAAGAAACAAGACCTTGAATATCGTATGAGGAACGTATGGGCTGAGTAAATGTAAACACCACCACCATTCCCTTGAAGACTTTTTTCTTTGTCACAGTCTTATCATATGAACTCACAGGCTTTCTGTGTTTATTTTATATAGGAAAAGAAAACTGAATCCCTCACATATAATATTTGAATAAATCCAGTTTTCCATATGTGCAAATTTGGGGTCCCAAATGCAGAATTTATTTTAATAAAAATCACAGTCTGTGTGGCAATTTTAATTGTCAGTACTTCAAAATGTGAAGCAAGTAAGTGTATAATATTAAACATCAACATCTATGAGTACACTTTCCTAGACTAGTGTTAAATACTGCAGTATGCCTTTTTTAATAATACAATAATTTAGGTTGGAAGAGGTCTCAAGGTCATGTAATCGTCCAACCTCCTGCATTACATAAATCCAACTTCTTGTTTTGACTCAGAAAACTCTTAGATTAAGGCTAGAGTTTATGATTAGCTGCAGCAATTGAACAGTTGTCCTCCATGCTGGAACAGATTTTCTACCCAAAATCCAAAAAAGGAGTGATTTATCTCAGTTTGGAACTTGTCCTATTCTACAATCTGTTAAAAAACAAAATTAAATCTAAACCAAGAGGTATATGTGAAAGCCTCATTTAGATATTTTCAAATAAAAGGGATTTACTTGAGACTCCGGAGGTCATTAACTAACTTGAATTGGATTTTGCAGCTAAGCTTCTCTGGGTTTTTTTCCAGTCTGATTTCCTTCTTCTGGTACATTCTTAATAAATATTACATGTACTATTCAACAATTCAGGTAAGTGACTTTCCTTGTAAAGAAAATAAATAAATAAAAATCAAACTGTAGTATTCAATCTTTCATAGGGTGTCCTTTTCGAGCTGGGAGCAGCAATGGTTCTGTCTACACTTTCCTCACAGCCTGGTCCACTAAGGACCTTTACCACAACAGACCTCAAAATTCAACCCAAAGTAGAAAATCGCAGTCAAACTCCATTATGAAGATTTCCACAAATTAAATTACTACAGAAAAGTCAGAGTTTGCAACAGTTATGTCACTCATTCTGTGCCTGTTGACAATCATGAAGCATAACAGAGATGCCAAACTGAGCCTGCAGAGTTGAGGCAGTAGACACTGAAGGTAGAGTTAATGCTTAGTTTATGCCTGACATTTACTCCTCATCAATGAAAGGAAAGATCAGCTGCAGCCCTGGCACTGTCAGCTCATCACATGCCATGGATGACAGCTGCAAGTTACTAATACCTTCTTTTTTTTTCCATTTCACCTCCTACACTGTTCTGTCTTCCAACCAGTCTGTTCTTCTTCAGTCAATCAAAAGACAGACCCAAAGATCTCCTTGCAGCTTAGGGTCCCCTATGAGGTCTCACATGAGTTCTCACAAGGACAAGAAGTGCTCTGAGAGCATTCCCATTCATATTTTGGATGCTGCAGTGTGTGTGACAGCAACTAGAAGCCCTCTGAAGCAGTTCATGAAGTTATAGTTTCACATAATGATATTGCCCATTCCTATAGTTAGTTGTTTTAACCATCTCCCCAGACTTCAGTACCTGGACAGGAATATCTATGGCAGATGATTAATTCATTAGGCAAAAAACACTGCCAGTTATAGGAAGATGCTTCAAAGAACTATAGGGAAATTTTGGAATATTTACCTCTTACTGAAAGACTTCAGTAGTTCCTGCTTCATGCAGAGAAGGTTAAGGGGGGACTTGATCATGGATTATAGATATCCACCATGGAATAAAATATTGACTACTGGAAGATGCATAAACTAACAGCGTAAAAACAGACACATAGTTGAAAAACTGAAGTTTGAAAGCAATCAAATTTGGGATAATGTTCAAGTGTAAAAAATAAAGGTTATATTCCACTGAAGCAACTTACCAACGGAGCAATGAATCTGTTGGCTTACAATTAAAACCACATATGTGTTGAAAAGTCACACTTTAGTTTACCTGCAGCTTACTAAATTTTGTTCCATCATTACATAGAGAGATCCATTAATTCTCAGAAAGAACTTCTGAAAAAGGTCTGAGGCCTGTTTTATGGTCACACCTGACTTTAAAACCTTTGTGGAGCCAGACAGCCAAGAGTAACAGAATAACTATATAAAGAAAATCTCATAAAATTCATAAATCACATTCATTATGCCTGGACAGTGCTTTCATTTGTCATCAAATCATAGAAGAGTTGGGGTCAGATGAGTCCAGCTCACAATATTCTGTGACTCTGAGTCCTTAAAGATCAGGTAATTCCAGCCCTCCTGCCATGGGCAGGGACACCTTCCCACCTTTCACTAGACCAGGTTGCTCAGAGCCCCATCCAGCCTACCCTTAAACACCTCCATATGTCATACCGCAGTGTCAGAATAATTTTGTTTAAAAGAATTTTGACCCACAGGCTTAGAATGGGAGAACAGACAAACCCTACCATGAGAATAAAATGCATCCACCAGCTCATTGCTTCTTTGCTATTTTGCAATATCTTTATATATGACATTATTTAATTTGCTTTCCTAAAATATATAGAGTATAATGAAATATTTGAATGCTATCCACAACTTTAAAATGAAGTTCCAATTCTTACATTTTGTATTTATTCTGTATTTCACTATTATAGGGTACTCATTTTGTTATATTGAATTATCTTGCTGCTGTAATGAAAACCATTAATTTTTTAAAACCAGTATGAATACAAACAAAAAGAAAAGAAAAAAACATGTCATGCCACTCAAATTTGATTGCTTTTTTGATAGACTTACAAAATTAGTGGAGGAAGAACATGCAGCAGCTATATTTGCATTTTAGTAAAGCATGATGATGCCTTTGAAATTCTTACAAAAAAAGATCCACATTCACTTGAATATGATTGCTATTACATGGAGGAAAAACTAGATGAAGTACAATGATAATTAGATGATAGACAATTAATAAAGTGAACTTTAATGTGGGGTGAAGTGTAGATGGATGCTCAAACCATATGCTTTAAAATATATTTTATTCAGTGCATTCTGGCCTGATCTGGAAGATGGAGTAAACAGCATTAAAAAAGTGTGCAAATCATGGTCTTCTGGAAAGCAAATTTTAGTGAGGAAGGTCTGGATCTATATGGAAGTCTGTCTCTTGCCCCAGAATGTCCTCACTTTACTGTGACATCCTAAACAAAATCCAGTAAATATATTTCAGCAGAACAAGTATTAGAAAATTTGCTTACTCAATTATTGTCTTATTTAAAGGCCTAAATGATTCCATATTTTCTGTCTTGAAATAAGTAGGTCTAAAATGTATTTTCCTTCACTTTTGGGGAAACTGCCAGTATGGACATGATACTCCCTCCAGTAAGGACCTCGGGATGCTGCTGATAAACTCTTTTATGTCCCTCCCTTTCCCAATGTCATTGAGCAAGACTGAAGTTTTCCAAAAGAAAACTGGTTTAGCATTAAAAAAAAGGGTAAATATGAGAAAGTTTTACATGCCAGTTTTATTACCAAGTGAGTTTTAAAAAATATTAATTAATTATTTGGACCGTTAGACTGTTAAATGTTAATTGGAATAACAGTAGATCATTATTGACACATATTTGGTATCTTTTGTCCAAAAAAGATTTTAAGTAGAGCTCTGTTGCAATGTTTGACAGTTATGAAAAGGAGTTTATCCATGCATAAAAAAAGAAAAAATCAATGTAATTTGTTTTACTTAACTTTAGGTATGTATGATGTCACTTATGAAAGAATGTTTAAAATATTTTTTAACTGACTATTAGGTAAACTTATAAATTTAGAAACCAAATTGATTAACAAATATAAAAGCATTTATTTTATTTCTAAATCCTTTCAGAAAGACTTTTCTTTGTCAGCTTTTTCCTGGGAACTAGCAAGATTTTGAAAGTATTACCTTCATTTCTTGGAAAGGTCTTATTACAAAAAAAGAAGCCAACCAAAAACCCCAAAACAAACAAATAAAAAAAGTTAACAATAAGGAATTGTTATTTTAATTTTTTCCCAATTTTTGTGGATTTATGCTTTCAATCCTTTGAACTGTGAAGCTCAACATGTGACAATCTCTTAAGAAATATAAGGACACTGAAAATACACAATACAGATGTGCAGTTTGATTGTGGGATCTTGTGCCATCCCTTCTATATATCAGTGAAAAAAATCCAAATAAACTGTATTTTTTATTATTCTCATCATCATTATCATGAGTAACCGGTTGAAGATTATAGAACTTCTCTCAAAGTAAGATTAAAAATGTTTAATAGACACATCTGATATTTTGATTTTCCTTCTGGTAGTTTTAAGAGGTGTATTTGGTTCCAGGTTTGTCTTAAGGTCAGATTCACTGCTCTGATTCCCACTGTCTTATTCCATGAGTTCTTCACAGAGAATTGTGTTTCTCAGTATGATTACAGGACACAGGATCTACCTTCCTTTACATTTTCTTTATCCAAAAATTCCTGAGGAAAGGCTGTGCTGGTGCTTCTACAAGGCTGAAGCTTGTATAGAAATGAATCACTCAGTCTGAATAACTCAACTTGAAATGCTGTCTGCTTCCCAAACTCCAGTTTTGCCTCTTGCTTGCTATTGCCTACCTGCTCCAAGTGCCCCAAGGCATTCAGTTTTGTTTGTGTGGTGCTTACCAGATGGTTTTCTCCAGCTAAGAATTTTCAGCCCAGACTCACTAATGGCTGTCAGGCAGCAGGCTCACTCAGCTATCTCCAGTTAAGTGGAACCCATTAATTTTGCCATCTTGCAGTGACTTGCATTTTCCATCTAAAGATAGTTAAAAATTTACTTCCCATCTTTCTTTCTCCCTGCTACCCCCTAACACATATTGGTGTTTTTATTGCAATTGTTTTAGGAACGTGCATTTCCTAGGTGATTGGCACTGTCACAGGAGAAGTCACAAAGTACTGACCTTTATTGCAAAATAAAAATGATCACCTACCAATGTGTACTCCTTTCATTTCCACTCTATTTCTAAACTGTAGGACTAATGGACCAATGAGATTTGTCACGTTTTTCCTGCCCATAAGCTTTGTCTGCATAGGAAAAGAGAAATACACCCAAATTTTGTGTGACCTACAGAATCTCTCTGACTGCACTGACCTGGTGGGGCAGCACCTCCTACTACTCTGCTGTGAGACCCAGTCATTCTAAACATTTCAAAGTCTCCACAAATAATGGCCAGTGAATGCAAGCTGTCTGTGAAATATAAGACAGAAGTTCAGCAGCCATATCAGTGGCAACCCTGACAGAGCTTTCACTCAGTTAATGCTGTGGCAAAATTAAAAACGTTGGGAGGGGCAGGAAGGGGAAGACTTGCCATAGAGAGAGAGAAAATAATTGCAGCACTGTTCACTAAGAAATAATAGATCACCTTTTTACACTACTAATTTGCCTTGCTGCCTCTATTAACAGCCTCTGGAACCCACCTAATTGTACCCCTCTGTTCCTCTGCCAGAGCACATTGTCACATCTGCTGCTTTGGCTGTCTTTTGCTCTCTTCTCATTGTGTTCACTGACAAATGATGAAACACTGAAGTATGAAGAAATGCAAACTGCATTATAGGAGCTCTTCAGATCACTTGAATTAGCCAATTGGCTGTGGAAACCTTTCCTTCTAAGTGTTGTTCCGTTACTGAGGAATAAAAGGTCTTGTACAGAGCAGGTCAAACTTTGTATTTATGACAAAGTTTTTTGTCTCCATTAGTTTTTACAAAAGGAAACACTGAAATTTTTTTCTCATTCTGTTATTTCAAAACCCTTTTTTTCAGGTAAGAAAAAATGAATTATAGTAATGAAATTTTTCTGGTACATAATTTTTGGTACAAAATTCCCCTTTCTGATTGTAATTTACCAAACACTCAGTACTTTCATTGCTTGGACCCTCAGATGGGACCTCCTTCTGGGAAGCTACAATTCTGTGTTTAGATAAAGTTCTCAGTTCTCAAGGTCCAGCCAATTATATTCTTTTGTATATTAACTTGTCCTCTGTAGCCTGGATATCTGGGAATGAGCAAAACCTAGGGGTAGCATTTACTCTTGTATTTTCAGCAGATCATTAATAGAGAGATTTCCCATCCTCTTTCTGACACTATGAAAAAAACCCAGGCATGGAATAGAAAATTTTAATATAGACACAACAGGAAAACTATTTTCCTTCTACCTCTAGCTTTTGGGAGCTTTGTGCATATCATATGTCTGATGCTTTTTAGTGTAAATAACTGATCTGTTCATCATGTTATCAGCATGTTTAACAAACGGTTCTTTATTTGCTTATTGTCTTCCAACACAGTCTGTGTATTTCAGCATATTAGCAGATCCAAGCCATAAGAGATAACAAACATTCACACAGGATTTTCTCAGATCTATATTTTGTGCTATCTACTTGTCAGGTATCTGAATCAAGGTTATCACACATTTTTGTACAGTTCGATTCACATGGTAGGAATAGAATAAATATTTTCTGCACAAATTATTCTGTACTCTGAAATAAGAATTTGCATGTAATTCAGGAAGCCTGGAATGTGGCTTATTTTCCATTGGTACGTACACAAATATTTGCTGATTTTCTGTCCAAAAGATTTCAGTATGCTTGTTATGAATCACCTATCATTTATTTGTCATCAATATAATGTTTTAGGAATTGATTTCCAATTTCTGAGCTGTAGCTGGATGGTAATTTGGAGTTATAGTGTGATGTAAAGGAAGTACTTTTATGCCTGGATATTACTGAAAGAGAGAAATGGCAAAAGCTCTACCTCTATAAGCATGGACAAAAACAAATCTGATAAAAATAGAATGACAAAATTCTTTTATATTTTTTCATATGACTGGGAAACCGTCTAATTTGATGACATACAACTATTGTATCAAAAGCCTGAAAGCTGAGGCTCAGAGGCCTGTGTATTCAAGGACTGCAGAGTGAAATGCTTTCTGTGCCCCAGAAATAGAGAGTTCCAGCTGCAACAGAGCCTTCCAGGGCACAGCTCAGTCCTGCAATCACAGCAGTGGTGTCTCAGGGCCAGACTGTGTGAGGAAGGACAAAGTGCTGCCCAGCAGTGAGAACTGAGGGGAAAGGGTGACAAACAGCTCTGTGAGCTCTGTGGTGAGAGAGTGAGCAGGGCCAGGAGATGCTGCAGATGTCTGAGCTGGGCTTCTCCTGCAGCCTTTGAACACCCCATGCCAGAGCAGTGATTCCCTGTAGCCACTGGGCAGTAGGTGAGAGCCCATGGAGGACCCCGTGAAGGAGCAAGCTCCTGGCAGAAGAGGAACCCACACAGAGCTGATTTTCTGGCAGAAACTGCAGCCTGAGAAGGAAGCACGCTGGAGGTGTCTGTGCCTGAGGGACTTTACTCCTGGGAGAGGAACCAGGCTGGAGCAATTTGTGAAGAGCTGCAGCCTGTGGGAAGGATCCACCTTGGAGCAGTTCGTGAAGGTCTGGTTCCCATGGGAGGGACCCCATGCTGGAGCATGGGAACTATGTCAGGAAAATGAAGCAGAAGAGTCAAATTGTTATGAACCTACCACAACTCCCCTGTCCCATCTCCCTGCACCACTCAGGGACAGGAGGAGGAGGACACAGAAGATTCCACAAAGGAATGAAGCTGAGCCAAGGAATAAGGGAAGGGTAATAGTAAAGTGACATGGTTTTGTGTTTATGTCTCACAATCCTACCCCATTTGTAATCCCATAAGTGATACATTAATTTAATTTCTCCCAAATGAAGTTTGTTTTCCTAATAGTGATAACTCATAGCGATTTCCCTGTTTTCATCTTGACCTACGAACTTTTCCATATTTTTTCCTCCTGTGCTGTTGAGGAATGGGAGTGAGAGACTGGCTGGGTGGGCATCTGCCAGCCAGACAAGGTCAGCTGACCACAATTTCAAAGACAGTTAAAATTTACTGTCACTCAGAATCTGCTCTCTCCTTCTGAGACCATAAACTCAACGTTACTGTCACGAAATTAATATAAAGTGCACTTTCACTTTCCAAAATTATGGCAATATTATTGAAGGTGGATTTGAATTTTTTCTGTCTACACTCCAGGTAAATGTTTATATGTACGACAGCCCAACATTTGCATTAGATTTTGAGGAGTGTTTACAATACTTAGGTATCAAAATTTGGGCCTGATTTTATGTACAAGTTTTTCTTCAAGTGTAAGAAAAAGATTACAATATTTTACTAAATTTCTAACAATGCAGCCAGAAGAATAACTGAAATTATTTTTGTTATAAGTTGATTTTTAAAACATTTCTTCCTTAAGGGATGCTCTTCATGGACTAGACTGTTCATTTTACTTTAGCGGTCTTTTAGTATATTTTTTGTGGTTAGGAACAAACTTTCTAATATACCAGTTCTTAAGTTTTCAAATATATTATTAAATTGGTACAGTAGAAATAAGTTTTAAAGAAGTTATATTTTTTATAGAAGATATCAGTTAAAAAATTTAAAAGCAACTGTAAATTATGTCCAAATTAATAATGATATACACTTCAAGGTTTTTCACATTACTATTATTAAAAGAACTGAAAACAATGACTCAGTATTTTTGTATTCCATTTATTATACACTACAACATTTTGTGATTAAAATTTAAATGAAGAAAATATTTTTGGATTGATTTACATTAAATTTAATCTTTGATTAAAATTTCAGAGGAGGAAAAACAAATGAACATGCTATAAAACATGCTAATGATGATCATGATAATTGAGAATGTTCTCAGAATAGATAATGAATGAATGATTTTATGTAGCTATTCCCCCCTGCAGGTTTTATAACAGGCAGAAGAATCTTCGAAAGAATCAACAGTTTTTGAAAAATTGTATTTGATTTAAATTTTTTCTGCCATAAAACAAAAGGAAAAGAAAAGAGAATATTCCCTTGCCATGTTTTAATTTATATTGATGATGATGCTTGCCTCTTTCTGTATGTATTCTTCCATTTTCTTGGCCATTAAATTTTGCGTTTACTGATATTAAGTCTCCCCCATTGGCTGAAAATGTCATAGACAAACCGCCTCTTTTTATTTTCACTTTGGCCTCTGTTATTTTATTTGCTCCTGTTTTGTAAGTTGTGTTCAAAGCTGAATAATCACTCTAAAGTTAGTAGCAAGAGATGTGGAGCTGCTATTCCAAGCACAGGAAAAAAGAAACTGTACAGGGATTTCAAATTAATTGGTCATGAAATCACCTGAAAACTTCTAAAAGTCTTTATGAAGTATGACTCCTAAAAAACCTCACTATGTATAGAACAATGATTTCCTTAAAAAAACAAAGAACTGTTCTCTGTGCCTCCAGTGATCTGCAAATGAAAGCTTGAGAACTACATCCTAAATGAAATGGACAGGATGTAGATAAACCTTTCTCTTCTAGATCATTGATAGGAATATGAGAATATAAAATGGTGAGTAATGCTTCATTATGAGAGGAATATCATACATAATAAAGTAATTCCAATTCAGATTGTTCATCTGGGCCCAATCACAATTTGGCCAGGAGATCTGGTCTAAGGTAGGAAAGAAAAAAAGAAAAGGACCTAAGGAGGTTAGGCACTTAACATCAGGATTTTAGGAGTACTTAACTTCTGTCTGTCATGACAGTTAGTATGAGTGAGCCATAAAGCAGCCCATGAAAAAACTCCTCATCCAACTTTGACTGTATTTCACAGAGCCATCACTTCTTTCTCCAAAAGCTGAAGCCTACTCTCATTTTTTTCTCTTGGATCACCTGCCACATAGCAGTCTCTTAGCTATCAGCTATTCTTTATCAGCACCCACCGTTCCTGCTCT
>VZTR01022359.1:10864-22164 GCA_013400775.1 Chaetops frenatus | reverse complement strand
AAAAAAACCAAAAAAAAAACAAACCCTAACCAAGTCTGCTAAAGAATATCAGAACTGGCCAGGACACTGGGAGTTAATGGAATCTGCCTTCCACTGCCTTTAGTGTGGCAGTAGCAGGCAGTGGAGGAAGACTCCTTGTCAGGCTGAAAATTGCATGAAAGGGGCTAAAGCACAGAGCTCTAGCAGCTGCCAGGGTTGGATCTCCATGCTGAAAGTCACCTAAGAACTTCAAGAAGTGTAAATGTTGTGCTCAGAGACATGATTTCATGGTGGGCAGGCAGTGTTAGGTTAATGGTTGGTCTCAATGACCTTACAGATCTTCTTAAACGTTAATGATTCTTTGGTTCCTGACCTGGATGTGTAAATGTGGGTGTGTTATTTCTCTGCAGTTAATAGGTAAAGCAAGTTGGATGTTTTGGAGAGTGGGCCTGTAAGACCCAGTAACACCTCAATGGCCGAAAATGTTCTGCCTAAATTTCCCTGCACTACTTATCCCTCCTCCTCCTCCATTCTCTGCCAGCTGCTTCTTCCAAGTACTTGGCTAGAATTGCTAATGTGGAAACTGCAGTTTTGCTGGCCTTGGGTATGACATTTTTCTGTAACTACTGGGAATTTGCCCAAAACTTACAAGTTACAACATCATGCTTGAAGGGGAAGCAGCAGAAAAATGATTGGAGAAGCCAGAGAAGGAATGCTTGTTCCTCTTTACTCTCCACAGGTTTAGCATAAGAGAAAACTTCATCTAACCTCCATTTTCAGTTTAGGTACTCCAAAAATAGAATCTTGTTTAATTTTTGGTATTTTTTTTCCCTTTGGTAAATCAATATGCTTAAGTCCATTTGTGTTTTCCTCCCACTTACTCCCTTTGCATACACACTACAAAAATAGCCTGTAGAAATCTTCCTTCTGTTGCTTCACTAACCCTTGAAGGCTGTAATTCTACTTTAGAAGACCCTCCATTGCCAGAACTGCCACACAACTCACTTATAAAGGCTTGTAAGAGCTGCTCTTGTACATGCAATTCATAAAACTCTTGTCTAGTTTGATATTCACTTTCTACTAATGTTAGAAATGACAGTACTAAGGTACGTGATCGATTCAATGGGATTTTGCAAGAAAGAGATAATTTGGATAAAGTGCTCCTAGCTCCTCTAAGGCTTACACAGTTGTAATTCATAGTTACTGCTATTTAAATTTATACAAATTATCCTTTGCTTTGTAGCATAGGATGCTCTAGTCTTGGAATAAAGATCCTACCTCTATAACCTAATCCTCTAGAATTTTATTTATGTGAGTGCTTAGTCACTGAGTCCAAGAAGATCAGAACACATGAAAATTTTATTAAGGTAAAGTTCTCTAGAACTGAATGAGAGAATAATTTTTTGCAATACCCTTATAGTTACTTTGTAGAGTTCTTAGCTTAATTTTAGTGTTCTAAAATAAGTATTAACAACCCATCTGATTAAAAATAATTTTTATTTATTCTCTCCTATTTTTATCTGCTTTGATGAAGCTCAGTACTTTACCTCATTTCCAAGAGAAAAATTGGCTCATTTTAGAGCTGGGTTTTTCTAACTCTATTGCTATAAAACAGATAATTCTCTACAAGATGACAGCAGTCTGTCCTGCATTCCATTATTTCTCACTCTTATTTATTGGAGGTAGTAAAGGGGGAAATTTAGGGATAACCAAGACCCTGGACAGGCAGTGAAGTTTAAAAGCAGCAGCAGATCCCTCACTCCCACACCAATGGGAACAGGGAGAAAATTGAGAGGCTAAAAGATGGAAAACTGCTGATTTGAGATAGACAGGTTAATAGGGAAAGCAGAACTCATGCACACAAGCCAAGCAGGGAATGAAACCTCTGCTTGCCATGGGTATCCCCATCCCCAGGAGAGCAGAGCCCTGTCACGTGTAATGGTTACTTTGGAAGGCCAATGGCATCAGTCAGACCTCCTCCCACTGCCCCCACTTTATACACTGAGCACCATGTCACATGGTGTGGAGCATCCCTCTGGTCACCTGGGGTCACCTGTCCTGCCTGTGCCTCCTCCCAAGCACCCCTAGGCCCCCTGCCAAGGTGGCAGTAGGAAAAGCAGAAAAGGCCTTGGCTCTCTGCAGGCCCTCCTCAGAAATAATTGAATCGTCTCTACGTTATCAATGCTCCTCAGTACAAATCCAAAACACAGCCCCATGGCAGCCGCTGTGAAGAAAACTAACTCAACCTCAACCCAAACCAGCAAAACAGGTGTCAACTCCATAACAGAGAAAATCAGATTTTTATTATGTTGGATGCTGAAAATAGCTTCCAAAATCAGAGCAAATATGTCTTTTTTATAGTGCTTTCCTAATTTCACACTGATATCGTTGGCCTAATTCTCTCAGTAAATATCCCATTTGTAACTAGTTTGATTTTTTCCCTTTGCAAGTTTGACTTTGGCAGCACTGACGTGGTTTGGAGAGTGTTCTTTGCTCAGTGGTTTAATTTTCTGTCCCTAAGGTGGTGGCAGCCTTCTGTCCTGAGCTGGTGGAGGGCCCGAAGCAGGAGCTGGTGTGCCCTGGTCCTTCCAATTCCCTTTCACACAATGGAGCCATTGAGAGAAGAGAGAGAGAGCTGGGAGTTACAACAGGCTCTAGGCCCTAAGTGAGGCACTTAGCAACTCAGCCAGAGTTAATCAAACCATCATTTTCTGCAGTAAAAGGTCAATTTTAGGTGAATTGGATGCTCCTCTCTGCTTGCAGGAAAATGTGAGATGACTGCAGTAAATTGAGGCTTGTGGTTAAACGTGCATAAGTTTTGCCTTTGGTGTTTCACTCCACAGCTACTTTTTTTGCTGATTTTTATTGTTTTGTGGAAACTGGTCACTGAGTAATATTTTCTGTTTTACTCAGCATTGGCTTATTTATGTCTCTTATCCTTTCTGCTTCAGAGGATTTCTTGCAAGTTATAAAAAAATGGGGCAGGGAAAAGTGTGTGAAGAAATGTAACCTATTGCTTTCCATTCTCTCTCTAGTTTCTTTGCAGTAGGGCACAATAAAACTCATAACCGAAGTGTGTTTTTGTAAGCTGAGGGTGATTTAGTCTTCCTGTTTAAAAAATAAAAAAAAAATAAATCCATCTCCTTGGTAGGAGAGCAAGAAAATGAACAGAGAAGCAAGAACTACCTGATCAAAGAGCATGGGACAGCTGATGTCTTTCAAGCAAAGGCAGATGACCAAGATGTTACCTGACCCTAGAGGACTAAAACAGGACTCTGATCACTCACCCTTGAAATCTAAAAATTGTAGGTACTCATCTGAAGAGTTTAGATTGGACATATAACAACACTAAAAATACTCCACTCATTGACTAACAAGCAGAGAGCCTTGACATTTAGATTAATTTGAAAATTACAGCTCAGGATTTATCTTGTGTATGCTTAAAACACTAGCAAACCAAATTTATCCAGACCTGGTAAAGACATTGAGAAACTGGGGAGAATGTTTTCACATTTTATATTTGATTAACTGTGCATTTGACAGTGTAAAGCAAATCCATCTTTAAGAACAAAATTAAATATGTACCAGAAGTCACTTTCTGACAATCAGAAAATCAGATTTTATGTCATCACAGCTAATACTACCAAAATGTCCTTTAATATGATAGTATTCAGGGACTAAGTTTCACCTTTTACATCTCATACAGTCTAAAATCATCCCCTTGTCCATTGCTCCTTTTAATCTTTTTTTCTTTATTTTACCTTCAAAAGCATCTTTATTAATAGTGCTATACAAGTTGAGCCAGCAGGGTTTCTTAGATCTTTTAATAACCCTCTGTGTTTAAACTTTCCTTCCTTTGCTTTTATGATGTACCAAGTCTAAAAACTTTAAGGTTGGTTGAACTTAACTAAGAGCCTTCCTTTTTTTTGCTTTGACCACCATATAGGAATAAATATTTCATAAGGGGGAAAAGGTGTTTCTTTCCTACCTGATGAAGCTGTGCCCAAAATTTGTGTTTGTCACTGCCAGTGGTGTCCAAAATGAGGTAGTGTTGCTGACCAACAGGCTTGTTCCTCTTTTATGCTCAGAAGTTTGCTGGAAAACAAAATCAGGATCCTATTTACGGATGACAAATCTAGCACCTGCTCCAATCTGATATTTCTCTGGAAGTAGACAGAACAGCCTAAGAAAAGTAAAAACCACCAACAAATGTTGGAAGTAAACAAACACATTTTCAAATAAAAAGTATATCTTGGTTTCAGGAAGCACAAAAAAACATCAGATTCAAATATTTTGTACAGTCATATTTAATTTGGCTTAACAACTGAAAACACATTGCACACCTTGGATATTAGATTCCCTATAAATTACTCTTCTAATCAAATGGATGCATGGGCAGTAACAGCCTTAGAGGAGAAAAATTCATCATTGAATGGGATTTGATGCCATTTTATGAATAGACAAAGATATAGGTCGATTCCACTGTAGGTTACCTGCCTCACTTTTCCCATGGAGTAATCCCTGCTGCCTTACCCACGGCATCAGTGTCTCTGAGGCTTTTTGGGCTTGTTGGCTCTGGCCCATGAGCTCCAGGTAGATCAAGAGGCCAGCAGGGCTGAAGGGAAAGCCTTGACCCTGATTTTGTTCCTGATCTCGCTCTCATGCAGTGCTGTGGTGTCACACTTGGGGTCCCAGGGCTAAGTCTGACCTTTTGCTCATTCTAAAGGTAGCACGTTTTCACATGGAGCTGTGATTGCCCTCACTGGTCTCTGTTCTTCAGCCGAACTTCTGCATATTGTAAGGGACCAGTGTGGAAAGGGAAGGTTTAAGCTACTGGTGGGTGTCAAATTTGTCTAGAGCCATATTTAAAAAAAAAAAAAAAAGCTGGACTTGGAAGAGATGAGACTGCAGCTGAAATGGGAGTAGTATTTGTCAAGTTGTTCTCTTATCTTGAATGAGTCTTGAAGTCTGGAACAAAGTGGCCATTAAGAATCCATGGCAGGAACAGTGGCATAATAATCTTCTTTATGGATTGAAATTTAACTTAAACCATGATGTGCTAAATAATATTGTAGGACTTAAGAAAAGCAGATCAGAAACCTTGTTTTTCAAACTGCATACTGAGTATGTTACTCGGGTTTTGGTTTTTTTTCTTGTTATTGAGAAACAGGATTCAGACTCTTCTTTGAGTGCTTGGAGTTATCTAAACAGATGAACTTGTTTCTTGAAATTGATAAATTTAATACCTTGACTTGATAATGTTATCTGTGATAATGTTAGCTTAGTTCTTACATGTTATTTTTCTTAAGAATGGGTAACATTAATATTTATTTAATTTTTTACTTCTGTCTACCTGCATAGCTAAATCTTCACCTAACTGATATAAATTCATGTGAATATATACATATCTTTATATATCTTATCATCTCATAAAGAAATAGAGCTTTTCCCTTAAATACTGGAATCATTAGAACTGTTTCAACTATGCCAGAAAAAGACATGATCTACTGGTATGTCTGCAGTGAAATGGCTTTGGATAATGGCTTCTAAAAATTGTCTCAACACGTGTAGAGATATTTTGCAGGCTTCCTGGTATACAGCAATTTACAAAAGGAAATACTATCACATACACTTTGTTTTCTGGGTATGATGTAATGATAAGAAAACAAGTGAGGTGTGGATCCAAACTAGCGAGTCTTGAGGTATTTCAACTGTTAGGAACTATGGAATAAATGAACAAAATACCAAACAGACTTTACCTTTCAGGTATAAAAAAATATTTATGCTCTGGCTGCAGTCAAAGAAGCTGCTGTGCACACTCTCTCCCAACCCCTCATTCAGCTCAGAAAATTTAAAACTTTCCCTTAATTTTAAGTAAGGGAAGCTACCAAGTTTTTCTTGGGATGTGCTTGGGCAAATTAAATCGTGTAAAAATTCCCAAGCTGAGCTATTTTTATGGTTAAACCTTTTGACTTCTTGGACTTTTTCATTGATTGCTTTATGTATTCAACAGAATTGGAAACTTGGTCAGTAGATTGAATCTTTTGTCTTGCAGTTGGACTCTCACCTCAGATCCCTTAAAAAAAAATAAAATGTTTTATAGTTAGAATAGTATTCAGAAGAGTGGATGTTAAATTGAAGAACTGCAATTAATGGGTTCTTGTTTCATTTTGAAAATGGATGGGCCACTTCTACCTATTATTTATTGTAACTGAAAAATTGTGAGTACTGATGAAGGAAGTTCATTTTCCATGACCAGATAAAATCTTCATGAGTTCTGTAACATTTTTTGCCTGCTTTATGATTTTTATGTTAAGTTACGTAGAAAAATTAAGTAAAAATGTTTCCTTTTTAAAGCATTTAATACAGCCATGCTTCTTTGCAAATGGTGTAAAATTATTTATGAGGATCAAAACTAAGTTTCAGTTAAACTTTTCATACAGGAAAGGGAAAAAAGGGGAGGGGATTATGCTACTATACATCATGACCTGTGGTGAGGTTAGCTCTTGGAGCTTCAGAGCAAATTTCTGGTTTCTTTAAGCTTGTGACATGAACCTGATGCTTCTCAGCAGACATGAGCAAGTTTAGTCTATCACTTTTTCTCTTTTTTTTGCCTCTCCTTAGCTGTACTGAATTTTACAGTCTGACACACACACACTCACCTCTAGTAACCAACAAGTCTTTAAAACTGGGAATGAAGGATGGGAAGGGCATTAGGTTGTCATTGGGCAATGCTGAGCTGCTTTCAGCTTAGATAGGTAGTGATGTGAAGTTAAACTATCCTGTGACTGACTGGAGAATCCACTCTCAAGTCCTAAAATGTGGCCTCAAAACTAACTTTAGAAAGCTAATTGTAGGGGTGGAAATCCTGAAGGTTTGCTATGCATCAATGTTATTTACTATGGAATGCCACTTTTCCTGAAAAAATGTTTACTACTTGGAGATCATGGATCATTTTCAAACCTGCGCAACAAAATGCCCCAAAAGTAAACTCTTTTCAAGTTTGTCTTCCCCTGTTTTATGTTGTGATGCGCTTCATGGAATCATCAATAGTACTAGACTACAGAAATAACATTTCTTCACTTCTCTCTTTAAGAAAGAAAAGTATTTAAATGGGACAGTAACATTAGGTTACATTACTTAGGACACAAATTTTGCACTATTTCTATACCATTTTGAGACAGACCTTGCTTGCCTGCACATCTGTGATGATTTCAGCTGTACAAAGTGCTCTTGGCTAAAAATTCATTTGTATTAGGGAATGGGTATTTTGGAAAACTTAATCTTGCTCCTTAAATAAATTTCAGCTTAATAATGAACCAAATTATACAACTACTTTTTCTCTTGTCTGCTTGACCTCCTGATTTGTCTTTTAGAAGACTGGAAGCTATACTAAAAGTGGCAAATATTTGTGTTGCATTTACAGTAAAAAGGCAAATAACCTCACTTTCTGAAATATTGAAGTCAAGTGAGGTACTTTTTACTTTCTCGTCTCTCTCCTGCTTTTAGATGAGGCCATGTCTGTTTTATTTGCATAAATTATGCAAGCTTATGACTGTTTTGGGTTGATTTTCTATATGTTTAGTTTCTTTTGGAACTCAGGAAGAAGTAAGTTAATCAAGCTGCATGCTGGGAGAATTGGAAATATCTTCTGCTATATGGCAGCAGTGACTAAGCAGCTTGCATAATTTTTCTTATGGAATACTTACAGAGGTAATTGAAAGAAGCAAATAACTAGACCTAAAAAATTGCTGTGATTAGGTATAAAGCTCTCAACTGAAAATTTTTGACACAAAGATGACTTTTTGATATGTTCTTCAAAGCTCCAAAGTCAGTACAAAGCTCTTGCTGAAAAAGTACAATGAGTAAAAAATAAATCAAGTTTAAAACAGGCCTTATAGCCTAAGGTATCTGGCTTGAAAAAGGTGATACAATAATCCAAAAAGTTTTTCTTGGTAGTAGAAAGTTCAAAGGCAATCATAACATGCAAACATTAGTGATGGCTTTTGAGAAATAATTCTTTAGTACCGTAGGTGATCCTAAAAACTTACAGTAAGAAGCAGCAGCAGTTTAGAAAATGTATTATGTGTTTCCAGGTACAATTCTGAAGCATCTGACATTACTGCAAGGGTGTGGTTTTTTTTCCTCTTCTTCAGCTGACGGTCCCCTTACAATTACCGTAATTTAAAGAGGATTGTCAAAATGCCTCTCATCCTATATTCTAATGAAATTACTTATTTGAGCTCAGGTACCAAATAAACCATTAAAGTCAACTTAAACATTCACTTGGATGAAAAAAGATATAACCCAAGCTTTATCATGGCCTCAGTACAACACCACTGAATTAATATGCATAATGAGCATCCTTCATATTGGTAACACTAACTATGGGAATTTGTAAAAGTTAATGGAGCAAGAGCAGATTTTTTTTCCCCCACTACTTTCCAGGTGTTGGGAGAATTTTTTGAAGTGGAAGTAATTTTATATGGGTGTTGGGAACAATTTTTAATGCTGTGACAGTGTACAGGGTATAGTAGGGAAAGGTGAGAAAATAAGCAGATAAATTTAGAGTAGAAGGTAATAATTTGTATCTTTTCTTGATTTAAGGTCTTACTCAATCTACTCACCTGACTCCAGACAGGTTCATTGTCTAAACTTTTTTACTGTCACAATACTCTAAGTGTTATATTTACATTTTCTTGTTTTAAGAGACGACAAATTTAGTCTGGTATATATTTTTGATGCTTTTATTAATGGGACTGGGGCTGCTGGTAGTACAACTGAGATGGTCGAAAATCCTAAAATGTTTCTTTGCTGTAATTTTGATCAAGTGCACACATGCTGCTACCCACACACAGGCAGAGTGAAAATGTTTTGCCAGGAATCACAGCATATTTTTGACTTTGAGGAGGCACTTGCAAAGGTGGGTTTGAGCTCTCCACTTGCCAACCAAACTGCAAGTCTTTACCAACTCTTTTGAGAGGGATCATCTTTTAAATTTCAAGTAGCACAGAAATGTATTGTTCTAAAGGCATTGCATTAACTACTGTTACACCACCATCCCTCCCCATGTACTGAATTGATCCTTTTTATTGATGAAAAGCACATTCCATTGAGCAATTCATGCATTTTGATTGTTTGCAGGACTATCAGGTCAAGTAGAACTCTGCTTCCAAGCCAGCTGGTGGAGGTGAATGTGGTTTGGGGGTGTTTTGTGCTGAATGCTGAAGTGGAGGCAGGGTTCTTTATGTATTGATGGGCCTATTAGGCTAAAATGTGCTTCTCACTGTGGGGGATTCTGTGGTTTGAGAGGAGGATCATCTGTCTCTATTATGAGTGGTTTTTAATACCTTACAGGAGAACAGAGTTCCATAATTCAGTGTTTGCCTTGTGCATCTCTTATGAAAAGATGGACAGCACTTTGTATCAGGAACTCCTTGTGGGACATTGTCCAGTGTATTACACAGTCATGAGCTGGTCCATAGGTAAAGCTGGCAGTGGTTACTGCAGTGTAAACAGTATTGGGCTGATGTGGAAAAACCCCATGTATTGGACAAGGCTGATAGGGCAGGTTCTGAATGCAACTTCAAATTTTTCCATGTTTCCCTTGAACTGTTTAAGATACCACTCTTCCCTTACCTACTTTGGTAACTGAGGTAGTAAAAAACAAGAGGGGATGCCTCAGAAATTGAAATGTGTTAAAATCAAATCAAGTCCCCATAAAATGGCAGGGCCAGCCTCTATGGCTGAAACATTCTCTATGTGTTAGGCAAGAAGTCTTTTGAGTTTTGTGTTCTGGCTTGATTAAATGAACTGGTTTGTGTGCCTCTTCTCCCACCCTTTTCTATAAACAGCAGATCCCTGTTGCCTGAAGTACAATTAGATGCTCAAAGGAGCTCTTAATTTACGAAAGAAGGACTTGTATTTGTCCCTGTGTTCTGTTTGTGCTTCAGTAATCTGCCATTTAGCATCTCCAACAATTCCTGATGCTGGTGGAAACTACTGATTTTCCCACTCTGGCAAGAAGAATGCACTCCCTTATCCAATGTTTGTTTTGGGGTTACAGCATCCTTGTTATCTTGTGACTTGCCCTTCTCTCTCCTGCTTCCCTATTCAGGATAGTAGTTAATGTTCATTAAGCAGAAAAAAAAGAGCCTGCATTTTCAGTGCAATGTTCAGTTGTCTGAAGACCAAAGAAGAAAAATAAGGCTCTTTTCAACAACCAGAGTTATAATGGGGAGCTACAAAAGAATCCATACAAAACTGCTCTGCAATGTAGGAATATAGTATCTAAGTTTAATATTACTTGAGTTGTTTCCAATAAGCAATAATACAACACATATACCTTATCCTATTACCTGATCAAGTTTAGTCCATGCTATCCTTTTGTAACTTAATGTGTGCCTTTACTGTTTTCAAGTGGTTTTGTTGGCTTTCAACTCAGAAAGCTGCTGGAAAGAGCCAAAAGAGTAGATGACTTTCTGTAGCTGTTTATATGCACAATCAGTAAGATACCTGGAGAGTATTAGATGTGTTGAAATCCAAATGGAAACAAAAATTATGTCTATAAACTACTAAAAAGACTTTGTACAGACCAAGCTCCAAAAATCACGATGATTAAGAGGTAAATTAACTTTGTCAGAGATGTGAGGAAGAGGAGGGAAGGTTTTTTTGTGTCATTATTCATGTTGGATCAGTCAATGAATGCAGCTCAAGGGAGAGGAAGGATGCACTTTGACTGTGGTGACTGATAAAATAACAAGTGGAGGATAGAGAGGCTACATTTATTTGGTTCTGCAGCTCTTCCCACCAGAATTGTATTCCAATGTGTATGTAATTGAATTCTGCATTCCCTTAAGACCTCTATTATCCTATTCAAGTGAAAAATGTTATCAAAATTTCCAGGCCTTTATTCTACCATGTAACCTTCAAAAAATTTTATTTTCACTTCTACTGTGGCTCAGCTAAATGTGATGGGATTTTCCTATGCAGACCACTGTCTATTTGGTTTGTTACTCTCAGCAAAGTACAGGATAAGTGTCAGTACCTACCTGTATTTGCAAGGGTGCTTCTCTCTTGAATAACAGCAACTACAAAATCTAATTCTGTTTAGCTTGTGTGGATTTGCACAGTTAGCTTTTGAAATGAAGATTAAAAAAGAAAAAAAAAAAAACTAGGAGAAAGCTTAACACCAAAATATTTAATATAAACATATATTTTCTCTTTTTTTCTGACAGTTTAAATGCCATTGTTACTGTAGCATAACTTTCACATTAAACCTCTGGTTTTTTGTGTGTTTGGGTGTGGTGTGTTTTTTTTTT
>VZTR01022359.1:0-10805 GCA_013400775.1 Chaetops frenatus | reverse complement strand
TTTTTTTTTTTTTTTTAATTTTTTTACCTTACTACCTGTGAATATCAGAGGGTTACTGTTTGGTTCAATTTGAAGCAATGGTTGTGCAGTGTTTTCAGGTACCTACTGGAGTTCCTGTGATGGTTACACTGGGATGCCCATGTGGAGCCTTTTCAGAATTGCAATGTCGGGCTTTTGTTTTGGGATGCAGCTGAGCTGCCGGCCCCTTTCACACAAGCAAACCCAAATGAACTCTTCCAGACAAGTTCCTAATTATAGAAAGGTGTGAATAAGCCTCTAGGATAAAAAAATAATGAAGAAAGAAGTAGTAAATTCCTTGTATATTTAATTCTGTTTTCGGTTTGGGTACAAATATGCAGGAAGCACATCTATGCACATAAAACTGTTTCTGGTTGTAAGAACATAATTTGGGTGTCATTAATGGGGGATGTTTACATGGAAAAAATATTCCCTTCAAGAATAGCTTATTTTGGGGATAAATTTGTGGAATGATACGGGAATACTTAGCTGAAATTCTTGTTTTAATCTTTCTTTTTTATGCATGTGTCATTTTAGTGCTTCTTTGGCTTCAAAATATATGTTTGTAGCCTGATTTATAATCTGAAATGGAAGGTAAAACTGAAGAAAGGTAGCAGAACAGATGGATGGTCAGGGTTGGAAAGGCCTGACTATGACCTTCTTGCTACCTCTCTGACAGAAATGGAAGGGATTGATGCAATGGACTTGTACTTATTCTGATATTTCACTGATGGGACTTTAAGCTCTTATCTGCTTTGTTCTGAACTGAACAATGCCCCTTCCTCCCTGTTGACTGAACAGTTTTCCTACTGTTCAGTCAACAGAAAACTGAAAACCAAACCATGTTTAGCTGAGAAGATCTAGGTATGTCAGGCAAGCATCCTGGAAATACTGTGGAGCTGCTTTTTGGGCCTGCTCTTAGGAGTCTTTGTTTAGTGCAACTCTGGAGCATCTGACAGATGCTACACATTCTCATCACACACAAACTCTGTGAAGGTTGCCTGCTATCATGGGCACACACGTGGGAGTAGAGATGCAGAGACATATGCATCATATTTAGATTTCTACATGTGCAAATCTAATTATAATCAGTGAGGCACAGTACATTTTAAACTGTTTTGGTTTTTTGGTTTTGTTTTTTTTTTTTTTTCCCTTTGCCATTGCATTGACATTGGATACATCTGTTGGAAGGAAATGTCTATGGGCAATGACATAACCACAGCACAGAGAGCAGAAGAATTGGAAGTCAAGCAAAGCTTCTGTCTCTGTAATATGATGGCCGTTTCCTAAATGTTGGTTTACTGCAGGGTGTTTCTCAGGAGATAGCTAAACAGACCACAAGATTAGATGGCTAAGCAGATATTTTAAAGGGAATGTATTTTGCCTTTAGTCTGAGACAAGTGTAAGTGAGGAAAAAAATTCGTTACCTAAAAATAAGAATTATTCCATTTGAACTTAACACTACAACAGTTAGAAAGGAGAAAGTGGAGGAGTATGTCAATTTTTATTTAAAAGAATAACAATGATGAGCAAAAGGTGATTATTTGAGAAACAACATGCTAGCTGACATTTTACTTTAATATGATACTTTATTGTGCTGCTTTGACTTTTTTTCTTGCATTTCTATGTTGTTCATACTCATTTCTGCATTATTTATTGTAGAACTTAAAACAACTTTTTTCCTTCTCCTCCTCCTGCCATTAGTATGGCTGAATGGTCTCAATTTATTGTTTCTACTTTGATTTATTTTTGTTATTTCTTGAAATAGTGGTTTGCTCTAAATGCCAGGACTACATTCATTTTTATGAGGTTATATCATGTGACTTAAGTCCATTTTTCTGCCACTAACTTTGAAACTTCAAATTTGATTCCTTATTCTGTCAATAATGTAAGAAAAAAATCCGAAAAAACCAAAAACAGAACAACAAGCCAAAAAAACTCCCATGATTGGTTAGCCTCCTACTTGATATTTGGTCAACATATTCAAATTCAAGGTTTGTGGATCTGTTTGCGTTCCTGATATTCATTTGAATTCTCCAATTTTGTTCTGGTTTCTGACATGGAGTCTATTCTGTAAATATGTTTATCTTTTAATCAATCTTTTTATCTTTTCAAGCTCCTCAGCTTAGAGTTTTGCATGACTCTATCCCCTGTAGGACTCAGCTCATCAGTTTGAAAAGGCATTTCTGTATTTAAACTGCCACAAAGTTGTTATGTTTGCATTTCTAGAGCACCTGAGGTCATGAAAATATCTTCCTTAATTCATATTTTTAGGGTTTTTTTCTCTTTTCCCTCTATTTTAAAAGGAAAGGACAGGAGGGCAATTACCCTGTAGTGCAACAAGTGGCTGTCCTGGAGTAGCACTCTGTCCTTAGCCTGGTTTTGCTGTGTGCTTTGCAGTATTTGCTCTGAATCCTGCATACACAAAAGCAGCAGCTGCCTTGTGCTCTGCTCCCTCCCAGTGAATGGGCTCCCTTGAGAGTCTGCAGTACATCACGTACCCCCGGGCTTCCTCAGGCCCACTGTTCTCCAGGACACTCTGGACAAAATCCATAATGTCTCTGTGCTGCAGATGACAGCATCTGGGTGTGGGAAAACCCTTCAGCCAAGCTGAGCGTGTTCCTGCCCCTGCAGGAAAGATCTGGAAGGATGAAAGCTTAATAAGCTCAGTTTTGTATTGCAGAACAGTGTGGAATAGGATGGGAATTTCATCAGATATATTCTGAGTGTAGTAACATAGTATTTGTCTTGAAACTCACTCACCAAAGCTGTTAATGTAATTAGTTAAGTACTTGACAGTTCAAGATGAAAGAAACAAATTTGTTTTGTGCTGCCTATTATAATCACCACACTGGAAGAAGTGTTGCTTTTCACCTTTCTCAACAAAAGTATGCTCAGTGATGGGTAGACTGAATTTGTTTTCATGGAGCAAGGGACAAAAGGTTTTAAGTCTGGTTAAACAGAGAAAAAAAGCCTTCCATCAATATTTATTCCTCTCTGCTTGTTCAGTACTCCTACTAACGCTTTCAGATGTAGTATGAAAGGGGAGTGTGGCATCTCTTATTACCAGCTGTTTGCTGAAGAAGACAATATGAGAAGTGCATTTCAAAGAGTGTTCAGAATACCTGAGTTGATAGGAAGAAATGCAGACCAAATTCCAAGGCCTCTTCAGAATCATGTCACAGACAGTGTGCCCTCCCCAGAAGCTAAGCTTTGATCTGAGTAACCCAATACTAAAATAAGTGTATTCATATGTAAAATGAAAAAAAAAAAAAATTGCCTGTTACTTCACAAATTTCATTTTATTACATCATTGAATGTCTAATGGCCAGCCCTTAGCTAAACTTAGTAAGAGCTGCATTGGCATGGTGGGCTCTTATGTGTGTCACTTGCAAATTGCCAAAGCTGTCACCAAGCTGGTTAATAGGTCTGAACCATATCATACAGCATGAGTGAAAAATGCCTGCCTTGCCTTGGGAGTCTGTATGTTTTTACCTGTAAACCTGTTTTAGCTGCTACGTTTCATTAGATAAACTGAATATTAATAAATGTTGTGACAAACTAGCTGGGCTTCCATATTTTTTGTGCATTGAGGTTTGGTTGTCCTTCAGTTTAAGTCTTGGGTCATGCAGTGTTGAGCTTTTTAACCTCATTACTCAGAGACACAAGCAGAGAGACAGGCCAGAATCTAGTCCTGATCTGAGTCAACACAGGCAGCCACAATACCCATCAACTCATGGTGAGAATACAAACAGTAAATTTATTTCTGTTACCTTGCTAGCAGGGGCATCCCTGAGGCAACACCTGGTCAGAGGCATGTCAGCAGAGACACAGGCACTGTTGCACTCAGTCCATGCTAGAGGATCACTGGCCTGCTGTTCCCACAGGCTTATCCAGTGTTAGTCCCAGCTGCAAGGTCACTTAAGCCATTTACAATCCTCCTGACCAGACTTCTGCTTTTTTAATCCTTTCCTCCCAACAGTGTCTAATAGTACAGCCAGTGGTGCTGCACAAAGAAAGGATGAATACAAAATGAGGAGGGAAACTTTTCCCACCACAGCTTTAAAGATGACTGCAGAGATGGAGTAGCCATTAAAAAAAAAAAAAAGCAACAAAAAACCCCCACAAAACAAACAAAAAACCCAACAAANAAAAAAAAAAAAAAAAAAAAAAAAAAAAAAAAAAAAAAAAAAAAAAAAAAAAAAAAAAAAAAAAAAAAAAAAAAAAACAAAAAAAACAAAAAAAAAAAAACCCTGCAGAACTGGAGAAGCCATATCAATTTTATCATGAGAGAAAATGTAAGGTTGATATGTTTGGTTTTGATGTGTTTAGAATAATGTAACACTGAAATAAAGCAGTAGCACATTTCTGAGGTTCCACTTGCAAGGCTCCATTTATGCTTTAGCATTTTGTCCAGCTGCTGCTTCTAGTTTGGACTTAATGCCTTTTATTCCTTGAACAAGATATCTCCCTTGGAGAATTAACAGGCACCCTGGGCTTCCCTTTCACAACACAGTGCTGGCTTTTGGAAATGATAGAACACAGTTTTCCTGTCATCCCAAGCAGGGCTGCCTGGTCACACCCTTACACTACCGTAGAACTTCACTTATTTCTCCATTATAATGCATCTTACATGCTAACATGGTGATTTGTCTGAGCTGACTTGGTGATGTTTTCTGTAGTTTTGGATGCATACATCTGACTTTTTTTCGTTTTCAGCATTTTTTAGGCTGAGTTCTTCCCATGCCCTACTGTAGCACTCTGAAAAAGTTAGGCAATTAATAAAGGCAGAATAATGATCAGCCTCAAAAACTTTGTTTTATCTTTCACTGCTATGGGCATCATTTGAAGATAGCCCATGATAATGTAGAGGAATTTGGGAATTCTCATTCTAGATTTGGCAATTGGACTATTGAGTATTTCCTTCCCACTTCTCCATACTTGATGACATAAACTGCCTGTAGGGGAGCTCTGCCAAGATAACATTAGCTTATTTTGAGTTCAAGTTGAAACACATTGCCTGTATTGGGTCAGGATCCAGGTGTATGTATTTTTAATAGATGTCTTATAATTCACATTTGAATTCTCTATTTCTAATTTCATTACCTCACAGTGTGTTACAGTCAAAACTATTATGTTTGTTCCTCAGACGACTGCTAAGTCATCCTCAGTGTGCTCTAACAATCTTATTTCATTTCAAAGTCCCATTTTTGAGATGTTAAACTGTTAGCTAGGACACAATGTACGTATTCCCTGTGTGATGCTGGTAGTTGTTTGAAAAGGAATTTTCCTTCTCTGGGATTGGTCGTTATTAATTCTAATGCTAAAGCTTTGAATCTTGAGGCAAACATTGGATTTACTATTAGCCTAAGTTTCCAAACGTCTCCATTGTTTTTGCCTCTATAGGTGTGGAGGAAGAAGAGAAGGAAAAGAGGGGAATGTGTTAATGCAGTCAGGAAGTGCAAGTAATTTTAAAATGCTAATCTTGATCTGCTATCTTTGATATTATTGATGGCTTTTCCTCTCTTGCTGCAGGGGACAGCAATATATTTTCTTTTGCACACCTTCTACTACACATTATTTACCTTCTGTGTGATGATGGAAGTGGCCATACTCCATACCATAAGCTAGTAACTTTCAGGCTGCAAGATTGACATTTCCTGAGAATCTGAAACTGTGCCATTACCTGACTGGGTAGCAAGTCCCAGGTCACAAAACACATGTTTATCCCTGCTAGAGGCTGGCAGCACAAATGTCAAAAAGTCAATGTTACTAGCAAATTTATATAATTACATATCTGTGTATTATCATATAGCATGATTTCTTATCTTAAATAAAAATTGGCTAGGAATGGGGAAAGTTATGAACAGCTAAAATGGGTTAATTATATTTCACATTCATTACGTATAAATGAAAAGCCCAGCATTATTCAAAAGCTTCACTCAATTAAATCTTCATGAACTTAAAATTCTTATTGGTCCCTAATTAAATTAGGGGAATTACTGGCAAACTGAATTGGAGTTGATTTGTATTTAGGGACCTCTTGAACAAGGTCCCTCATCAATATAGTATCTTGCATATCGCTGCCTTAAATCTCCCCCTCTGATGCTTCCATCTCAGTTGATCTAATTCATGGTTTTAATTTTGTTTCCTTCTCATGAATTCTGTATCTGTGGGTCCCAAAGAAGGAATGATTGTCAGTTGCTAAAGTAAATCTTTAATTTGTGGCACTGTTAGGGTCTTTATGTGGGACTCTGTAGGCTTCTTGGTTGTTGAGTGAAAATGCTGTATTTTCTAAGCTAGGCAAATCCCTAGAAGACATAAAGAAACAAGCCAAGAGAAAAATTCACTATTCAAAGGTGATTAAATAGGAATTTGGCAAGTATATCTAACAGTGGAAAGCCAAGTTTTTCTAAAGTAATTGTCTCCTCAGCTCTGAATACACATACACTGACAAAAGAATATCTTATCAACAAGACATTTACACTTATTGTTGCCTTTAGGCCGATCTGTAGAATAAGAACATGGAATTCTGCTAAATAACATAATTCATACTTCTCCCTGGGTTTAATAGCAGTTCTTGAGTATGTCCTATATGGATTTATTCCTTCTTTGATAAGAAAGAAATTAACATGGAGTTATATTCCAGGATCAGAAAATTGTAACTTAATGCTAAATAGTTATAACTTCAAGTATAAGGAAATTCAGTTTAAATGTTGATGAGATCCCTGAGCAGTCCTGATTGTTGCCATTGGGTGCCTGTTAGAAAAAGGAGACCAAGACTTCAGAAATATCCCTGTCTTCCAACACCGAAGTTGCTCTTTTTCTGTACCTGCTGCTGCAATATCAGAGGTGCAAGCCTGCATTTGAAAAGCTGATGCATGGCTCTCTTCCAACACTTCCTGCCAATATAAATTAATGCTCACCATAAGACCTAGTTGGATTGTACAAAAGGATGGTCCTGTGAGAGATGCTTGAGGAACAACTGAGTAGTTCTGGCTCTTATACATCAAATCTAAGGGTATATATTAATTAATTACAAAGCAATCTATTATTGTTTCTTGCCAGACCTCATGTTTTGTATGTCCACAGTGACAGCACCATATTTTTTTAAGCAGGAATATCTGTCTCACAGGAACTAGTATCTAGAGCAAGATTAATCACTCTGTTATTTAATTAAAATAATGACACTTAATGCTTTATAGTTTATTTGTGAAGTTAAATGGATATTATTGCTCTCATTTTATATGCTACCATTTTCAAACCACAAGAGACATACTNTTTTTTTTTTTTTTGTCTTAAACTGGGAAAATTTTAGGGTTTATCAATGTAAATGTATGGGGCTTGCAGTGCTTGACTGGATATTACTCCACCTCTTGAGTACCTGGATCTTAAATGTTAACTACTTCATGCCAAACAGAAACCAAATGAAGAGCTGGTGCCCAAACTTATTCTTCACCAAGCTTTTCTGTAAGTGAGATGATTGTGCTAGGCAGAGGGCTGTCTAGGAGTAGAAAATAGGTATTAGAAGCAGGTGCCTAATAATTACAGCTCTCCTCTTTATAGTTTGCTTGGCGTTGTCAGCTGAGGGAAGTAAAAAAAACACATTTCTTAAAAGAATTTTAAGGAACTCCTGCAGAAGCAGTGAAGCAGAGAAGATTCTGTAGGTTGGTGAGATGACAAATGGGGAATCATAATGCAGTCTGCAGTCAGGTACACAGGAATAACAAGGCCCTAGGTTTAAATTTCACTCGAATCAGAAAATCACTATTATTTCAAGTAAATGTGTCAGGCTACATTTGATGCTGGACTTGTTGCACGTGTAAGACTGTGCTCTATCCCTAAGATCAGTGGTACAATGTTTGTGTAAAATTGATTCAAGAAAACTTTGGGACTCTGATCTTCCTCAAAGGTCTTTTAAATGTACATGGCACTGATTTAACTCTTACTAGTGATAAACATTTCTGAAAGGAAAACAGTAAGCATTTTTTTTTTTTATCCACTTATCAGGTCTTGTAGAAACCTCAGTCTATAATAGAGATCTCTCTACTGGAAACAGGGAAAAACTGTGAGGCAGATTATTTTAGATCTCATAGTAGTGAATTTCTTTTGTTAATCTTTTAGAATCCTAGGGATTACTATTATTTACATGGCAAATACTTCTTCCCCTTCCCTTGAGGTAGGGTTGTTTCAATTGTTTTTACATTTGGTAACACACCACATGTTTCTCACCCATGCAAGGTTATATTCACAGTGGAAATGTTATCAGTGTCAGTCATTTTCAGGAAGTATGACTTTGTGCTCTTCCTATGGGTCAGAAACATCCAGTCATGAAACAGAACTGATACTTTAAGGATCAGCCATATGTGTGAGTGAAAACACTTAAAAGAAATTGTAGAGTTGAAATCCATCCATGTTCAGAAGGCCAACGTGTAATTTTTCCTCCCTTTCAAGTTGTGTCATTTTAAGCATTCTCTGTGGTATAATGCTTTGTTTTCATAAAAGAAGGGAAGTGATCATGGGACACTTTCACAGTACTTTTTTTTCCATAGCATTCTTCAAGACTTGAATCAGTATCACAATGTGTCAATAACAAAACCCAACCAAACCTAAAAAAGCTACTTATATCTACAGATGAGTGACAAAGAATATGTTTGGCCATAGATCATTCTGATTCAGCAAGAAGTTAAAACATTTGTCTTTCTCCCCATGTCCACAAAGTATTTGGGCCCTTGTCAGAAATGTGTGTTGGTACAAAACTTTGATTTGCACATCTGGCTCTGTTGGCATAATTTCTCTCTGCTAGTGTGTATAGCTTGTGTGCTGTATTAGCTCTGAAAACAAATGTCAGGAGTTGGGATATTCAAAAGGGGATGAACTTTGCCATTTGGAAAATCTTGCTAGTCTTTGTCAGTGCTTCCTGTCAGAACCAGTGCTGCAACAGCCTGTGTGATTTTTGGATGCTGAGACTGAGTTTTGGAACATAAAACAGGCAAGGATTTATTAAAATTAGTAGGATTTGGGCCTTATGGTTTTAAACATGCTTTCTAAAAGAAGCAAATGTATATATATATGAACAAATTATTACATTGGTACTAAAAAATCAATATAGAAATGGTAGAGGAACAAAATTGAACATGATTCCAAAATTTCAATACCCAATAATTCAAATGGCTGCTGACAGCCTTGGAACTTAGGGGACATGCCCTAATTGGGCAAAGGTGGCAGTGGCCCTCCAGGTGTCATCACCACACGATCAAAAGATGGAATGAAACTGATCCCTGGGTGCCTTTGTTATCAGTCTTGGCTGACCTTGCTGGGTGGCTTGATCAGACCACTGAACTGGTGAATTGCCAGTCCAAGCATGGCTCTTCTACTGGTGATGTGGTGGGACACCAGCTCAGAAAATTATTCCAAGTACAAAGTTACATCTATCTTTTGAGCAATAGGTTGGCAGATACAGACCACCTAATTAGAACTGTGAAATGCTTCTACCAAATTTGGAACATTTTTCAGATGGAAAACGACCCGGGGTATGCTTTGATGTGACCAGAAGGTATGTGTTAAGTCAAGGGCCATGATTTTTGCAAAAAAACTTTATATGGAAACATTAATGAGAAGGGGCTCTTCTTTAGGTGTCAGTGACAAGACACTGTGCTGTGTTGGCATGTGGTAAATGACAGGTAATGGATGAAAGTATTTCCACCACGGAGAGCTCCAGAAGGAATTGATTCACATATTAGTACTTGTCTTGTAATCGAGATTTACTGGTGAGAACTGCTGTAAAAAAGCCTCTGAGTTCTGCAGTATTGTTGCTTGTTACTGAGATTACTGCCTCACTGAGCAGGGCCAACACTCTCCTCAGGCTTGCTTTTGCTGGCAGTGTACATGCAGAAATTTTTCTTCCTGCCCTTCTCCATTGCTAGTTTGAACTCCTGCTGTGCATTGCTGGCTCTATTCCCCCCATGCAGGCAGGGTCTGTATTTCTCCCAAGGAGCTGTCCCTGCTTTCAGGTTCTGTGTCCTTTTGTTTTGTGCCTGAACTCAGCTGGGAGCTCTCCTTTTCATCAGTGCTGGCCTTGCTGGATTTCTGCAAAGTGGGATGAACTGTTCTTGTGGTCTGATAAGGCTGACCTTGAACTTTAGCCAGCTCTCCTGGGTCCCTTTGCCCTGGCAGCCAGTTTCCCATGGGATCCTTCCAAGTAGGTCCCTGCTGAGGCAGAAATCTTTTCTTTGCATTCCAGGACTGAAATACTGTTGATCCTGCTCATTCTTCCTGCTATCTTGATCGTCTGGATTGCCTCTGAGGTACTGACCAGCAAACAACAGTGCCCATGAGAGACAGGTCCTGTGCCATTGAGACTTTTCCCAGCTGCCTCAGGAAGGTTTTATCTGCCTCCCCTTCTTGATTATCAGTCTGCTATTTACCTGGAGCATTGAATGGCTGCTTTTGCTCACCAACAGGGTTGACAAATGTATCACCTGGTCCCTCATCTTTCACCCTTGACAACAGAGTGTGTCCTACTGTTTGGTTCAGTTCACATGGGCCTTGTCTCCATATTTGATTATGGGGTGAGAAGCATGGATGGGAATGAGTTTATAATTTCATGGTACACTTCTGTGGGGCAGGCTTGATATTGGTACTGGATGTGGTGGTGTTTTTATTTCTTTCTTCCTCTGCCTCGAGGGTGATTCTCCTGTGCACTGAATGGCAGGAATTAGTGTACCTGTATGTTTCAGAGTATTCTTAGATAAGTGCTTGGGGGTGAGGGAGAGAAGTAGCAGGTG
>VZTR01022358.1:0-17062 GCA_013400775.1 Chaetops frenatus | reverse complement strand
GTGGTGGAGCAGTGCTGATGGTGCTTTGTGTGTGGCTGTTGTTGTTCCCATGCAGTGCTGAAGACGGTGCCCTTCACCGCCCGAAGCGCCAAGCGCGGCTCTCGCTTCTTCTGCGACCCCGTTGTCCCCGAGGAATTCCATTACTAAACTCTTCCCTCTTTCACACCTGACGCTCTTAGAAACCAGGAAGGTCGCTGAAGACTTTTTTTGTTGTTGTTGTTGTTGTTGCCAGTTTGTTTGTGTGGATCTCAGCCAGGGATCCGTGACTGTTGAGTGTGTAGTGGTGTCCAGCGTCCTCCTGACGTCCTAGTGGTGTCCCCTCTGTTTGCATGTCCTCTTCATCCCATTAATTATCCCATGAATGCTCCCATTACCCCATCCCAGCTGTCCTCGTGTCCCATAGAACAGCAAGGTGGGAGTCACTGGGATGAGGCTCCTGCAGTGCAAGGAGGAGCCCCAGCAGTGACAGCTCCCTTGGCTTTGTCGGTGTCACCTCGCGGGGCCGTGCATGTGGCACCTCCGAGCGGGAATTCCGGGCTGCATGGACCTCGGGAATGGCCTCGGGAATAACATCCATGGGGTGGTTTAGGATTCTTAACCAGCACCTGCATGTTGGGCTGCGTGGGGTGGAAGCAGCGGGGTGAAAACCTCTCCTTGTTCCATCACCTCCATCTCTAACTCTCTCATTCCATGTCAGTTCCCTGCCAGATTTCACGGAATGGGGAATTCTCACTGAGCCTGGAGTCTCTGCCAGGGAGCAGGGGGAGAGGGGAGCAGGGCTGGGGATCATGGAAATGCAGGGCACAACCACCAAGGCAAACCTGGCACGGAACTGAGCCACTGCCACCGTGGTGTCCCTTGTCCCCAGGGTGTCCCTAACCCAGCCCATCCCTGGGCACTGCTGTCCTCACGAAGGACTCCGCAGTGTCCCTTCCACCATTCCCTGTGTGATTCCATCTGTGCTGCCAGTAAATCCTCCAGCTAACCCACCCCACGGTGCTCTGCTCTCCGGGGATCTCTCTGTGTCCTTTTCCTGGAGCCAGCCTTCAAAGCAGCTTGGAACTGGGGTAGGGAGCAGCCTCCTGTCCCTCCTGCCCTGTCTAACCCCTCCTGCTCCGTGCTCTCTGCCTGGGAGGTTTGAACTTGACTTGCTCTTCATGCTCCATCCCATTCTTTTTTTAACTTAACCATCATTTTTTGTGTTTTGTTTTTTTTGTTCGTTGTTTTGTTTTGTTTTTCTGTTTAGCCCTAAAGAAGAATAATATCACTAAATTTCCCAATGTTCACTCGAGGGTAAGGATTTCTTCTAGCACAGCCGTGGTGGAGGATTCCCAGAGCTGGCAAGCATCACTTTTTACTTGGCTTCCTCCTCTCTCTCTGTGCCAGGCAGCTGGTGGTAGATGTGGCTGAGCTAATACTGGTGAGACCCTCCAGGCCAGTGGAGACCCAAATCCTTGATTTGCACCCCTGGAGGTGCAGGGAATCCACAGGATGTTGGCTGGTGACCATCACCACACTGTTTTGGCCACTTCTTCTCAAGCTGAGCCCAAAATAATCTTGACCCCAAGTGCTGTTGCTTGGTGACCACCATCACACTCCATTTTGGCCGTTTGAATTCAAGTTGAGTCTAAATAATCTTGTCCCCCAGTGCTGTTGGTTGGTGACCACCATTACACCATGTTTTGGCCATTCCTCATCAAGTTGAGCCCAAAATAGTCCTGTCCCAAGTGGTCTTGGTTGGTGACCACCATCACACTCCAGTTTGGCCATTTCTCATCAAGTTAAGCCCAAAATAGTTTTGTCCCCAGGAGTTGTTGGTTGGTGACCGCCTTCACACTCCATTTTGGCCATTTGAATTCAAGCTGAGCCCAAAATAATTTTGTCCCCAGATGTTGTTGGCTGTGACCACCTTCACACTCCATTTTGGCCATTTTTATTCAAATTAAGCCCAGAAGAGTTTTGTCCCCAGGTGTTGCAGCCCCACAGTTGGGCTCTGCATGAGGTGGACAATCTCCAGCTCCAGGTGTGGAGAGGGGAGAGCTGAGAAGTTTGGGAGTTCTCTGTCCACCCCAACACAAGTCACCCAGGAAATCTGAGGGAGGATTTGCCCGGTCCAACACCAATATTTTTGGCCAGGAGAGAAATATTAGAACTGGAATTGTCTTCAGAATGGGTGTTCTGCTGTAGGTGCACAGGTGACACCTGTAATGGGCTTCCATCACCATGTCCATCAGCTTTCTCCCTCTTCCATCCATCCATCCATCCATCCATCAATCCCATCCCATCCATCCATCCATCCCAATCCCATCCTCAGTGTTCCCTCCCGAGCTCTCCCCTCCTTTGGCTCTTAAAGGATTGCTCCAGCCGTGGGCTGGGAATGCAGCTGGAGAATCCCAACCCAGAGCCAGCTGCTTTTCCCAGGACACCTCTCCTAGATCATGGAGGCCCCGAGTGACCCCACAAATCCACGCCAAACGGGATTGAGGGATCCTAAATCCATCCTGGCGTGGCTGAACCCACCACGAGCCGGCACATCCTCCAGCCCCAGCCTGGGAGGGAGCGCGACAACACCCAGAGCACACCTCAAACCACCACCTGAGGGGGGGAAGGGGAGGGGGGTCCGTGTGACCTCTGTGACAACGGCCAGGTGCCACCACCCCCCATCCCCCTCCCGCAGTCCCACCAACATCCCAATCCCACCAGTATTAACCAACCACCGGGGGCTCGTAGAAGCGGCACCTCCATCCTTCCCCTCGCGCCGCGCCGGGGGCCGACCCTCCGTCCCGTCCTCCACAAGCTGCTTTGATTGGCTTCCAGCGGGGCCTTTCCCTGTCTGTCCCGCGTGTCCGTGTGTCCTCGGGCCGGGGGGGGCCCGTTGCTGACCCGGCCGGGGCTCTCTGTCCCCCCTCAGATCTCCGGAACCAGCCGTACCGCCGGGCCGACGCGCTGAGGAGGAGCGTGCGCCGCCGCTTCGACGAGCACGGGCTGCGCTCCAACGGCGCCGAGCTGGCCCTGTGAGCCTGCCCTTCCTCCCGGGCCGGGGCGGCCTCCACTTGCATCCTGCTCTCTTCCCAGGGAAAAAAAAACAAAACAACAGAAAAACAAAACAAACAAAAAAAAACAGCCACAAAAAACGGACTTTCCGAGGGTTCCCGGCCCGGCGCCGGGATCTCCACGCCAAGTGCCTGAAATGGAAGTTCCTGCTCCGGTGGATGCGAGAGAAAAGGGCTGGGGGTTGGTTGGGTTTTGCAGGGTTTGTAAGCAAAATGTAAAAAACAAAAACAAAAACAAAAAAATAGGGGTGGGGTGGGGTTGGGTTGGTGAGAGAGAGAGAGGGGTTCTGTGGGGCTGACTGGTTGGAAACTGGGAGTGCTGGGAATATTGGGATGTGCCAGGCTTTTAATGCTGGGCCGAGCCCGGCCTTCAGCTGCACTTAACGGCTCTTTGTTAACTAAAACTCCAAACAAAGACATTTTAAGGGCTTTTTCCACGCATGGAATTAATTCTCCCAAGGAGCAACCCAGCCCTTTCCCCAGCCCGTGCAGCCTCCATCTGGAATGTGGGATAGGAATGGAACAGGAGGGCACCCCAACCCCCGGGGTTTGGGATTGTTCCAGGGCCTCGGAAGGCAGCGTTGGAATAACAGCATATTTATTAATTAGCACTAAGCAATTAACACCCCAGTAATCAGTATTAGGCTCTGAGGACCACTGCAGTCCAGTTCCTGGCACGGGGATTCCAACCCTGCTCCAGCTCTGGGATATTCCCACTGGGATTCCCTGCTGAGGCTCCTCGGGAAGGGAGGCCCAGCCTTGAATTCCCGGTGGTTTTTAGGGTCTCCTTGGCATCTTCCAAGCCCAAAAAAAGGGGCAGGAGGCGGATTCAGGACCAGGGTGCCCCTCCCTGTGCCCCGGAGCAGTGGGATGGATCCCACTCCCCCTGCCAGCAGCATCCAGGAGGAGCTGGACTGAGGAGAAATTTCTCCTTCCCAAATCCCATTTTTGCTTCCAGCTTCCCTGCCCGGGCTCATCCCTCTGTTAATTGTAAAATTTCTTGTATAGTATTTAACCACTGAATTTCTTTGCCCTTTTCCATTGTGATCCCGTGAACCACTGGTGAAGGTCCCTGGTTTTGTTTTTTTTTTCTCCTTGGATAATGTGTAGTTATATGATAATCTGTTTTTAAATGTACAGATATTTTGCTACAAAATTGGTGCAGTTTTTTATGGTTTTTACACTTCCCCCCCCTTCCCCCCCCACTTCAGCCCCTGGGTAATATTGTAAATATTGTTTAAAAGGAAATAAATGCATCAAGCCTGTGCTATACAATCTGAATGTTATTTTAACTTATAGTTTTTGTTTTTATATTTAACTAAAAGGACAGTTTGGGACTCAGAGTTACCACACTGACCAATTTCCAGGAATTTTTTTCCTTGAAAAACTGCCAAGTTTTGCATTTACAGCAGCCTGTACCTGACCTGCTAAAGAGAACATGCCACTGCTGGAAGGAGAGTTTGGATCAAAGGAAATTGGACAATTTGAATTTCAATTCCAGCACTTGTTGGGGTAGAAGCACTAAATCTCCTTTTCTTCAGCTCAAAGGTATTTTTTTAATTAAAGCCCAAAATGAAAGCCAAGCTGGCATGTTCTCTTTAATATTTTTCTAGTCATAGATCTGCTTTTTAGCAAGATTAGCAGTGTTTTCTAAAGCAGTTCCATGTTCTTTTCCTGGTCTGTTCCTGCCATAAAAATAAAATAAACTATTTACACTACTACACTGAAATCCAGAGGGGTTTTTTGGGTCACTTTTACCTTCTTTTATTCCCCCAAAAATGATGATATTTGACAGGTGAACACCTGGAGCTTTGTGTGGATGAAGAGTGAAAGAATTTGCAGCATCAGTTTATTCTTTGTTATTCTGGAAGAGGCTGAGGGAAGAAATTTGGGATGGATGTTGCTGGGAGACACCTGGATCAGCTCCAGGAGAAAAATAAATGGGGATTAATATTTGCCAGAAACACACTCAAAATAATCCAGATATTTAAGGCCTAAACCTAACAACTCGTTATTAAAATTCAAATTTATTTTAAAAGAATTTAATAAAATTAATCTGAAAGGGGTCAGGATTAACCAGCACGGCCAAGGTTTCAACACTGATGGATACAGCTAAAAATAATCCAAAAACTGATTAAAAAGAACCAATTTGGCTAAAATTCCTTCCAGTTTCCAGGTGGGAATGCAGAGGTTGAGCTGTTGGCTGTGCTGGGGCTGCCACAGGTTAAAAATGGGGCTGAGAAAAAGGAAAGAGGAGGAAAACACCAAAAAAAAAAAAAGCTGGAAAAATAAACCTGAACTCAATTCCCTGGCAAACTCACTCCTGCCTTGCTTGGTTTAAAACACAGGCTCAGCTTAAGCTGAGTTTTTTCCAGCAAACTGAATTAAGAAAACCCCACCTTTGGAATGTCTGGCATTCCCAGTTTTTTATTTTTAATGGAAAAATAAAGGCAAACCTTTCAGGAGTGATATTCCCTTAGGAACAACTTTTTCCTGGGATTTCTGGAAGAGCACTGGAAGGAGAGGTTTGCAAACCCTTAAGGACCTGTCAGATTCCAAATCCTTCTCCCAACTCCATCCAAGATTCCAGGACCTGCTGCCCTCCTGTTTTCCAAACTCTGCTGAGCTCTTCCCACTTGGAGCATTCCCAGTTTGGGATGTAAATCCAGGGAAATGGGTGGCAAACCTGGCTGACTGGAGCAGCAATTATCCCATCCTTCCTTGGGAGAGCCACTTGCTGCAGGGAAAAACCAGGAATGTGTTCCCTGCCACTGCTTCCAGCCTGGATTTCCACACCAAACACCCCATGGATAACAAAAATTCCCCAAAATTCCTCTGTTTGACCCAATCCAGGTGTTTTTCCCCCCAAGCAAAGAGTAATGAGCAACAGCCAGGGGGAAACAGCAGGATTGGGATGTTCTTTCCATCCCAAACCATCCCAGAAAATCCCAGGAAAGATCCCACATCATCCCAGGAAAAAAAAAAATGGCTGGAACCTCCTGCCTTTTGTATTTCAAGTAACTCATTTCAGTCTCAGGGTGTTCTTAAGGATTCTGAGCCTGGTAACCACCCCAGCCAGAGAATTCCCTGGATAAATGGATCCTTTGGGTGTTGATGCACTGGTAAAAGTGGTCAAAATCTGGGGGGGAAAAAAAAAAAAATTCCTGAAAAGGGAATCTAAACAGTCTTCCAAGAGGTTTTGTGAGTGATTCTGTGGCTCAGAGCTGTACAGAGTATTTAAGCAGAAATAAATACCAGTACATGCTAAAAGACAAGGTTTAATCATTGATAAAAATGTACAAAAATATTCCAAGGACAGAGGCTTCCCAATTTTCTCACCGAGCAGGGCTTGGGAGCACCTTCCTGGATGTGCAGGGGCTGGAAAACAGGGCTGGAGCTGCTTCCTCCTCCCTCCTCTGGGCTGTGCAGGTACATTCTGCAGCAGGCTCTTAAGGCAACACATGGAATTGTGTTTCACATTGGATTTTTATTCCTAAGTTTTCGGGAGGGGAAGAGGAAAGGTGGAGAGAAACGCTGGAGTAAGAGCCAGGGCCGGGCCGGGATTTTGGGAATGCCGAGGTGGTTGTGTCCCACACGCTCCATCTGCTGGCACAGCGGGAGAATTCCCATCCACCACGTTTTCCCAGGGATTTGGGACTGATGGGAGTCGGGACTTGGGTGTGAATTAAGTCTCGAATAAAAGCTCCAGTGCCAAACAACCCCAAAATCCAGGGTTTGTTTGCAGAACATTCCTTACTCCCACTGCCTTCCCCCCCCAAAAAAAACCCACCCCACCCCACCAAATCCATCTAATGAATGAATGAAAGCACAAGGAATGAAAGGAGGAATTTTTCTTTCCCTGCGGCTGAGCTGGGCTCTGCCCAGGCAGCCCAGGGCTGTTTGTTCCCTGCCTTGGGAAGGACACTTGGGGACACTGCTGCCACCTCTGTGTCCCCTCCAGGGGATCCCCACCCCCCCTCCCACCCCCGCAGCTCCAGGCCAGGCACAGCTTTGCCCTCAGAATTCCAGGGATTTTTCTACTTTTGACTGGATTGAAGTGGTAAAAAACTAAAAGCCACCGTTGTTGTGGCCACGGGCCATCGGCCACCGGCCCCAGGGCCTCGCCCACACAAGGCTTGGTTTTATTTTGCCACCTGTAAACATTTTTGGTATCAGGGATCTTCTCATTGATCTTCATCCAGCTGCTCCAAAAGAGTCCTCCTCTGCTTTTCCAGCTCCCCCTCGCTGAGCTCGCTGCCAGAGGTATCCCAGTTTCCCTGGGGAGAGATGGGACAGTGCTCAGGATGGCATTTCCCAGGGAGCTTCCACACTGGGGGCATCAGCAGGGACACACAGCCACACAGGTGGAAGCCCAAAATCCGAATCTGGGAATGGCAAAGACCTCTGGGACCATCAAATGCAACCTCTGGCCATTCCCAGGGAGCACCTATGGAGCTGCATCCAGCAGATCCTGCTGCCAGAGCCCACAGCCTCAGGAAAAAAAGCAAGGAAGCAGAGCTTACAGAATCCTTCCCAGGCCGTTTCTTAGTGGGAGATTTATGCTTGGACTCAGATCTCTGCCTGGCTCTCTCCTTCTCACTGTCCCTCTCTCGTTCCTTCTTGTCCTTCTCTCGCTCCACGTCGGATTCTGCTGAATCCTGGGGGGGGTTGGGGGGAAAATGGGAATAGTGAATGTTAACGTTGAATATTTTAAAGTCCAACCTCAATTTAAATAATTGGAAAGATCATGGAATGATTCAAGTTGGAAGGGACCTTCAGTCTCATCCCATTCCCATGGGCAGGGACACCTCTCCCACATTCCCAGGGTGCTCCAAGCCCTGTCCCAGCCTGGCCCTGGACACTTCCAGGGATGGAGCAGCCCCAGTTTTCCAGGGCAAGCTGTGCCAGGGGTGGAGCTCTTTCTCCTTTTTAGATCCTTTTGCTGCCACTGTACAACAATTCAGAGCTTCCAACACAACCCTGATGCTCAGGCAGGCAAAAGGAGTGCCTGGGATCCTTCCCAGCTCTCCACAATGGAGGAGAACCCCTGGATTTGCCAGGATAAACAGCAAATCCCAGGCTACACATGGAATCTTTCACATGGAGTTCAACCCTCAAAACTCAGCAGTTTTAAGTGGTTTAATATTAGGAATATAAAAGAGAAAGTCGTTATTTTGGCAATACCCTCCTCCAGCTTGATCCCAATTTTTTTTCCCCCTTGGAAAATCCAGCTGGGGTTGCAGACAGCAGGTGCCAGGTTGTCCATAACCCAATTTAAAAACAAGCTTCACTTACAGACTTGTGCCTCCTCTTCTTGCTCTTCTTCTTGTGTTTTTTGGACTTCTTGTAGCTCCTCTCTGCGGCCACGGGGAGAAACAAAAACCAACCAAACAAACCAGGAATCAACGGATAAATCCCAAGGGATGAAAGCACAGCTGGTTTGAAGGCAATCCCATCCCATCCCATCCCAAGGATCCCATTATTTCATACCATTATCCCATCCCATCCCATGGATTCCATGGATCCCATCCCAACATCCCACCCCATGGATCCCATTATCCCATGGATCCCATCCCAACATCCCATCCCATGGATTCTATGGATCCCATCCCACAGATCCCATCCCAACATCCCATCCCACGGACTCTATGGATCCCACCCCATGGATCCCATGGATCCCACCCCATACCGGATTCGGCGCTGGAGGAGCGCTCGGACACCGACCGCGATTCCGAGCGCTGCCGCTTCTTCTTGGAATGGCTGTCGTCATCCTCAGACTCTGAGCCCTTCACAGCCAGCCCGGGGGGGGGAGAATTCCAGTTAATACTGGGAATTACAGCAGGGATGGGCGTGGCTGGGACTGGCAGCAGGGAGGGTTTTTGGGAATACTCACGGAGCGGGAGCGGGAGCGCTTGCGGTGATGCTTTTTGGATTTCTTCGAATGTTTCTTGGTCTTGGAGTGGTGGTGCTGGCACTCGTGCTGTGGGGCAGGCAGGGAGGGGGAGAGCTCGGAATTCCAGCAGGGATTGGGCTTGGGAAAAGCCTAAAATCCCAGCTGGTTCCACCACGGGTAAAGGACAACTGCCCTGGAGAAGGGTGCTCCAAGCTGGCCTTGGACAATTCCAGGGATGGGGCAGCAAAACCCCACCAGCTCCTACAGGACATCCCAAAAATCTGATGGGATCTTCCTTATCCACAAAAGTTCAGAAAGGTTCCAAACTCCATAGAATCCAATTTTAATGGCAGCTAAACCTCACCAGCTCCTACAGGACATCCCAGAAAAGACTGGATGGGCAGGAAAACCTCATCAGTTCCTACAGGACATCCCAAAAATCTGATGGGATCTTCCTTATCCACAAAAGTTGGGAAAGGTCCAAAACTCCATAGAATCCAATTTTAATGGCAGCTAAACCTCACCAGCTCCTACAGGACATCCCAGAAAAGACTGGATGGGATCTTCCTTATCCACAAAAGTTGGGAAAGGTTTTGACTGATTCCATAATCAGCATTTAATGGCAGGAAAACCTCACCAGCTCCTACAGGAGATCACAAAGATCTGATGGGATTTTCCTTATCCACAAAAGTTGGGAGAAGTTAAAAACTCCACAAAATCAGCATTTAATGGCAGGAAAACCTCACCAGCTCCTACAGGAGATCACAAAGATCTGATGGGATTTTCCTTATCCACAAAAGTTCAGAAAGGTTCAAAACTCCATAAAATCAGCATTTAATGGCAGCAAAACCTCTCCAGGTCCTACAGGACATCCCAAAAACTTGATGGGATGTTTTTCATCATCCACAAAAGTTGGGAAAGGTGAGAAATTCCATAATCAGCATTTAATGTCAAAATCCCTAAAAACAGGCACTGTTGCCATGTTGGAGCTGCAGCCAGGAGCAAGGAAAAACACCTGGATTTCCATGGATTTGCTCCCTGGATCCAAGTTAAGCCTGACCTAAATCCAGCCTTTGCTCTGCCTCATTGGAAATTATAAATTTAGAAGTTAAAATTTCAGTTAAAATTCTTCCAAACTGCAGGAAATGGAATAAAACCCCCAAGTGTGAGAGCTGAAAAAATCAAATTCATCTCCTGTTATCACTTTATGGAAAAAAAATTCCATTAAATCCTTCCCTTGCCCAGCCAAATTAGGAGGAAAAGGAATTTTTGTTGTCTGTTGTCCAATGACTTTAAAAATAAAAGAATAATTACCTCAAGTACATGTAGGAAATCCTTAAATATCCTTTTCCTTTCAGATTCCAGGGTGATGTCTTCAAATGCTGGTTCCTTCACAAATCTGTCTCTGATCTGTCAGGAAAATCAATTCCATTAATGGCATTAAAAATAATTAAATTATTAATTTATTAAAATATTAGAATATAATAAATACAAGAAAATAATAAAATGTAATATAGGAATGATAGTGGCAATAAGAAGTAATAAAATCAGTAAAGAATATAATATGAATGAGAAAATAAAAATAATGACATAAGGAATAATAAAAATAATAAGGAATAAGAAAAACAATAAAAACAATAAGGAATAATAAAAATAAGGAATAAGAAAAATAAGAAAAGAAATTAAAAATAAAAATAATAAAACAAAAATAATAAAACTAAAAACCAGAAGTAAAAATAAGAACAAAATAAAAATAAGAACTAAATATTAATAATACAAATAAAAAATAAAAATAATACAAATAGTGAGATAATTAAAATAATATAAAAACAATAAGAAAAATTAAAACAATAAAGACAATAATTCAGAAATAAAAAAAATAATAAGAGATAAACATAAAAAAAATGAAAACAATTAAGAGAAAGAAAACCAATAAAGATAATAAAAATTTAGAAATAATTTTAAAACAAGAAATTAATAAACATAGATTTATTTTCACCAGTTGGAAAAGCCCCTGAACTGGTTCAAGGCTAAATTCTTTTAATCCCAGATTTCCAAGCAAATCCCAAATTACCAGTGTTCAGGGAAGCTCCAGCTCACGGAAACATGGAAAATCTCACTGTTTTCCCTGCACATTCCACTTAAGCTTAAAAAAAACCCCAAAATTTCCAGAAATTATCCTTGGAAAGGGAAGATTTTCCAGGTTATTTTACCCAGGACAAAGCTTATACTTTAAAATAATTTCAATTCATTTTGAGAGCTTCTGTGGAATTAATTTTGGAGGTTTTTCCATTTGTTTTACGCATTTTTTTCATTTCCAATTGGAATCAACAATGTGATTTTTGGATGAAGCTTTTCCCATCCAACTCCAGGTTTCCCTGAAGGGACCACGGGATTTTGTGGGATTGTGAAGCCCCAGCAGCAGAACCAGGAAGCGCTCGGCGAACGCGGGGTTTTTACGGGATGAACGGGGGCCTGCTGGGGAATTTGGGAATTCTTTCCCAAGGGAATTCCCATCCTTACATCCTCCCAGACAGCATCCAGCTCGATGGGGGGGGTGGCTTGTTTCAGCATGCTCTTGAAGGCTGATTCCTTCCTCTTCATCTTCCTCGCTTCCTCCTTTTCCCGCTCCCGTTCCCGCGCTTCCGCCTTTTCCAGCAGCTGCAGCAAGTGGAAGGAAAAGAATTCCATTTACTGGGGTTTTTGGACAGTTCACCCTCTGAGTTGTGTCTCAGCCACGTGGAAATGACAAGGAAATTAATTAATTTCACTGTACTTAATTAATAACTCAATATTATTACATTTAATTGTTTTATCGAGAATTAATCAATGATTTCTTTCCCGAGCATGGAATTGCTGCTCCTGAGGAATCCTGTGATGCAAAATTACAGAGCCACACAAATCAGGAGAAATCTTAAGTACAAACAGGAGAACATCACCGAATTCCTATCCCAGAATTCCTCAAGTTGGAATTTTGATGGTTTGGATTCAGATTTCTCTCTCCCACCTTGATTTCGGCAGCTTTGGAATCAGTTCGGTAACTCTAAATAACAAAATATTCCTCAAATATTATGGAATCAGTTAGAAAATAAACCCCAATTCCTGTTTGGAGGAGGGATTTCCCATCCTAATTATGCAGATAACTCAATGAATGAATGAATGAATGAACACTTACACTGTTGAAAGCCAGCTTGATATTCCCTGCGTCCAACGTGGTGGCTCTTTTGGTGGAGCTGATGACAGTGACAAAATCCTCAAAGGAAGTGTTGACTTCCACCACAAATCCTTTATCCTGGAAAAAAAACCCCAGCTCCTTTGGCATGAGGGAAATCAGGAATCCCCTCAATTCCAAGGAAATCCCATTGGATGGGGCATGTGGAATTCAAGGAGGAGCCAGGAAATCCTCACCTTTAAGATGTCTTTAATGATCTTCTTCTCATCGTGGTAACGAGCTTTTAAATCCTCCACGTAAAACTTGAACAGGTCAAGTGCTGTTGATCCTGAGGGAGGGGTCAGTTAAGCCCCAGGTTGGGTTTAAACCCAAGGGCTGCATTTTCAGGTGTTACTTTAAAAACGAGGAATAAATGCTCTGTCCTGCCCCAGATGCCAAGGTTCTCCCCCCTTCCCTTACCAGGCTGGCCGAGCATGCTGGTGAATCTGATGTCGGAGCTGATGGCTGGGTACAGCTCCATCCAGGAGGACATGGAATGTAACTGCCCATGCTCGTGCAGCTCGTCCAGGAACAGCTGGGAAACACAAGGAACAACGGGAATTTGGGATCATTCCTCACGCTTCTCCTTGGGATGGATTGTCTTGGTAACTGGAATTCTGGTTTTGTTCCAACGGGATTGAAAAATCACTTTTTACATCGCTCTTCCTGGTTTTCTCCACCATCTCCAACATTCCAGCTGCATTTCCTTCCCATTCCCTCTGACTTTTCCCTGCTTTTCCAGCTTTCCGGCATGGCACAGCAGAGAAAGTGCCACACCCCAACACCTGGGTTATTAAACCCCCCTTTAATCAACCCTCAGAAATCAAAAAATCATGGAATATCCCATGATATTCCACGGGATATTCAAGACAGAACCCCGAATTCCACCAACCTGGAAGGATTCCCTGTTTTTACGCTGCCTCCTCCTTTCCCTCAGCAAACTTTTCTGCTTCTCTTCCTCCTCCTCTTTCTCCAAGGCCCTGATGTGCTCCTCAAAACAGATCAAGGCATCCTCCTTATCCATGTCTAGCAAGAAAACAGGGGGGGAAAAAAAAATCAAGTTATTCCTTCCCACTCAGGAAGAATCCTCCTTCCCAAAGAATTCCAGAGGCCCTGGACATACTCTGGAGCTCCTCATCCTCAGCAAAGGTGGGGTTGTCCATCAGGTACTGCTGGGCCTCTGACCAGGTGGTGCAGTAGGTGACGTTGGCCATGTTATCCAGAATGTTCTTCAGAGCTTCCCAGTTCCTCTTCCGGAGTTGCTTGGCTTGTTCCTAGGGAAAAAGTGGGGTTTTTTTGGGCTCAGCCTGAGGTGGTTTGGACAGAAATGTTAAGGTATCAAGTGTGTTCTCCATGAAAATATGAATTTAAGTGATGTAAAAGCATGGAATTTTGGAGTGGTTTGGGTTGGGGGGTGGTCCTTAAAGCTCATTCCATCCCAAATTCCTGCCCTGGACAGGGACCAGGTTGCTCCAAGTCCATCCAACGTGGCCTTGGACACAACATAATTTTCCCATTTTATTATTGTTTCACTGATTTCGAATAAAATCCATCACGGGATTTATTAAAATCCCCCTAAAAATTCAACACATGGCAAAATCAGCCAGGAATAAATCCCAATAAACCCGAAAAACTGCTCTTTATCTGCCATGAAGCCTCAACCACAGCTTGAAGGTGATTTAGGGACAATACTGGATAGATTTGAAGGGAATTTACCTTTTCCTTCTTGGACAGGAAAAACAAAACATCCTCATAAATCTCCAGGCGGTCCCGCTCGGAAATGGCATTCCACACCTCCATCTCCCCAAACATCTGCTCAGCTTTTCTGGGCAAAACAAATTAAAACCACAAGTATTTCTCCATTTCTTGCTGACTAAATTATCCCATCAATTCCCAACAATATTGAGGAGAGCTCTGTTCCAAGCAGGAATATTTTTTTAGGAATCCTCCTTGATTTTTCCCTCTTGGGCTCCAAGTGTTTTTTTTTTTTTTTTTGTTTTGTTTTGTTTTTTTTTTTTTTTTTTTTAATTAAGGAAGGAAAGAGCTAAAAATGGAAGTTGATCCACTCCAACCATCAGGATTTTTCTCCTGGATTTTTATCCCAAGTCTCTTACTTGTATCTGGTGGTGGATGTCATCTTCTCGTGGTTTTCCAGGAAACGTTGGAAGGATTCCTTGGCTTCCTTGTACTTGGATCTGGCTTCTTCCTTCTCCTCCTTCTCTGTCTGGACTTTGTAAGCATTAAATGCCTGCTTTTTTTCACTCAGTTTGGCCAAAGCACTTCCCAGGAAAAAAATAAAGGAAAGGATAATGTCATTTATAGATGTAGGAAAAGAGGGAAAAAGAAAATCAGGAAGAGAAGAAAAAAATCAGAAAAATCAGGGAATAAAGGCAACTGAGGAAAAAAAGAAAATGAGAAAAAGAAAAAAGAAAAAGAGAAAAAAAAGAAAAAAGAAAATGAGAAAAAAAAGAGAAAAAATCAGGAAAAAAAATCAGAAAAAAAAAGAAAACTGAAAAAAAGAAAATCGGAAAAAAAGAAAAAATTTGAAACAAAAGAAAAAGAATCAGAAAAGGCAGAAAAAAATCAGAAAAAGAAAAAAAAAGAGAAAATAAAGAGAAAATTGGAAAAATCAGAAAAAGAAAGAAAAAGAAGAAAAGAAGAAAATAAGAAAAATAAACCAAAACCAAAAAGCCAAAGGCAGCAGGTTTGAATAATCCAGAATTGAGATAAAATTAAATTAATCTGAACATTTTAATCCCAAAATCAGCATAAAATACCAACTTCCACACATTTCTCAATGAAAATTAAGCTGTTGGAAGCATTTCCTTATGGAGGAAAGGAAGCAAATTCCCTGCCAATGGCACAAAATGCAGGAATATCTGCTGCTGACAGAACTTTGGATTGCTGGGAAGGCAAATTCCCTAAAAAAGGCTTTGTGTGGAATTTAAGGAACACTCAGTACCTGTATCTGGGGTCATTAATGATCATTTTCATGGCTTGCTCCCAGGAAGCATTGGATGGAACTCGCTGTGGAAACAGGAAATTATGGATTAATCACACCTGGAATTAACATCCAACAAGGAATAATTCCTTAAAAACAGCCATTGGGGGGGAAAAAAAAAAGGCATTTTATTTTTAAGCTAAAACAATATTTCACTGGAATGTTCTTTTCCTTCATTTCCTCAAGAGTGTGGAATTCTCCATTAAAAAAATCAAGTTAAACCTGGCAAATAAAATAAAAATAAAACCAGGTCTTGTAGTTCAATAAAACATTAATAATTGGTCAATAAAATATTAATAATTGGCCCAAATACCTTTTCTTTTAACAGTTCTTTAAATGCTTGTTTGGCCTCTTCCTTTGTGTTCCAGGTGTAGGTTTTTTTAACTGGTTGGGCATCTTCATCCTCCTTCTTTGCAGCAGCACTAAACCAAAAAGAATTTTATTATTTCAGCATTTTTTCAAAGTTAAGAGGCACCGAAGGGTCATAAACCACCACAGAATAAGGTTTTTTACTCAAAATAAAAAAAAAAAAATTCTAATAATTCATATAAGGCTTTTCCTCAGAGGCACCACAACTGATGAAAAAAAGATCAAAAAAAGCCAATTATTTCAGGAAAATATTTCCCTCCTGCAGTTGGCTGCCTGCTGAAGCTATCTAGAAATGATTCATAAAAATATAATGTTGAGATTCAGCAGGAATATTCATTTCTTATATAAAAATATAAAGAGAAATGCCTAAAAATGGGCCTTTTCTCCTTAATTATGTCCTGCTGTCTAAAACACCCCACAGCATTTGTTTCTTTGAATGATAAAAATTCTAAGTTATAATTTTCCACATAATCAATTTTTCATTATTAAAAAAAAAAAAAAAGGAATGATGGCTGGAAGAGATAAAAATCCCTTTAGTATTTTGTTTTCTTACAGTGATAACCAATGGCACAAATGCATTTATAGGAAAGTGTTTAATGGCACCCTGGGAAATTGTTACAGCTGCTGGAAAATTCATGGAATGTTCCTCTCCCTGATGCTGCTAAGAAATGGAAAACTGAACAAAGTCATGGGCTTCATAATTTATCATGGAATTATGGAATGGTTTGGATGGGAAGGGACACTCAGGATCATCCAGTTCCACGGGCAGGGACACCTCCCACCATCCCAGGCTGCTCCAAGCTCCATCCAACCTGGCCTTGGACACTTCCAGGGATGAGGTAGCCCCAGCTTTCCTGGGAAACCTGTGCCAGAGCCTCACCACCTTCCCAGGAAACAACTGCTCCCCAATCCTTGATCTAACCCTGCCTTCCTTCATCTTAAAGCCACTCCCTCTTGTCCTATAATAAATTATTAATTATTTAAAGAACGTGCTTTGAGATGTGCTACAGGTTCGTGGGAAGGTCTTGGTGTTTGTGATGGGACTCATGGAATGGGCTGGGTGAGAAGGGACATTCAGGATCATCCAGTTCCATGGGCAGGGACACCTCCCACCATCCCAGGCTGCTCCAAGCTCCATCCAACCTGGCCTTGGGCACTTCCAGCAATGAGGCAGCCACAGCTTCTCTGGGGAACTCCATCCCAGCAGCTCCCCACCCTCACAGGCAGAGATTTCCACTTAATACCCCATCCAAATCCATATCCCTGGAGCTGAAACCCACGCCCCTGGCACTTACTCTCCCGAGGCCTCCTGCTTGGCCGCCTCATCGGTGGCGGCCGCTGCCGCGTCCGCGCTCCCGTCCTGCGTGCCGGGAGCGGCGCTCCCCTGGCCCTGCTCCTCGGCCGTGGCTGTGGCGGCGCCGTCCGTGTCCCCCGTGGCAGCAGCCGGAGCAGATTCCCCCTCGGAAGCGGCTCCCGTGGCAGCAGCCGTGCCCGTGCTGCTCTCGGTGGCCGGGGCCGCGCCGGCTCCGCTCGGA
>VZTR01022357.1:438774-460457 GCA_013400775.1 Chaetops frenatus | reverse complement strand
GAAGCAGAAAAAAGAGGCTTAAGAAAAATTTCCTAAAAAAAAAAAATGAAAAAAAAAAAAAGTCTAATTTTTTTTATTATTCAAAAGAGGGGACAAAAACAAACATGTAATTTCAGTATACGCCCAAGAGCTTTTTTTCCAAAAACAGTTGTATTTGTTATTAGATCAGTAAGTATGCTTTGCTGGCCACATCAAAGCTCTTTAATTTATCTATGATCAATCAGGGGTAAGCTTGTAAGAGAATTCTTTTTTTTCCATCAACTAAAAAGAGTAAGCAGGAAAAAAAGATCCTAGACATCAAACTAATCAAATTGTACATGTTCTTGGTCTCTAGCAGCTCCTTAAAAGTGATTTTGGAGAACAAAGTGGTCTGCTTTAAAATGATTTACTTAAAATTAGAAATATTTGCCATTTATTTTCCTTTCAGGAAATTCCAGTGCTTTATCCCAAGCTCACTGATGTCACTGAGGTTTTTCACAGTGATTTCTGTATGCTTTGGAGCAGATCTCTTCTGCATTCAGACTTTCGTCAAGCAGAAGTCTCTGAACTAACCCCTACGCTCCTATGCTGGGAAGGGTGGGAATGTGCTCAGAATATCTTGTACAATGTCTGACACTGCAAATTTTCCCCTACATTAATAGATGATTGCCTATTAGGCAAAATATAGTAGTGAAAAACAGAACATGTGCAAAGTAACGTGTAATCTATGGTCTTAAAATATGACACATAGAATAATTAACTGTTTGCTTTACTTCTGATGCTTCCAATTTTACAGTGAAAAAAGAGGAAACTAATCCTGCATTCATTAGGAACAGTGAGACTTGTGCTATTCAGTCCAAGCAGGACAAGCCTCTAGATTCTTTTGGTACTATTCATAATTTGGGTTGTCAAGAACAGATTAACAGTTAAATGAAGAACTTTGCTTTGTAATCTGAAAAGATAATATGTGGCTATATAGGAGGAAAATCTAACTACACCTTGACCTTGTGCATAATGGGGATAATACCAAGTTTTTATACCACAGGTCAATTTACTTAATTAATTAAGGACAAGAATTGACCTGACCAAAACTTGTTAAGAGCTATTCAGCTCAAGGCTTTCTGAGGGAGGTGATGAGGCAAGAGAAAGAACAAGGTTCACTGGTTAAGAACTAAATCTATACAAAGTTCAGACAGAAAACAATGTGCAAGTTTTTCATTCTACCATCAGAATGATTTCAAAAGTATTTGCATTCAGTTGTAATATTTAAGACAAAATTTTCCACATCAAAGAGCAAATTATGCAGAAATCTTTTTAAAAAGTTGCATCTTGTGTCTTGAAGGCAACATAATTATCAGACAACAATTATCTTGGTATCACTAACTGTAATCTGTTTTCCATGGTGCACTGCCTTTATATTTTTTTTGCTTTGATCAAAACATGGGTTTTTGTACCTGGCATGCCCATCAATGCTAGCAACACGCTATGCTCCAGCATAGAGGTCTTGAAACTACATGTAAGTTACTTTATTTCTAGTGACAGATCAGAAATAGGAAACAGATAATTTGTAGGAGAATGTCTTTCAAAATTCAGGTTCTTTACACCATTTCCCCTCTTAATTAGGAAAGCAGGAGTGAAATTAGGCATTTGTTGATTGTGATTCTTAGAATTACCAGGATGCCTCTGCAATCTGAAAGGTTAAAGCAGCTTTCTTTCAAAACACCTGCTGTGTTATTGCTGGAAATAGTGTTTTCTACAGCAATTCGCACCCTAATCACTTCCCATCCGAGGAACGTCTGACTACCACTATTACTCCTCAAAAATTGTAATGAGATTGAACTACAGTGTGAAAACAAAACTTTTACAGATAGTTGGAACACTTCCATTTTCTGTTTGTTTGTTTGGCTTTTTCTTTTCCCCAAGAGATAGGAATTAAGCACTCTCTGGAGGAAAGAGGCTTAACTCATCACCCTTAACTGTTGAGTAAAGATCTCTAATTTGAGGCATGCCACACGGCCCTCCTTAAAGAAAATGTGCAAATCAGCTTAGGTTGTATTTATAGAATAAACTTACAGCTTCTCACTCTGATGAAACACCAAAAACCTCTTTTGTTGAACACTGCCCTATCTGGAAATAAACAATGCCCTGACAGCAGTAGGTGTGATAACAGAATGACTGAGTACAGGTTGTTTTTTTTTTCCAGTAGAATGCACTAAATTAGATTCTATCCACTTGTTATATTTGCAATGTTCCAAAATTGCACGAAAGGGTGCCAGGACAGCAGCTTAGCTAAGAGGAATCAAAATAGCTGAACTGGATAGGATCAAATAAGGCGACTGTCTCGTAGTCTTTGCAGTGTTCAAAACTGCTCCCAAAACAGGAAGCAGTTATAGTCCCAAACACAAGCCAGCAGGAAAATTACCCTCTTACCTTGCATAAATGATAGCAGAGGATTTCTTGATTTCTCTTATTTTTTATGTGCAAGCATTTTTCTCACGAAGTACAGATCCAGCACTTTAAGCCTACTGACAATAAGCTTGTTTTTATCTTTCGTGGAACCTATGCGTAACGCCTCCCGCATCTCCCGGGATTTGCAGATGCAGGTGGAAAGTTACTGCTGGGTGCATTTCAGGAGATGTCCAGGAGCACACAGGCCGACTGCCAGAGCTGGGGAAAGGAACAGACTCCAACACTGCCGAGTCCCACCATTCGAGTACTTCTGTACCTGACCTGCTCTAGTCCAAAGCCCTTCTAGAGGCGTGGGAGCACTCAGGTACGCTCACAGCTTTTGAAAGCCCGTGTTTCTTCAATGAGAATGGTGGCAAAGGTACACAGGCAGACAGGCTCCATCCCCTAGTAACACGAGGTTGACACTGGAGGGCTCCCTTGGCACCATGCTAATGCAGGCTGGGAATGGCCCGGGTCTGGACTTTCTGCTCGGTGTACTAGCCTCAATCACACTTGATAGGAAAAGTAAAGTCTCTCCAGTGAAAAATAAAGCATGGCAACTGCTAGAAAAACAGGAGGTAACAAAATTACAGGAGTTTTGACAAAATTTGGCCTATAATGGAGCACGGGATTTAGTACTAAAAGGCATCTTAGTGATGCTTGCAGCTACTTGAGAAGAGCTGCACATCCCAGCTTGTATAAAGCAACAGAGCAGTACTAATTAGGCCTAAAACTTGTGAACATTTAGGTTAAAACTGGTAACAAAGTTTGATATTTACAAAAAATAGGGCAGGGGTCTGTTGGTATGAGTCAGTTTTCTAATCATCAGTATAAAGGTAAAATACTGTCCTGTTAAGACCATCTTTATGCACATCCACATCTACCCACCTCATGACAGAAGGTTTTCATTCCACCTTATTCAAGCTGTCCAGATGTGAGGGTCACCTGCTCTACTTGCTTAGATGTCTCCATAGCAGATGGCAAGACAGGGGGGAGGACATTTTTGGTGGGTGAGTCTTCTCAGCAGAAGATGGATAGGACCAACAGCTCTCTGGAGATGCCCACCTTTTTTCCCAGGATAGAGTGCAGGACTATGAGTTTAGTGGGACTGGATGTCTAATACCCAAATAGCTCAAGACTTGCAAGAGAAATCTCATGTTGATCTAGACGGTTTCAGAGAACACCAAGCAACTTCAACAGTATAAACAAAGTTTGACTGGTGGATACAGAGGCTAATTTATGCCTTAATCTCACCCTTTCTGAGAATCCCAGTTTTCCCTCTGAGCAGATATTCATGTGCAAGTCCTTTATTTTGCTGCATACAATTAGAGAACGGTTTAGACTGGAAGGGATCTTCAAAGACTACCTAGTCCAACCTCTCAGCCATGGGCAGGGATGCCTTCAACTGAACCAGTTTGCTCAGAGCCCCATCCAACCTGGCCTTGAACACTTCCAGGGATGGGGCATCCACAGCTTCTCCAGGCAAGCTGTTCCAGTGCCTCACCACCCTTAAAGAATCTCTTCTTAATGTCCAATCTAAAACTGTTGCATAGTCCAACCCTAGGGAAGGTAAGTGAACACTGAATTTGGTTTAAGGTTTCCCTTGCTTACCAGCATCTTTTTCAAACAAGTTTTCCAAAACCACTCCCCCTTGTTTTCAGTCCGATGATAAAAGTGATCCTCATGCTCATGTGTTTGCAGAACTCTTCATTACCTAGAGTTAAAACCTGTAAGACTATTGCATGAGAAAAGCTTTTCAACTCCTGAAATATTTTCAGAATAAACCTTCTAGAGACAGTTTCAGTATTACCCTTTCTGCTTTGAAGTCTTTTTTTTATTTGACCTTTGGAACAAATATTTCACAGGATTATTCGTATCTAAGGAACGTGATGGAGAAGTTGAAATATTCTCTTTCTGCCTGTAATTTGTTACTGTACATACATTTTTATTCTGAATTGCACCTCTACTTCCAAAGTGTTGCTTCTCTACCAGCTGGCAACCGTTGTTGTGCACTAACATTTCTTCACTAAAGAGGCATTTCTGAAGTGGTTATTTCTGCCCATGGCACCTCCAAATGTTTTCCTTTGTCCTAACTAAATGCCTTCCTTTTTTTTTTTCCTGGGGTGCCTGACAATGCCCTTTTAATTATTTTTTTTTTTATTTCAGAGTTTCCCTGGGGATTGTGGGAGAAGTACAATAATGATAATACATTTACCACAGTAGCGTTGGAACTCATCAGGCTCTTACAGATGTTAGATACAGATTTCTTTATAACTGAAACTGTAATTTTCCCATAACCTATTTGCTACTCCATTTGAAAAGGTTATGAAATCAGATCACTAATAACCCAAAATTCAAGGAAAAAATATTTTATATTATTATTATTATTTTATAATTATATTTTTCACATAAGATACCTGATTTGAATATTGCTGAAATGAGAAAACCAAAACACTGAACTCACATTCAGCTTTAAGGGGAATCAAATCACAACAAAGACCTCTTTTAAAAGTCCTGGCTCAAACTGCAAAAACTATGAAATAAATCATGGTTTTCCCATTTTAAGGACAATGACTGACACACAGAAAGGGTCATGCAACTTGCTCAAGATCCTTTTGAAGACTCAGTTGGAGACCTGATGACTCCCTCGAAGTGTCTTTAAGATTCAACACTGTCCTCTTTCCCAAAATGATTGCCAAATCCTTTCAGCAATTCAGCAAGACACTAGGCCAAACAAGAAAAGGAAAAAAGGAGCAGGAGGGAACACATCTCTTGCTCAAATGGGTTACTTAAAAGTGTTCTGGGTGAATGGGAAGGAAACAGTAAGTACATCTTCATTTCTGACGCCCTTGAAGCCCTGACTAGGTGGGGGGGATGTATCTTGCCTTAGGACTCCTGATTTTTTCATATGGTTGATGTTCCCACATGCAAGGAGAGCTCACGTGCTTGTGAGGTGAAATTAGTTTGTCATGATATAGAAAAGTGACAATCAAAAAAGAAATCGAGGGTTGGATGTAAGTCAAAACCTCAGAGCCCTAGTTTACTCCCTGGGCTCATTTCACAACCCAGTTATAAAGCACTAAGAATTTATTTTCCTGATATTAGAGGCTGGAACCACATTTGTCTTTTCCTTACGTTTTAACTTATCTTAACATTGGTCTTAGGTGGCCTTCTAATAATCAAATTTTGCATATTTTTCTTCAACTTCCATAGCTGACCTCTACAGTACTAAGTAAAAAGCCACTGGTTTTTCAATCTTGCAGACACAATATTTTGTCCACAGCAGCTGGGAAGAAGCACTCTGTTCGTGAAAACATGCAAGCAGAAAACAAACTCAGGAATTCTGATGCAAAAAATAATTTGTTTTGGCCAGTTCAAGTATTTTGTATGTGTGTATCTGCAAGGTGTTGTAGCAAAGCTAATTTCTACTTCATCCTAAATATTGTAGAAGAATAACCAAAACAAAATCCAAGCCCCCCAAATACCAGTGCTTGCCAACTGGTAGAGAAACAAAACAAAAAAGCTTAGCAAAAAATATTTACTTCCCAGCATCTAAAATTGTTATGGGCATTAGAAAGTATTTAGGAAAATGCCTTTTAAAAAACCACCGAAGTGCTATTTTAGTAACTTGAAACAGGAGACAGAGTCAGTGCTACTGATGCGTGAAGTTTGGCTCGGTTCTTCCTCCTCCTAGCAGGTTGAATTAAGGACTGCCTGAATCACCCTTGCAGACTGATCTCTTTGTTAACCATCAGCCCTCTCTGTGCCAAAACAGTTCAAAACACAACTTCAAAAGTAAAGTGCCTCTCCTAGAAATGTAAAACCAGGACTAAAAGTTTGAGCTGGCCAAAGCATAATCCCAGGACACGACAGAAATATTGGATTTCCAATTTCTTGGCTGTTGTGTGTTGCCTATTTTCAGTACCATGAAAGCACATTTTGGCCATCTTTTTCTGGACTCTGAAGGCCTGCAGAAAAAGACCAACCTCTGCTATTTTATCATGGCTCCCCAAAAGTGGCTGTTTGCTGTCTATTGCTCAGAGGTTTCCTGATACTTTTGCACAGCTATGCAAAAAGACAGCTGTCCCAGCACACAAACTGCTAACTAGCTACATGTGAAGCCACACTTTCTCTTGACATGACACCAAAACTGTCACCCTGGCCATTTTCTCTTGTACCTACCCTGTTCTTAAAGCACCTGACTGATGTTTACAAAATGCCCTCTGCTTCCTTACAGAGAAACATTTGACTCAATTTATATCCATTTAAAGACTTATTAAACTCACAATCATATTTTTAATACTCTCAGTCCAAGGACTGTTGATTTGATGGTGCCATATACAGCTGTAAACATTGTAACCCCAATATTTCTTCTTTAAAGTATGTAAACCAGGCTCAGGGAGTCTTCTGAGGTGCAAAATAATCTTGAAACTCGAGTTGGAGACTTTTGAAGCAAGTGCTGCACAGAGAGCTTTCCTCTCCACGCAGGGTGACTGTGCAAGGCGTTACATGTCTCACGCTGGCTGTCAGTCCTCACTGAACAGCTCAGAGATGCTCATCAGAGTCATTCTGAGCAGGGCTGTGCCCACACCAACACAGCAGCCTGCTGCAGCACCCATACAGACCCTGCAGGGTGGAACAAATGTGCCTCTGAGGCCCCCACACAGATCACCAGGGACTGCCCTTACAACAGAGTCAGATGCACACAGACATCAACTATGAAAGCCAGTCATGTTTAAGGCCAAGGGAGGTGACCCATAAATCATAAGGAAGGTCTGACTTGAAAAAACTGTCTTTTTCCTGAAAGCCAGGTGAAAACTCATGGCTCAAATAGAGTTCCCCTGCAGACTTCTTGCAGGGTAAACATTACTCTGGAACATGAACTGCCTTATGCTGCTGTGACACAAACAGGCTACTTTTTAAAGCTTCGTAAAACTCCTAGGAATGTTGTGCTCCCTTCCTAAGAATTTAACAGCAGCTTTTCCACTTAAGTTCTCAGTAAAAATGAATTCAGATGGCAGAAATATGATAGCAGGGTAACAACTTGCAGTAGCACTTGCTTACATCTGCTTCACTTCAGCATCTTAAGCTTATATCCAGCTTGCTTTTCAACTCTTAATCATGAGTCTCCTGATAATCTGATCTGTGCTGATGTAGCAAATCACACTTATTTTCTGTATGGGTCTTAAAAAAGAAAAGGAGTGTTTGATAGGATTTTATTTCATAAAATTTACTTTCTGATCCAAAGTTATTAAGGAAACAGTGCTGCATTAACTGCCAGAATCATGGTTTACTATCCATTCGGCCACAGTTAAACTGAAATAACCATCCCAAATTAAGCACAGACATGTAATTTGTATATACATTTACTGAACATTTTTTTCTTACTGGGTTTTATCAGTCTAAGGACAATAAATTACAGGAGGGTGCAGTGCTGCCCCCACCAGCTGTGCCCCATCCACACACAGAAAAGTGTTAGTCATGTGAACTCGGCTGTGTTTGAGCTGACAAACCCTGCTAAGAGACAGGACAGCAGTAATGGCCCAAATTGCTTCCAGAGCAGCAAGCACCTCTGCATGGGGCTCTGAAGGCATTGAGAGACACCAGCTGGGACAGCCATGATTCGTGCTGAATGTCTGCTGCATAAACACACCTTTCACAGCTGAGAGTTTTAAGGACTGGCATTCATCTAACCAACTGCATAGGGAAGTCACACTTGAAAAAACCAAACAAGCCTCTTTTTCTGGGTTTTGCCTCTTATTTTAGTTAGACTTGGGCAAAGACATGAAAAGACTAAGCTTTCTAAATGCCTGGTACATATTGCATACCACCTTGGAGCTCCCATTAAGCATGTAGAAGTGTGTAGCACAGTAATAAAAGTTACAGAAAACACTGACTGGGAACCTCTCCTTCACAGACTGTATTTTCATATTGTCCATGCTCTCGGTGGAATGAACTGCTGTGGAATCTAACTGGAACTCATGAGTTACAGGAACAGCTCAGAAAAATGTTAGACATCAGTGAGGACACATCCCAAAGAAGTCTTGGGCATATGGGATGTATGTTCACTAACTGGAAAAGTAAGAACTGTGTTCCCAAATGCTCAGCAATCTGATTTGCATCTAATTTGAACTCTGCTTAACTAGCGGGGACAATGCATCACAGGTCTTAAACACTCCTGCCTCTACATTTGGTTGTCTTTCTGTATTTCCTATCAGTGGTAAAGAGTATGCCTTGTAGTTTTCTTGCTTAAAACTTTTTGGTAGGGAGGATGCAGCTCCATCAACTCAGGCATGCTTTCTGTAAATGCAAACAGCGCTTAAAAAACAAAACAAAACAACAAACAAGCCAAAAAAAATCCCAAAATAAAAACCAAACAAACCAACCAACAACAAAAAACCCCCCGAACTTGAAAACCCTTCTAGAAGTTGCCAGATAGGACAGCTAAAGGGAATGTTATTATGACTAAGAGGCTGGATTCCATGCACAAAACAGCTATTTCTAGTGATAAAGCATAAAGGTTAAATGACTGAGGACAAGACTGCCAGATGTAAAATGGAAAGTTTCCAATTTAGGAGCAGCAGAGGAAGAACATGAATTAATATGGAAGGACCAAATTAGCATTTTAAAAATCCTCCGAGCCAAACCAAATGCCATTGAAAATAAACTCAGGAACTCTCCCCCTTTGCTGCTCCCTGCATTCCAAGGAGGATTGAATTTAGAATAACCATTAGAGAATTTTAGAGAAATCTTACACTTAAATGTAGAGCAAAGGCTTTAAAAGTTAGAGACTGTATGTGCTTCAAAAACACTATTAAGCATGCCAGATTCTTATTCAGGAAATAAATATTTTGAACATAAATTTTCTCATTAGTTTTATCTTTAATGAAATTGGTGAAGATCAGGCTGATTCTTCAACTCTTTTGAAACTGGGGTATTAAATGATAATTTCTACCCTTTTATTAACTTGAAGAAAAGAAAATACACACGCACACACAAAAACCCAACAAAATAAAACCAAGCATTAACACATTAACAACCAAACACTTTGTAAATACAAAAAATAAACTGGTTATTGCGTTTCCAACCTAGACTACATTTTAGTGCTAGCTTTGTTAGCTCTACCTACAGAGACACAATATCAGTCTGGGGGTCCTATCCTGCAATACTCTTTGCAGATGGCTCTTGCTGGTCTCACATACATTTTTGTGGCATGAGCTGGCAGATATCAGGCCACTGTGGTATTCCCCAAATTGAAGATATATCATGTATTTTTCAGTGCATAAAAGACTATTACAGATTTTAAACTGAACTCTTGGAACATGGGTGTAGCAGATTAAACATCAGCACTGTTAGACTGATGGTTGGTTCAGCTGTGGTACGCCTTTTCTGTTGAGCCTGAATTTTAGAAAGCTCCTACAGGATCTGACAGCAAGAGGAGCTTCCACATACAGCCAGGATCCACAAAAAGCAGACATGCAGGGAACTGCACTGAAAATAAACGAGAGCTATATGTAAGAAAAACCTGGTAAGATTCAGTACATTTAAGCCTAAAAGGATCAGGAAGAGCAGAGTGTCAAATGCTGGAATTAGATGAGCAGATTTCAGGACTCTGAAGACAGCAAACAGTGGCATGATGTCTTATGCTGCTGCATCTTTTACATGGCTACATGGTATATCCGGAAGAGCCTATGCTCCCATATGGATGGACGCTAAAATTCCAGCATAAAAATTGGTAACCACAGGTAAATCAGTAGCACTCAAAATTAGCAGAATAATTTTGCCATTGATCCCTCTGATTCAATCCCTGATCACCTAGCAGTGCCACCTGCAAGTCTGAACAATCTAACCTACTGGGCAAAACCCAGAAGCCCTATCTGATATCTATGAGACACCTGACAATGAAGCCTGACTTTCATTCTTGTAACATCCATGATAACGTCAAACACACAACTGCCCTCTGCATTTTAAACACCCAGCTTCCAAAGTGGTTTTAGTTGACCTAAAAGTTAGGTACATTGAGGCAAACAGAAGAATTAACAAGGAACCTCCCATCTTATGTTTCAACACTCATCTCCAGAAGCTGCATCTGAAGTTAAAGAACAAGTAAGATCTCCAAAATACCAAGATTCCCTACATTATAAGGACAGTCTGGAAAACTCCACAGAAATGCAAATTCAATCAGTCATTCGAAGATGGAAATTATTTACTGATAAGAACTAATCTCTTATATTGCTTCTAAATACTATAATAGATGACATGCATACATTTCACCAGTATGAACAATAAGTTAATGGCTATTGCTGGAGGCAGAACGTGGCAGGAGATGAAATAGTGGATACTAGATTATTCCTTTCAACTGACAGGTGAACGTAGTCATATCTGTGATTCTCAAATAATAGTCTTTAAATAAATCATTTATTGAACAGGATAGGCTATCTACTCATCTACAGTCAAAAAATCATATGGAAAGTTAATTGACAGGAAGTAAAATCTATCCCCTCTAAGTTTAGTAACAGGATTCATCTTACCTGAACTTAGCTGTATAAGTGGCCAGCTAGTTGAGCTCTACCTGTATCATCACTGGAGAGAGGTAAGGACCTCTTGATTCAAACTTACCTGAGGTAAGTCTCAAATTAGCTGGAAAGATTTCCCCTTCCTCCCCCAAACCATTCAGTGCTTTCCACTGATTTTGGCACAAGTGCAGATGATCTGGTCAGACTGGACATGTACCTATTAGCTAAAAGACACATGAAATAAATCTCACCTCATGTTCTGGAAAAAATATTACAAATTCCTTTAGGAAAGACCCTTGTCAGGTCAGAGAGAACCAAATTAGCCCTTAAGAGGGCTTATTGCAAGGGAGCTACTATCATTGGCTCACTACTGATTACAGGGAAAGCAACCCTTGGCATTTGTAGAAGAATTCAAGATGCAAATCAATGGTTCTGTCGGGATATAGGTACCCCAGTCCATGCTTCTCCAATAAAACTGGAACCTAGGACAGTGAAGGAAGGAAGATCTACATGCTCTCAAACATGCAGATAAAGCCAATATATGTCTTTATTCTGGTAAATGGTATAAGATCAAGCTTTAGCTTCACACCTCTGCAGTTACACAGCAGAGGAAAGTACGGCAAGGAGAAACTGACAGTGAGAACATGAGACCAGAGGTAAATGTAGGCCCATGCAAAAATAATACAACTGCAGGATCAGGCTTAGGTGGATTATAATTGATTTCTTATAATCTACTTTTGCCCAAAATAGATGACATCTTTCTGAAGTAGTTAATGAACTTTCTGTGTCTCTCAGGGTTTGGCTGCTAATCTACCTGCTAAAATTTGTTCACTGGCAAATTTTCTGAGGCATCTTATTCGGTGTCTAGATATTGAGAACATACTCACAAATGTATTAGGGTGACTGCTGCTCTGAACTTTCTGTGTTGGCATCAATATTTTGGGAGATTTCAGAACAACTTTCCCAGTGACTTACTAATGAACACACAAAATCAGCTAACATGGCCAAAACTGGTATATTCAGTTTGCTACTGGAAGGCAGGAAGGTAAACAGATAGGAGCTGAGGATACAGGTATATGGCTGTGAGACTCAGAAAAAGCCCAGGACATGTAAGATAATACACAAAGATAAAAGACTTCTGCTTACAAAAGCTGTCACTTCATAGTGGACTTTCTCTTTTTATTCAAAAAGTCAAATCTAAAACCTCCATCAAAAATAGAGAAATACCATATATTCTGCAACAGTGTTCACACCCTCAGTGCTAACATAGCAGCACAGATTTGTAAGAACTGAAGTCAGTCGTCAGTCAAGCAGTTAAAGTCTTCCTTGAAGTAGGTCAGTATTTCCAGACAAACAGAACATAAAAACAAAACAAGTGACCTCCATGCCTGTTAAAAAAAAATCTCCAGCAGAGTCTGGGTTTATGAAATGACTGGGCATGATGCAAATGTTGGTCACTGAACTGAAGAGAGTGGCCTACTTGTCACTCTTGAGAAACTGTGGTCAGACAAGAATAAAATTGTAACAAAATAGCACTGGAGATGGAAGATGCTCCCCACCTTTGCATGCCTTCCCAGTTCAAGACTGTCCTTTAACCAACATGGCCTGAACGAGGAGGGCTGACCATGGAAGAGATGTCCACCTGCAACTGGTGGAAATGTTCTGAAACATAGTTAAAACATTGCTCCCGTTGGAGCAAAGAACGAGATGGTAGTTTGCCAGCTCCCAAAGGTTAGATTAGCCCCAGCAGCCCACAGGACAGAACACCCTATTAGTTGGGTGGCTCGCCTGTTGTGGACAGGCTGTGTATCTGCATCCTTGAAAGAGTAAAAAAGAGAAAGATGGTCCTCTCAGTTCACATCTTACAGGCACTGTAAGCTCTTACTCTGAAGCCCCCTCCTTCCCACTTCCTGTACACACAGCAAAGATTAAATCAATTCACTCTGAAACATGCAGATCATCTCCAACTACATCTGAGGTTTGCTTTATCTAATTTTTCAGAATCAAAGATACATTTGGAAATTTACATTTTCTCAGTTGATCTCAATATCGGGGCTATTCAAGCTCCTCCTTTGCACTTCTTCTCCCCTGCACAGCACCACTAGCACCTGCTTAGGAGAAGCTCTAAGCTAGCATCTTTCACAAGTATACATTGTGGCTGAATTTTGGGTGCGAGTCAACTCCTATGCTTGATGTGCAACAGAGGAAGATGCTGCCCATAACTACACAAATTTACTTATGAGAGGCAAGTGTCCTGGCTTTTTGCAGGCTCCTCACTTAATGTCATTCACTGAAACGCACTCTGCCCGGCCCAGTGCATGGAGAATCCGTCTTGCTTCCACATTCTGGTGAGACAAAGTGAGGCAGTGCTGGTGTGTACAAATCAAGTTTCTGCTGTGGATCTCTTCTGGGAACAAACATGACTGGCTGCTACCACAGCCACGCTAGTGACAACTCCCAAGGTGAGAACACTAAAGCTGAAGGTAAGCCATGGAAATTGGTTCACCTCCACAGCTGTGTGAAGTGAAACATATTGTTCTGCTTTTCATGACCTTAATTGCTTTCAATATATGCAATTGCAAAAACCAAGTCTGCATAGCATAAATCCTGCAAACTGGATGTAATGCTGAAGCTGTGCATTTGGCTTCCCAGCTGCATGGACCTTACTGTGTCCATGCAAAAAAGCACCACATTCCCAGAAGGCCTGGTGTTGCAGGGAAAGAAGAGATGCACCCCTTAGACTGCTCTTGCACAGAGTAACCATCCCAAAGCATGCTGGATTACACAGCAGGGATTTCTCCTGGTGCTGTGTCAAGGTAGGCAACCTGCCCATTCATGAGTGTTGTTTAAGCCTGGAGGAGATACCTGTAAAAGTCCTGCCCAGTGGCAGGGACCCTTCTTCTTTCTCTAACTAGTACTTCTGGAGCATTGATCTGCTTGTGAGAGGAATGTCCTAGCTAAGTTATACCATGCTAGCTATTAAGAAGTTCCATAAACATTGATTTTTGCATGGCTGCCATGGGTTTCAATTCAGGTTTTCAGTTCTGCTGACTATGAGACACATAGAAGGTGGAATCACAGTATCAGGCAGAGTTGAACAGTGCACACAATTCTTTTCTCTTGCGTATTTTCTTTAGAAATGCACTCTGACAGAATCAAATAGAGCTGTTATTTTTCTGGCCACCTCTAACAATACTCATGGTCTTAAGTTAATAAAGACACACAACAGCAAGTAGATCTGCACAAAAGGTGGCCACGTATAATTCTGGGCTGTGGTCGGCCTAGCACAAGAGATTATGGTGTCTCTCTGGAGGGTGGCGTGTAACAGCAGAAATTGATTTGGGGACATCACCAGGTCTTTCAGTGGAGATTAGCTGCAACTTCTTTGGCAGTCAGCCAGGGGCATGTGAAACAGCCTACAGCAGCTCTCATGACATCCAATACAGATGAGAAAGCTTAGTAACAGGAGTAAAGCATTTTTCTTTCACAATAGAGGAGCTCAGGCAGTTAGAAAATTTACCCTACATTGAATAGCAAATAAACTGCAAACATACAGTTGGACTCAGAGAGGGGTTCTTCTGTGCACACCAGCTGGCTACATCTCAGAAGATTAGCACAGACATCCCTTGCTACTTGGATAAACTCTACTGCAGAGTAAAACTGCTCCCTATCAGTCTAATGGAGTCTACTACATCGCTCACTGAGTTTACTCACTGCCATCCTGGCCCAAACTGAAGGACAAAGACACAGTAAGACGAACAGAGATGCATCTTTCTGAAACTCAGGGAAGGAACACTGACTTCACCAACAGATTCAGACCACTACTTCCTGCTTTCAGCTTTTTGTGCACCAAAGTCACTCACAAAGGAAACTGAGTAATCCCAGGTAGTTTCCTTTTGAATCACATCTAGTGACATTTGTCTTCTGGAATGGAGACAAGCTTGTTTCTTCTAGTGAGAAGTGTCTTACCTGCCAGCACATTTTGGCACAAGAAGCTGCTCTTGGCTATGGTAGAAAGTGGGAGATATTCACAACCTAATTCCTCAGAGACTGGTCTTGCCAACAAAATAAGGCACCTAAGAAGTGAAGTGGTTGCAAGCAAGTCATCATCTGGCTATTTTTGAGGCCATGAGTCAGATATACTGTGCCTTTGTGAGAATTTGGTAATACTGCCATATCTTTTTCCTCCAAGGCTGGAATTGCTTTCACAGGTTTGTTGACAAAGGGAAGAAGGGAGCGTATTTTTGAAAGTATAGGAAATTCTCATCATTTCATCATCAAACTCTCTTCTCTCCGCCCCTTCACTTTTGGAGAAAGAAATTAACATTTAATGTAAAACAGCCTGCTTTGATAGCTGTCTGACTGCCTCATTAAACATTTTCCACACCTCAGGGGTGACAAGTATCCAGTCATAAATTGCAATTTGTCATGGATTTTCTAAGTCACAGGTTGACACAAGAGGCAGTTATCACTCTCTGATCAGTATGCAGAGGCATTACACTCTTCAGCAATACTCCTCAATGGATACAGCAAGAGTGTAGATTTAAAAAGCAAAGCCCTTTGGTTTTGAACATATGGCTCCTAGAAAAATGTTAGTGGAAATTATTTCACCAGCACAGCCCTGAGACAGCAATAAAATGCAATTCACTGATGGACAAGTGCCATTATTTGTCATGATTGTAGTTACCGCTATTCATCTTCTATTTACATGTCATGTAAACATATACCAGATTTTGTAGCAGCACACCAAAATCAAAGCTTCTGCCCCAGTGACAAACTTAGTTCTATCAAATATTTAACAGCAGACATTTACATGTGCAATCCACAACTCCAATGAGAGCCAGTGAGCACTGGTGGACAGTAACTGCAAAGAAAAAGTCACCCTTCCATCCTCTCAAGTCCAAGATACTAACACAGATTTCACTGTTAAAACTGCAAATTTGTAATCTCCAGTCTTCAACCTCAATCCCTGGGTGATAGGAATGAGGAACAAAGAGAGGAGACTAAGGTGATCACAGGTTTACAAAAACAATTTTCTGCAGGCTAGGCTCTAATGCCTTTGTAACTTCCCTCCATTTAAATCAACTAAGACTTTTGGCTGTCATCCAGCATTCCTAGCTTAAGCACCTGTACAGAATTAAAATTCTAGGTGACCTGTGAAGCCGTCCTCCTAAAGTAAGTGCCTCAACTCCTCTATATTGCCAAATGAGAGAGGTGCCCTAGAAGCCTCTTGAGAGATGCCCTATTAGCTCCTCTTGGCTAAGAAATCTTCAAGACCCTGCCTGCTCTTACAGACAGATCTGCAAAGTCCATCACAGAGCAACATAAGTCTGCAATTCTCCTGTGGGTTTCACTCCTCGACATAAGCTGCCAATTCAAACTAAACAGCTTCTTTCAATTTATTCAAAGAATCAGGTCTTTTCTCTTTCCTCTGACTCTAGAAAGCAGTAATCTTCTGAGGTACTTTCCACTCTCCACAACATCTAGGATTTCTAAATGTAAACTGTCTTCTTTCTGTCAAAACAAGCTGCATCTCTCTTCAACTTCTTACTTTATGTTGCATCATCTTTTGCTGTTTTGTTGTCTCACAAGCGTTGCCAACTCTGAGCCATGAAGTCATCGATTCCGTAGCAGCTGTGTGAGAATGGGTCATCTGAGTCCACTGGGCAGGCAGGAGGAAGAAGGCCAGCTGTCAAGCAGTCAGCACAGCAGGAGAATGGTATTTTCCCCCAGACCAGTTCTTGACATGATCTGTGCCAGAGCACCAGGCAGTGGACATTGCTGAGGTCATGCAGAACCTTCTCCTGACCAGCTGCCCTAGGCTCTGCCTACCCCTGCATCCTCTCCGTCCTGTAGGTTTTGTATCACTAAATGCTGCTTGTATCTAACAGAGAACAGGTACTTCAGCGGACAGGAAAGCATGTATGGATTGTACATAAAAAGGATACATGACAGAACACACAGTATCCAACGATGAATCTATACTTGGTCACTAAACAACATGGAACATGAGAGGGCTTTTCTCTACTATCGAAGCAAAAATCCCTGTCTCTATTTGCTGACTGTTATAATTAAATGTTATTTTGCTGGAGTGTGTTTGAATGCTGTAGTCTGTGATTGAGGTGGCTCTAGCAGCTGTGTGGAAGGCTGTCAGGAAAGGGAGCCCATCACAGCACTGAGTCCTGGAACTCAGAAACATCCCATCTTGCACAAGGCCTCTTTCCAAGATATGAAATACTGACCAGCAAGGGATGAGCTACTGCTCCCTGACAGTCCTAGGGGAACACAGGACTGCAGCAATGTTCACTAACCTACAGCAGCATTTCTACTGAGGACAGCATTTGCATCGAAGTCTGCCCCTACCACAGGGAAGTGGCAAGAAGGGGGAGAGAAAGACAGTCTGGTTTGCTCAAGAGGTAGTAAAACTGATAAGGGATCAGCATTAAATCCATGTGAGGAGAAAGCTGTCATTTATTACTTCCTTATGTGACATGCCTCAACATTTTTCCAGAAACAAAGAGACTAAGGAAACAAAGTAAAAGTCAGGATCAATCCCTTGTGTTTCTCCTGGCATGACACCTTTCTAAGAAAACAGCTTTTCTGAACTCACGCCCAGCAACTTCAATGACCTTGATACAAATCTCTCAATCTTGCTACCCCGTCACTCGAGTTAGCAAGAATCTTAGCTCTTATCTGCAGAAGTAGCAAGTTTCTAGTCCCATCTAGCTCACTGGAGCTGGAGGGTTGTTTAAAAAGGTGACTTGGTGAAGTTTAAAAAAGCTACAAAAAAAGAAAAAGTGGGCAGATTAAAAACATGCGAGCAAATTACTCTAACCGCATGTTTTGACTGTATTTCTTGATTGTCAGAGGAAGCTTTCCCTAGGGACTGCTGGGAGATGAAAATAGATGAGCTGCTGCTGGGGACCATGCTTCTGTGGTGGGCTGTAGGTACACACCACTCAGCTCTGCATTCAGCCAGAAAGCTGTGCCTGAATAGGTGACAGAGCTCTCACTCCTCCATGCTTGCTGCCCCACAGAGATTTGGCCAACATGTGCCTTTGATGTCAGTGCAAAGGAAAACCACTCCCAAATTAATCTGTGTAAGTGTCACTCAGCAGCAATCTAAACTCTGCAGTAAAAGGAACAATTCTGACTTACAACAGCACGAGCACCACAAAGGGTAGTGCACTTAGCTGAAACTCACAAAAAACCACAAATGATATTAACATTAAACACCTTTTCCCATAGTCATGTCTACTTTTTTGGCTGCAGAAGGGATATGGAAAATTGCTGGGGAAAAAACATTCCAGAATTAATATCCCACTACCGGTATTTGTAAATATTTTGAACCTCTTATGCACTGGTCACTTAGTGCTTTTCAACCCAGGAGACACAGGAGCTTATTTCTAGACTGATTTTGTTTGGAAAAGGTTACATTAACCATCTTTATTAGCACTATTTTACTTCCTGCATGAATAGCCCCTTACAAGACCTCTGGAGATCTATCTTTCTCAACATCAGAAGTGTTCTACAGACAAGCAAGGCACTAGGCACAGGCACAGGGTAGCAGCAACTACACGTGTGATCTGACTGGGTTGTTTTTGGTTTAGTTCACATAAATAAGGCCATTTAAATTGTGTTTTCATGCATGCATATCTTCTGGTGGAGGAATATCCCTGGGTGAGATTTCTTATGTGGTATCGATTTGTGAAATAACAAGTTGAGTCTGGTGATGTTGGAAATGCAGCATTTTCCGAGTTCTTTTTCAGTCTATTTTTTTTTCTCATGCCTTTCTTGCAATAGGAGAGTTGCTCTCTGTCTCATGTTTACGTCAGCCCACAAGACCCTCCCAGACAGTCTCTGGAATCAGAGTGTAAGCTTCTTGGCACGTGTTTCATTTCTGTTAGACTTAGAAGCATCAGAAATGAAACTAAAAACTGCTTTCTCAGAAAATATATGCTTCTCTCATTCCCCAGGAAAACTTAGCCTTAGACTACTAGGAGATGACTGGCACTTGGAGGAAAGCAAAACAAAAATTTTGTAAAGCTGGCTTCTAAGCACATACATGTTGACGCAAATGTCACTTCAGTCTGATTTACAAATACCAAGGCAGTGCCCTAAATATATTGCCCAGATCATTAGAAATACTAATTCTGAGAGACATCAATGACCTAATGCTCCATCACAAGCACTGGGAAATAGCAAAGTCGCAGGGAACAATAAATAAATAAATAAATAATAAAAACCAATCGCATAAAAGTAAATGTTCAATGGAAAGACTGGCTCATTCTTTAGAAAGGCTCGCTAATTTCACATGTCATGAAACCTCACACAACTAACTTAAATTCAGAAGCCTCTGGCCTCTATCTTTCCTTCACTAGCTGAAGATTTAACAGCAGATTGTGTGAGAACTCATATTATTATAGTGAAATTACTGCCTGAAACTATACACGAGTGTAATTTACTGCTCACACTGGGAAGTGTTTGCATAAAGTGATTTACTGTGGGACGACGCCAGTCAGAGTGAACTCACTTTCACCTGTAGGTACAGGGCTGTGTGAACTCCCGCAGTTCTGAGTTAAGAGTGGGGAGATACCAGTTCCACGGGCAACTGGAGGTTTCTTTGCACTCCAAGTGGAAACGAAAGCCCTCCACAATGGACCTGCTCACTGCCCTGCATCCTCACCTCCGCTCGCCTGAGTCCTGGTGCCCGGCGGGACGCCAGTGCTGGCTGCCACCACGGCGCTGCCGTCCCCTGCCCTCACCCGCCCTGCCTCACCTGCTGTACACCAGGCACTCCATGTGGTTGATCTCCTTGTCGGAGCGATAGCGGCTGTAATCCTCCCAGAGGTCCTTGATGGCGGTGACCGCCAAGATGAAGAGCACGGGGGCCAAGGCAAGCTCCGGCTGGAAGGCATTGACGGCTGGCACGAAGTTGAGGAGGGCGATGAACACGAAGTACACGTTGGCCAGGCGGTGGAACTGCTCAAAGAGGTTCTTGGGCAGGAAGGACAATGCCGTGTACTTGGTGGTCTTGAGGCGGTTGCAGGCCAGGACCGTCCTCTTGGACTTCTCCGGCTCGGCCTCAGGTAACAGCAGGCTAGAGCGCACCAGCCGCGTCTTACTTTCCTTCTTCCTCCGCCTCCTCTTCTTCTGCCTCTCCTTGCCCTCCGGCAGCACCTGGGGTGCTCCCTCTCCTCCTGCCGTGCCCCGGGACATCGCTGCCGCCCCGGTGTCCTCGCCCGGGCAGCGCGGGCAGCTCCCACGGGCAGGCACGGCCCTAAGTTATCATCGTCCGCCGCCCGCCACGGCTCTCCTTTCCTCTTCCCCTCCGGGGGCGGGCGGGCGGAGGGGAGGAGGGCTCTCTCGAACCCGCTCCTAGCCGCTCTGCCGGGACCTCTCTCGCTTTCTCCACCTCCTGGCCCGGGGAGGGGACGTGGGCAGGCGGGGACCCGAGCCCTCCTCCCGCGGGCCTCTCCCCGTCCCGGGCGCGGGGGATGCGGGGCCGCCGTCCCGCGGGCAGGGCCGGGGAGCGGGAACGGGAGCGGCCCTTCCGCGCGCAGCCTGCCCTGAGCGCCGTCCCGTCCCGCCCTACAGAGCCGGGAGCACACTGTATCGGCGGCTTTTGACTTTGAGTTACGTGTGGGACGGGGAAAGAGCTTCGAGCGAGGAAGGAGAAAGTTCCCGCTGAAGCGTCGGCGCTGCGCACTGGCCTTTCTCCACGGTGCCCCGGCAGCAGCTGATGGGAGCTCTTACCAGCTGACTCACGGCGAAACATTCTACTTTCTGCCCGAATCCGTGTGCCACGTTTATGCCCATCCCTGCAGTTAGCCTGGGAGTCGGAGCACAACATCTCCCGGCTCCGCACGTCTGTCTGGTATGCCAGCTCTGTTGGTGGCGGCCGTGGTGCTTGGGACAACCCCAAAGGTGGCAACCAGAAAAATTAAGTTTCCGATGGAAAGCATTAGGCACTGCCACCCCCACACACGCCCTGGCAGTGGTGTGCTGTAACGCACGTTCACCTCTGTGGAGTTTTCTATTCCCTTGTGGTAGGGTAGGTCTTACCAGCAAGGATTAGAAAATGCCAATCTCTTGCTCTGTGCTTTACGCTCTGCACTTTCTGGAGAAAGATACATTTATGAGTCATGATGGATAGACAAGAAATACAGAAGAGAAGATAATCTTGATTGAAAGATTTAGTCTAAAGTCACAAGTAAACAAATGTAATAAATAAATGCAGAGATTTAAAGAACAAATAATAAGAGAATAATGAAATTATTGTTACTGAGTGTGACATGAATCTTTACAGCATTATTTTAGGTTGGAATTAAAGAGCAGACCCTTTGGATTTGGGATTCTTCAGGCAGCATAAAAAGCTGCCACAGGTCACTCCAGGCTGTGTCTAACCTGTAGCACAGATGCATTTTACAGTGGGACTCTTGGTCCTGATCCTGTGATATCCCAAGGTGGGATCATATTGAGTAGAAAAGCAAGCCCTTCATACCTGTCAGCATATTTCTTGTTGTCACAGAAAATAGGCATAAAGTAGAAACATCTAGTCTTGATATGAGGTCAGGACAGAACTGGGATATCTTCTAGGGAAAGTACCTAGTCCCAACACTCAGATGCTGCCATGACAAATTCCATGAAGACCGAAAAGTGAAAGCCATTACCTGAGCCTAACAGGTTGTATGTGGTGCTGTGTTTTCATCCTTCCTTCTGCCATTTGCAGTATGGTTT
>VZTR01022357.1:311540-438744 GCA_013400775.1 Chaetops frenatus | reverse complement strand
AAAATACTAAATGTTAAGAGGAAAAAAACCCAGACAAATTTAAAAATCCCTCCCAATTTCAATTTTCCATGATGTTTGTTTGTTTGTTTACACTTGGAGTTTACTTAAAGGGTAAGCTGGAATGAACAAATATGCTTTTCCTGTGCTTTGGAAATGCTGAAATGGGATGAGGAATACATTTTATCATTGTGCAATATTCTGAGTGGAAAGATGGTGCACACACCAGTGCCGTGAAGTAGTGAGAGCCTGTCCTGGGACGGGAAGTAAGCCAGCTGCTCAATCACTGAGTCCAGCACATAAAAATGGTGTGTAAATCATCAAAAAATGGTGTGTAGATCAGGCTTAGCACTGCATATTCAGCAAACAGTAACTGAAAGTAAATTAAGGATTAGATGTGTAGTTACATCCAACTTTCAAACACAGTGCTCAAGGCAAGGTAAGAAAAAACAATTCTCACATTCCCCTTAAGCCACTTGTTTAAGAAAAACACCTGTGCAAGTTTGGAGAATGGGATGGATTGTGCTTACACCTAGTGGTATTGGCCAAACCTAGGACACCCGATATCCCAAAATTGTTGGTTACAGTCTACAATTAGAAAAAATGGTCTAGAAGTCAGTGGGCTATGCTTTAAAACTGGTTTTACTTGCATAGTTTTGGAGTGCTCAGGATTCACGTCAATAAGATTTCTTCTGCACTGGAGTAACAGGACAGAAACTTAAAGATACTGAACTGAAAGTTTCTGTGATTCCGTGAGCTGAGTTTTACAAACAGATATAGCACCTGAAAGATAACAAGCAGTTGGGTGGGAGCCTCTGAAGAATTATGTGTTTGTTTGCTAAATTGTTTATTTAAAAGCGGTTTAAACCCTTTGTATTTGAGTATATATTGGCAGAGTTAAGTGCCACCCTTTTTATAAAAAAAAGTAGAATGTATGCCACACCCCTCTGGTCAAGAGCTAAAAAACTCTTCTCATATCATTGACCAGGACTTTCTCTGTTGTTAGTAAACTGCTTTTTAACTAGTACAGGCAAGGTAAAGTCTTGCAAGGCAGTGCCACGAGGAGAGGATGGGGCACCCCTCTGCTTTCTGTGCAGACACATGAGGAATCAAAAATTCCAGCTATTTACTAAAACCTGATGAAATCTAATCCATGGTAAATAAAAACAAGAGTTAACCTTATTTTTAAAAGCCTGTAAAATCTAGTGTTTGTTAGGCTTTTCTAGCCAAAAATTTTGTCAATGTAGACACTCCCAAGAATTTAGTCCTTCCTTTCCATTTGTAAATAAAACTGTGCACAAAGGGTTTGAGAAAGCACAAATATTTGTATCTAAACCCATATATGACCTCTCCCTGCCGACATAGTCCAAGTATGCAAGGTTGGAAGTGAGAGGCAGGCAGGCAGCAAATTCAGCTTTCATCTGGTACAAAATACACGTACACAAGTCTGGCTCTAGCTTTTGAATACAAAAGGACAAGTATGTTGCTTTTATTGTCAACTGGTGGTACACCTGCATCTCCTTTTCATGGAGTCTTCTGGAAGAGGTGAAAGGGAATTGGCTGTAAATCACCCTGGATGATGCATGGATCCTACAAAGAATCACCCTCAAGAAACAGAAGCAAACAGTTGAAAAGCCTGTGGAGCCAAGAGCCAAAGTCTAGATTTACTGGATAACCTGAACTGAAATGTGGACTCTTTACTATTTTTCCGGGTCATTGGAGCAAAGCACTAAACCCAGATGATGTCTACGGATTGCTCTGTGCTCCAATTGCTCCCTGCCATGCATTGATGTCTCCTTCCTGTCCAGAGCTCTTCCTTTGTTGTCACCGTAGTATTTCTGACCGTCCTTTATCTCACTGCATTTTGCTGGGTATCTGCTCTCTGATTTCTCCTGCCATTAACCTGAATCCAGCCTCTAATGCCCAATATCTCTTGAATTTCAAGCTCTCTCCAGAGCTTTTCCCAGTGCCTGACTATTTTGTTCAACTGTGCACGTTTTCTTCAGATCGAAGACTAAAACTGAAAAAGGAGAGATGTTCTAAGCATCACTTATGCTGATAATATACTTAGTGAGCTCTTTGATAGCCTGGGCCACTAAAAGCTGAGCCTTAAGCTATGACACTGCCTTTAAGGCTAGAAGGAGCTACAGGATTTTCTGGCCCAAGATACTGTATTAACTTGGCCTTTTAGATGCCACACATGCTAGAGATTGAAATCATTATTGAACTGTTATATGAACAGGCTGGTTGCTTAGAATCAGATAACCAGTTTCATTCCTCTTCTCAGGGTCATTAGCCCTGATTAGGTTTGAAGTAGTTTTTATGGCTTGGGGTTTTGTCAGTATGCAAGAATCATAACATGAACCAAAAAATGCCTTTAGCCTGATGGTTGTGTAAAACAGGTGGAAATTGGCGTCCACCTGAATGCTAAGGATAAAAACACCATAGACATAGAGATAAGATTGCAAATACATTACTGATAGAATAACTCTTGTTTTGACTTGTCATGGTTTTTGAAAGCTTGGAGTTACCATTATTCCATTTTAATAAATAGCTTCTTCCTATCATAAGAAAGTGAAGCAAATCTAATTTTAACATAGTCTAATTTACTAGGCCACTTTTGTAAAATTTATATGATCCTAAAATAAAGATTTCCCATGTTGGATATTGCCAGAAACATCTGTCAAATTACTCATCATTCTCCTTTGTTCCAGAGAACTTACTTTGATATTAACATGCTTAATATTATGGAACCACCCAGAGGCCTTAGTTGGAATCTAGGACTTTAAGAACTATAAAAATAACTCTAAAGACATGGTAGCACACATCAGACAAAATCTGTTCTGCCCTTTGCAGATGAGACATATCCCATCTGGCTTCCTGTGAAGGGGACAGGCATACATGTTTTGAACAAGCAGAAAGAAGGCAAGAGGCTTTCAGTGTGAACAGCCTGCTGAAAATGCCAGAATTTGATGAGGCGAGACAGCAGCCAAAATGGCATTATTCCTCATTTCCTTCTAGTCTGCAGGAGATACCTAGATACACACACACTCTTATATAAATATACATATGCTTCTGTATGTGCACGTGCAAGTGTGTGTGTGTGCGTGTGTGTGTTTATGTATATATACACCACAAGCAGTCTCATAGAATCATAGAATGGCTTGGGTTGGAAGGGACCTTCAAGATCATCTAGTTCTAATCTCACTGTCATGGGCAGGGATGTCACCCACAAGAACAAGGTTGATCGGGGCCCCTTCCAAATTGGTCTTGAGCATCCTGCCAGGGGTGAGGCATCCACAGCTTCTCTGGGCAACCTGTCCCAGTGCCTCTGAGTACTGAATTTCTTCCTAACACCTAATCTCTTGTCTTTTAGTTTAAAACCATTACCTCATGTTCTTTCAATATCTGCCCATATAAAAAGCCACTCTCCCTCATTTGTATAAGTACTGGAAGAATCCGATGAGGTCTCCCCAGAGCATTCTCTTCTCCAGACTCATCAACCCCAAGTGTCTTATCCTGACTTTTTAGAAGAGGTGCTCCAGCCCTCTGATCATCTTCATGCCCCTCCTCTGGTCCTGTTCGAACAGGTCCATGTCTTTCTTGTGTTGAGGACTCACTCCAGAGCTGGACACACTCCCCAGGTGGAGTCTCACAAGGGTAGGGTAGAGGAGCAGAATCCCCTACCTTGACCTGCTGGTCACACCTCCTTTGGTTCAGCCCAGAATGTGCTTGGCTTTCTGGGCTGCAGGTGCATATTGACAGGTCATGTCCAGGTTTCCCTCTACCAGAACCCACAAGCCACTCTCTGCAGGGCTGCTTTCAATAAGTTCTCCTAGTCTGTACTCGTCTCTGGGATTGCTGCTCTGATGCGGCACCTTTCACTTGGCCTTGCTGAACCTCATGAGGTTCTTGTGGGTCCACTTCTCAAGGTTTTCCAGGTCCCTCAGGATGGCACCCCTTCCTTCAGTCAACTGTACTGCTCAAATTTGTGTCACCTTGGTGACTCAATCTCACTACCCATGTAGTTGATGAAGATATTGAAGAACACTGGTCCCAAGACAGAGCCCTGGGGGATACCAGTCATCACTGACCTCCACCTGGACATAGAGCCATTGACCACAATTCTGTCTACATCCAGAGAAATCCCACTCCTTTGTTCCCAACAGGCAGAGAGGGGAGGAGGTTTGTGTTCCAAGTGAGCAGGAGCCATGTGAGAAAGAGGCGTGTTCAGTGTTGCAGCACTAAGGGAAGTCGATCCTGTGCAGGGCCTGAGCAGCCCTGCTGGACTTTTCCAGTGCAATGCTAAGACATTACTGAGGAACAGCTTCTACCTTTGAAGCAAGAGCAGTGGTACCTAGCAAGCCTCTCACATTCTGCATACATTTCACTGAAATGTTTTTCCCATCTACCATGCCCCAAGGGCTCCTGCATCTCTCATCCTGCCAGGTGCGTGTTGCAGGATCTGCTCCACCACACCCAGCTGTTCAGCCTGATGAAGGATTCATAAAGGCTGTGTCTGCTGTGTAAGGGACTGGAGTGGGAAGGAGGCTACAACACTGTGGAATGCATACCTTTGCTTGGTGTCTTGTCTGGAAAGAAGCCTGTTCAGAGAGTAGAGGGATGCCATGTCCTTTCTTCTACCACCTGAACCTGTTTGCATGCAGATCCCTGGCAAATGAGCCAACTGGCCTGTTAAGCCTCAGGAATGGTGGATTTGGAAATTGGTACTACTGTATAATAAACTAGATAGAAAAACTAGTCAAGGTGTAGGACAGCTGTAAATTAAAGACCTAAAGCTTTCAGGTAGCTGTAGTTATCTTGTAGGCATGGTACTAGTAAAAAATACCACTTTGCAAATGCTTAATGGCTAGTAATATTTGAGATGTAAGGAATAGCCGTTCAGACCCATTGACCAGCATTTAGAGCTTTCAGATCTGGAAATTTCCACTAGTAATCTCACATAACGGAAAAAGTGCTGCCACAGTTGGTGGAGAAAGACTGCCACTTCTAGGACACCAAGAACATCCTAAAATGTGTCAGTAGGTAAATGGATCAGTAAAGTGCCCATGCTCAAAAAACCACATAATTTTTCACTGACTGTAGAAGTCATAAGTGATTAGTGCAGAGGAAGGTGTTTCCTTGGTGGTATCCAAAGCTAGGCAAAGCAAACTTGCCCCTTAATATCTTGCCCAAGGCAGTCCACAGCAGAACAACCAACACTCCACTGTAAAAGAGAAGGGTGAACTGTATGGGGTACTGACAGTACAAGATGAGTGTAAGAGAAACTCCAGCCATTTGAGAGCCCTGTGGCCACTTAGCTGTGCCTGGCACACCAGCCAAAAATTATAATACAAGGTGGCACGTTTTCCCCTTCAGCAGTGGGAAATCAGAGACAGCTCTTTACTTACGTAATCTCCCCACTCACAGAAATGCTTTTTTTTAATGTCCAAGGCATTTACTGGGGGAAATCCATAAGCATTGCTTCAGTCCATCAACTAACATACTCATACAGAGGGACACTGCAGAAGAGGAAATGCAGGAAGACCTATGTAATTAACTGCAGGAGTAAAAGCAGACAGATGCTATTTATAGAAACTGCAGTTTATGAGGAAACGAAAGTTAATATCCTTACTGCGGGGCTGCCAACTCTTGCTATTTCATGGTGAGTCTCACAGTATTTGTTGCTGTTCTTAAAGCTGAATATCCTTGCATAATGGGATCTTGTAACAATCTCAGCTTGCTAAGGCAAAAAAACATGGTTGGAAAAAACTTGAATGTGGGAACCTCAAAAGCAGAAAATAAAGAGGAGAATATAATAAGACTTAAGTTAATATTTTTGGAAACACTGTGATTCTTAAAGCAATTCTATGACTTTTTAAAATCCTGGTAATTTTTAAGCACTTGGAAGTGATTCTATTTGTACAGGAGCTGCTGTGGGATTTCCTGCATGCATGGAGCCAAAACATATTTCACCTCTCTCTAGAAAGAAAATACTCTCTCAGGATATTGTTCCTGAATGTCAAATTGGGTGTCTCTTCAAATTAAGAGATATTTAATGACCCATCCTGCTTATATTTTGCTGTATCTAGATTTCTTAAAAAAACTTTGCCCAAAAAAGTGAATTGAAGATGCTTGAATGAGTTTTTGCAAGAATTTTTCTGAGGAGAGCTAGCTAAGCTGAAGCTCTTTTACTATTTGGTTGTTAATCAGGATTGCTTGAAGACAAAGTCGTGCAAGCCAGTGTTTTCTTGCTGGCTAGTCACTAGAGTCAGATTTGCCTCTGGATTTTGTGACTCTGCACAGTAAAACAAGACTTCCATTCAGCTCAGATGCCGGGTATGCAGAGAAAAGAAGTGGCTGCAGGCTCTTACTCCTCCTGGGAAGGCGAGTGCTGCTTTCAGTCTGCTGCAGGTCTAGGGCAGAACTGATTGATTGTCTCTTGCCTAGAGCTGACTGAGAATGGCCAGGCTTAGTACAAAATGGTGTAAATGGGCTGTAAACAACGAGATTTGAAAAGAAAAGGAAGAAAAAACCTCAACAGCAGGAGAGTGAAAGGGTGACTTTCCCGCCTTTGGGGAACTCATCTGTAAGTAGAACTGATTGGAAAAAAATCTGGTTCATTGAGCCTGACTGCTTTTTTGGAAATCTAGTAGCTTGGAGAGCTTTTGCTGAAATTAAGGCAGCATTTTCAGTGGTACCTGCTGGGTTTGTCAGGAGTCCTGTGATACTGCTTGAGGAGAGGTTTGCCCAGTCTGCTTTTCCACTTGCCCGGCGGCAAGGGATGCCCTAATGTGTGCAATCCCTGACTGCAGCACTCATCCTGGTAGCTGGGGCCGTTCTAGCTGCTCTGGAAGCTTGCAGGCTTCTGAACGTGTCTGCTAGTATCAACAGAGAAATTGGCGAATGCAGTATTTTAATAACTCGCATCCTGAAAAATATTTTGAGTAAAGCCATCCTTTGGGACTAGATAGTTAAGTCTATCTATAAAATAATGCAGCCCAGAGTAGAAAATTACTTGTAATAGAGCAACACAAGCTTCTGACTAGTCCTGTTTTTAATACTCATGTCCAAATTCATGGCTGAATGCCAAGATCCAAATGTACAGTTTTTTGCTACGTACTTTAAGAACACTGTGATGTATATCAAACTTACTTTTGTCTGTTTATATTATATGCCACTCACTGTAAGAATACCTCATACTTTTGGCCTACTAAAACTAATGAACTTCAATGGAGACTTGATTTTAACAACTATCTAACCAGATGTTTCTGCAATGCCACACTATATCTGATCTGACCTCTGCTGAAGCGGGTTGAGAGACTAATTCCAGTTGACAAATTCCCTATAGCTTCCCAACAGATTAAAAACCTATAAAGATTCAGAGAGACTCATTATTTGGTTTTTGGTGGTTTGTTTGAGTCTTTTTCCTACTGCAAACCTCCATGTGTAGTGCTTGATCTTACTGTTCTGTAGACCTCTCTATCATGTAGCAAGCAATAGCTAGTCAAAGCTGTATGACAGTAGAGTGTATGTAAGCATCAGTTACATCAGGGAATATACATATCATAGAAATATACATATCAGTGAAACAGCTGGAAGATTACTTCTAATTCAGCATTCACTAATGCAGTAAATATTAAGACTTGTATATAAGTTGGTATATTAAAATGAGTGGGAAGGCTTTTTATAATCAGCCAGCTTTTGCTGTGTTTGGAAAAACAGAGAATTAGTGCTGGCTCTCTTCTGATCTGGAAGTAACTCTCAGAGGTGGAAAAAATTGATATTCCTTCCACTGTGTTGTCCAGAAGCTGAAACTTCCAACCAGTTCCCCAATACAGTGCTTCCATGGTGCTGTGCTGGTTTATTGACTTGGGAAATTGCTGCTTCTGCTTTGTCAGCAGTGTCAGTGATCCATGTTTCTTTCCTTTCCCTACTTACTCTTCCCTGCTGGTCTTAATTTAAATAGGTTTGTATTGTCTGTGCTTTTGTATTATCAGGTAACACTACTAATCCCTACATGAATGAGAGTGACCATAAATAGGCAAGAAAAGCAGTGGACTTGAGAAAACTAATGTTTTAAATAAGTAAGATGTGGGAAACCAGAAGAAATGCCAGTGAAAGGGTGATGTATCAACAGTAGTTAGGAGAAATCTGAAGAGGAGCCAGCATAATAAATTAAAAGGGTGGAGGAGAATGGTAATGGCAACAAAATGTTTTGATCAAAATAAAGCAATTTTTACATGTAATGAAGCACTAGCCCATGATTTTTAAAGAACCATGCATTCAACAGCCACAGGCTGCCTTTCAAGTTGACAGGCTAATATATCTTCATATTAAGAAAGGATATAGTTTAAAATTCTCTTTCAACAAAACACCAGATAGCTAACACAGCAATGAAAAACAGACATTTATTTTTAAAAAAACAAACCCTTCTGAGTACTGTTTATTCTGTTTATTCCTAATTTGTTGATTTTTTTTAATCCACCATTACTCACTCTCTTCTTGGTTGCAACATGAAAACCTCTCTGCTCTTCTGCTTTCTGACCCTCCTTTCCTGATCCTCTAAATCCCTTTTTCCTAACACAGACCTTGGCCAGCAGCATGACAAACTGTTGCAAGGTATGTGCATCAATCAGAGGAGTGCTGAAGTGTGATCTGCAGCCAGCATAGCTGTGCCAGCAGAACCCCCTAGTATGGATTAAGACATATCAGCAGAAGTGCTCCTTTACAGGATGACTTTTTTTCTTTTTTTCTTTTTTTTTTTTTTTTCCTCAAAAGGGCTGCAACAAGCATTATCAGCAGAAGTGGGGTTTTCTCAGTCTAATGTACAACTGGAGTAAGAAGATGTGCCCAAATGTAGCCTATCAACACCAAGCTACCTCATTCAGCACTTGGCATAAATTTGGCTTTCTGCACTTCAGAGGTTAATAAGAATATCTCCTAAACTCAAACTATGGCCTCTCTTCCCTCTTCCTCACTCACTCTCTTGCTTTGGCCTCTATCATTTCTCTCAAACTTATCCAAGTTTTTGAATTTCACCTCACCACAATTTCTTCTGTGTACTCTGATCTTTCTTGTCACGTTCTCCACATATTTTATAGTACCTCCTGCCTGTTAGAAAATTATCTTCCTATTTCCTAGATATGAGCATTTTTGTATCAGACTGCTAATGCAAGGCATATAAAAGTGAATCCTTTTGTTCCCTAAGCTCCCCTAATGTACAGAACAAAAATAGCACATTTGGGTCTATTTTTATTTGTCATATACTATTTGGAGTGTTGGAACTTATTTTCATGTAATCAGTTCTAAATTCCTGCTTCAGTATTTATATGAAAACTGATATTTTCAAATAATAACACAATCTGAGTATCTAGGGGTTTAAGGATTATTATTTTTCATCACCTGTCATTTACAGAACAAACTAGTTCCAATCCTACCGCACTTATTTGTTTTTTGCCTAAAACCAGTGAAAACCACCTAATCCCTCTTCAGCTTCCAAAGTTCTGGCTATGTCAATGAGGGGAAAGGGTGGCAAGAGGAAGCACCCAGACCTGAGCTGCAGTTCCACTGCTGGTGCTATCTTATACTGAAATGATCAACAATTTAGACAATACCACTGGAGCAGAAGAGCTACCCTCCAGCTTCAGTGCTAAGAAACAATTCACCACAGGGGAGCTGATTTGGGATGAAGATGTCTCACCCTATCAGGGGGACAGAGGAGCTTCTGGTTCTGCTGTGCATGCAGTGTGAGCCTGAGGGGTTATACTTGTGCTGGTGTACTGAGCAATTAACATCTGGATGAGGATCCAGAAAGCAAAGGGGGCTTCATAAAGGGCATTCATCTATTGTCATGACACAGTGGTCACTGACTCCTAGGCCTGAAATCCTACCTTTAAGCAGGTGTGCATGAAGCTTTGAGGTTTTTCTGGGAAACTGGGAACTCAGATGAGAATATGTTATGTAAATATCAAGTGACTCAGTTTGACTGATGCAATCCTTTGTGCAGAACTCTGTCTTCCTTGACTCCTCTGTGCTTAAAAACAAAGCAGAAATAAACTGTGGGTGTATGATTGCCTGAAATGCTTAATTTTTAGCTCAGTTTTTGGTCCCCAATATTTTTTTGGTTTGTGCCACCTACCAGTCTTTCAGGCAATGTTTGGCCAATGGTTTGGACCATAATGTGTACCAGATATTTGGGAGGGGGTTATGAAGGAGACAGTTTATCTCTTCAAAAGTGAATACTACTGTCCTAATAGCCTTCAGAGATTGGGCCCTGGCATATTTTGTTGATTATTATACAAGTAGTCTCTGAGGCTGAATTTTTATCCTTTCGCACTTCTGTTTAACCCATGAGTTTTATGTCTTTCATTTATATTCCTTTCTTCACAGAACTAATTTTCTTTGTCTGCACAGTGAACAAAGAAACTAATTTTTCTTACCTGCAAAAAACTTACACCCTAATTGTGGCACAGCTGGGAACACATCTCTCTGCTCCAGATGTTTCTCCCCACTTTCTTCCCACTATATAAAATTCTCTCTTTTTCTTTATTTTCTTTTTTTNTGGTTGCCCTGCAAATTAAGGAGTCCAAAAGACCCCAGGAGAAGGTCAAAATAAAGCTTTGAGCTGGTATTTAATTAGCATTATCAACAAACAGCTTTTAAAGCAAATATTTATTCTGGCTTACTAATAAAGGGAAGTGTTTGAGTAGTGCCACTCCCACTCATTTTCACCTTGAGGTATTTTAGGAATTGATGGCCTGGAAAAGTGAGCAAACGGTAAGTACTGTACAGACTGTGGGCTGTAGGAAAAAGTGTTTGTCTAAATTCAGTGTTGTGACAACTTTGTGATAGAGACATCAGGCCCTGGTGTCCTTGGAGTGTAGGTGGGTGAGTGAGTCACTTATTGCTGTCCTGACATGCCATAAGTAGGTGGCTGTTCTCCGTTGTCAGAATATGGTCCTTCAATTTTTATTCAGTGAGAGACATCACCATTTAAAAACGGATTTATTTTGGCTCACACTTGAATACCTGATGTCATTTTTCATTCTAAGCAAGGAGCTTCTTAAAAACAATATACTTTAGACCTATCTACTGCCATTTACCAGTTCCATAATCTTGAACCATTTTGTCTGCTTTAAAACAGTGCAAGGTATCTGAATGCAGATGATACGGTTGGAAGCAAAATTGCAGCCAAAATCTACCTTGGACAAATGCTGTGCCATAACTGTCTTTTATCACTGGTCCTGTTTCCTATGACAGAAGCCGTGCATAGGAAAATATGTCAGAAAAATGAGTAAGTAGCACTATGGTTAATGCACTTATCTTATTCCAGTCATCATTTCCTCAGAAGACTGGAAAAATTTGCAGATGGAAGAAACCTGTTTTGCTGCTATCTAAACGAGAGTTTAACACTGGGTTCCCTGAAATGGTTTTAGTTAACTGGGAAAATCTGTCAGAATTACTAGCACATTATATTGAAAGAAACATCAGTTTCTAGTTGCCTTCAGTGAACTGCTGCAGAACCTGTAGTCCTTTTGCTAAGGAGCAAATGACTACATGATTTCCAGGGGTCCCTTCCAACCCCAAACATTCTATGATTCTGTGAAATGCTGCCCACTAACAAACATGTGGCCAAGGGGGCTGTTGCAGAAGGATTCATTAACTGAAGGTCTTCTTTTACCTTTATTAAAAGTAAAATACTCATCCACACTGACAGATATTTTTGCTACAAACTCCCAAATTCTTAATTTTGTGACAGGCTGGACAAAGCTGCTGAAAATTTAGGACAAAGTCCTAGAAATGTCTGAATCATTAGCATCCAAACCAGCCAGTCACAGCATGACAGATTGAAGGACCTGTAGTCAAGCTGGAAGATACTTGTCTAAAAATGTCATTCCTCTTTCTGAGAGTCCTCCCTCCTGACTGCTGTTAAGAAGGTGAGTGCGGACCCCAAAAGCGGCATTCTGTAGCCTAGCAATTTTCATATTTTTTAACTGGTTATCTGGCTTTGGGGTAATTTTTCTTACTCTTCTTGGAGAAGGAAGAACTTGTATTATACTTACTTTATCCTCCCTGTTGTGTTCAATAGAGAACTTTCTTTGGATATGCCCAGTTGCAGGCCCATTTCTGTATGTCAGCAAGCACAGCCTGGGCTAGGTGCTGCTTGGCCCTGTTCCAAAGTGGAAGGGCCTTTCGTTGTTCCCTAGATATGCATCTCTGCTGCTCTGGCATCCTGGTCCTCAAGGGCTGCAGGCATGGCCATTGCCTCTGAAGACATTCAGCCTTCCCTGAGCAGTCTTTTTTCTCTTCCATTTCTTTCTTCCAGCTCCCTTGTTTTACTTACCAAGTACCACAGTCACTTCACTCACCCTCATCTTTTCAACCTAGCCATGGGCAGTTTCCTTCTCAGTGAAGGCTGCAAGCATCTGGTCTCCTTTGCTTTCTCATGGTTCCTGTTTTTCTTGCACTCAAGAGAGTTCACTTTGTTCCTCATTTTCAGAAGAAAAAGCCCTTGACAATTTGTACCTATATACCTATTGTTCCTAACACTTCTAGCTCAACTTACTAGCTCAACTTGCTAGCCTTGAAAACCGTAGTTAAATGGTTCTGTCTTTGAAAGATATGGGCAAAATTGTGTTTGGTATAAGAAGTCAAGACACCATTAATTTTAATACCATGGAAAAATTAGTCTAAATTGTCTGCTTCCCATTTAAAATAACCATCCAGAATAGATATGCACTCTGTCCAGCTACACAGCTCATTCATCCTCATTGCCTGTGTCTCGTGTGGCAGAATGTTCTTTATAAAGATTTCAGTAATAAAAAATGTTTCCATTTCTAGTAATACTCCATTGTTTGCAAGTTTGGACAATTCAGCATACTTTGGGTATGTTTCTAAGGATTAGTTTCTGCATTCTGCATGCTTATTTTAGTACAAAAAGACTGCTTATGCGTATTTCCTAAGTTATAGTTGAATTTGCTGCTAGATATGAATCCCTACAAATGCACATTATTTTGAAAATGAGTAATGTAGAGAATAGTATGTATAGTGAATACTTATAATTGTGCTCCAGTTTTTTGTCAAAAACTCAGAGTGAACATAAATGGCATTTAGAATAGAATTAGGGAATGACATTAGACTTAGAATTGAAAGTGCAGCTTTCTTATCTTTCTAGGATCCAATGTGGCAAATCTGATAATAAAATTGCCTCATTTTCTGATACTTCTTTTTAAACATTTCCTACACTCTAAAAAAATGCATGTGGTTTTTAAAAATCAGTTTAGTGACCATGTGAGTTACATGCATGCAGGATTAAAAAAGAAAAATCCTTGTTCAATTTATTGGCTGCCCCAGATTCTAGATCAAGCTTTGGAAGCAACTTGCCTGTCTCAAGGACAGCAGGATATTGCATGGCCTTCAGCAAAGAAGGGAGTATTCCGGATCATGGTTGAATACCTCTGGTCAAGGAAGTTTCCAAGAAGTCTACTTTTAACCTGTGCCTGCTCTCTAGGTGAAATGGATACTCTGCCTTTCATGTTCTGAACCTAATCCTAACCACACACCATAGGGGACAAGGTTTTGTAGAACAATTGTAGAACAATTCATAAAAGTTTTTTCCTCTTTTTCATTATGGATCTCTCTGAGGATGGTTGTCCTTGCACTGTCACTAGTGACAGGGTCTACCAGGGCTGGGTCATCTTACTGTCCCACCAATTCTTAACTTTATCTGGTTTCCTAAGAGCTCCTTAGGTGTTACCTGGCATGGGACCGCCTCTCACTGTGGATGAGTGTAACAGGATATAGCACAAAGGGTCCTTAATGTTCCTCAGTACTGCCAGTTTGCGTTTCAGCACAGCCAGCCAGAGAGTGTAAGGCACAAACACGGTTACTGCTGGAGCCCATGGGCACTCATGTTCGTACGTGGCACTCATCTGTGGTATTTGTGCTGCTCCTTCCTTCCCCAGACCCTGGTCACTGCTGTTCCTTTGCTGTAGGTCACCTGTCCCACAGCCGAGATGGATGAGCAGCACATGTGAGCTTCAGCAGAAGCCTGGTCATGTAACTCAGCCCCCCACCCAGCAGCTGCCTTTATCTTGATATATCAGGGAAGATCTTGGTGCTTTCTTCTGCTAACCAGCCTCAGCAGAGAGGTGGTGACAAGCACTGGAGACAAGATGGGGTGGGAACACCTCAGGGAGCTACATCTGTCTGCTACTTAAGCTCTATGAAATAGCTTTCATCAGTGTCTGTAGTGCATCTAATCTGGAGGCAGCACATGGAGCAGCAGGGCGTCAGAGCTTCACACAGCTACAACAGCAAATTCACTTCTAGCCCATGCAAACCAGTGGTTTGTCACCTATAAGCATAAGAAAAAAGGTGACAGGAGAGGACAGAGCCTGCTGCAAACTCGGGAGAAATCCAGAATCATAACTCACACAGTTGTCCAGAGAAACTACTACAGATACTTCAGGCAAAATGGTTCAGCTTTTTCTCCTTTTTTGCACCTCTTGGGTGCACGTGGGCCCCTGGATTCAAAGTAGTACTGGTAGTTCTACAAGTAGTAGGTTACTGATAGTAATGGACATGGTGATTCAGTGAATAGCAGTGTGACAACAGAGAAACATACAGCAGCCGTGGTCCAAAGACAGGGGGGAAAAAACGTTAAGAAAGCTACATTTATAGAGAAATGCTACCAAGAAACATGTATATGAACCTAATCCCTTGACAAGGGTGGACAAAGCTATTTCCCTGATACACCACTCAGGATCTGCTTTGAGAATGCAGGAATATATCTGACTTTGTGCAAGATGTTGGCTGCAATGTGGAAGCTTACAAAAGAGGATAAAGCATTTAAAATTCAAACCTGTCCATGTAAGAGGCAGTGTAGCATGAATGGCCTCATTTGGAGCAGATTCCCAGTAATGAGGTTTGGGAGACTTGTATTGATATGAATTTTTTTAGACAAACAACAGGGTATTGACCACATCGGTTTTAAGATACGTCTGACAGGACATTATTAGAATTCCCACTTCATTCGAATATTTTATGTCCACACTTGAGACACAAGAAGGAAAAAGTGCCATTCAAGGAACAAACTTGGGAAGCCCTCAAGCTGTCATAGTCTCGCAGGGGATGACTAGGGTGAAGAAATCAGTATTTGTCTTTCTTTCTACTATGCCTGTAATTTCTCCTTCCTGCACCTCCACTTCCATCAGACACCTCTAACAAAGTGAGTGGATGCTAACACATGCTATTTTGTTATCATTAAAGTCCATATAGCTTTGCCAGCTTGGCAGTAGTCTGTGATCAAGAAGTTGATCATTGTGCCATGATATTTACAGCACAGGACCTATTTTCCTTTAGTTACAAAATTGTTATGGTTATATTAAATGCCAGATGCTTCTTGTTACCTCCCAGTTTCGGTTCAGGCAATACCTTGACTAGCACATCTTGACTGAAGCCATCTTTTCTCTGTGCCCTTTCTTTTTTCCAGCTTAAGTATTTCCTTGCACTGGTCATCTCTGCACAATCCAGACCAATGCAAAACAAATAAACAACAGAGAGACACAGAGAGCTTCAATATAAGGAGCATTAGTTATAGCCAAAGGACTTTTTGCATGGAAAAATTCCCTACTCTTCTCTTCATAGCCATCATCTGCTGGGAGGCAGGCACTCACTTCAGTGCATTCACAGTCTTATCGAAGTGTAGTTTTTTAAACTTTGGAGCATAGTTATAGCGAACGTGTAATGGGGTTAAAGGCAGGAGAAGAGGTCAGCTGCTGTGTCCTTGCTCTTCCGTGCTTCTTAGCTGGTGGATGATAGGGATTGTAAACATAGGCTACATGGATAATTTCTGGAAAACAAAGAAACAAACCCCAAAATCAGCCCTAGAGCAACCAAACAACAAAAAAAGCCACAACAGAAAGTATCTACCTTAAGTCAGTGCCAGCTAATTATAGCAACTCTATGCCAAGCTGTCATAATTCCCAGAGTGAGCATGCAGGGCTTCAGGGAGAAGGACCTGTGGTGAGTGTTTCTGTCCTGCAGTGATCATCCTGGCTCACAGGCCATAGCTGTGTGCTATTGTGATTGAAGCCATTAATAAAAATCTCTTTCCTCCCCAGGTTTTACATCTTGTGAAGCTCAGTGGCAACCCAGAGCTAACATCATGGGCCCCTGGGGAGGTCAGGCTGATGAGGTCAGATAATGATGAGAATTCATGTTTGCTGTAATTGTGATTTATTTCTTGTGTAAAATTCACTCATCTCAATAAAGATGCATGAGTATTGTTGAACCTACATAAACTGTTTCATACTCATCAATAAAATAGTTTGTGGGACATGTGGTGAATGTAGCTTCTCTGGAACTAGTATTTAATTCCTACTAATTTACACTATGAGATTGCGTCTAATTCAGTCTGCAAAAATGTAAAGTGCCATTTAAAGGGAACTCATATATGGTTAGATGAATGTGTAACCCAGATGCCTCTGTAATTCCTTTCAATGTCATTAATTTGGTATGCTGAATTGTTATTTACAGACTCTAGTTCCATATAAAAGAGAATAAACCTCAGAAAATTAACCACAGGAAGTGCTTTTAGGAGTTAGTGGGTTTTTTTTTTTGTGTGCAGTAGCACTGAGGAATGCTAATGTCTCTTCATATCTTGTCTTCTGCCTTGTAACTTCATAAACATCGTTATGCAAGAAATATCACACACTGACAAATACTAAAAACACCAAACCCAAGAATATCCAGAGAAATTACTGAGATTGGTTTTATTCACTTAGTTACCACTGTATTTCCGTGAGTATCAGAATCAGTAATAGTGTAGTCAAGAGAATTTAGGTCTCAATGTATGACAGGTGTAGCAGTAGTAGTGTACTGGTGTCATAGCTTGGCCTCTGACAGTCCTTTTTTAGTTATTTTGTGTAACTTGATGCATGCGTGATCATCCAAGTTTCTGCAAGATCAAGAAGACTACAGAACCCTGCCCAGCCAGTCAATTTGATACAGTGAACAAGGGTGCCATTTTTGCATTCCCAAGATGCAGAACTACCCTCAGTTTTGAAAACTTCCTCTGTATTTTGCTTCCTGTATTTTATTTCCCTGGAGGCAATATAGCTTTAACCCTCCCAGACTGACTGCATCCCATTCAGCTAGATTAATCTTAAATCTGACTATTACTAATGAGCTTGAACTTGGAGAGTGGTTTAGTCACAAAATGGGCTCAGGCACCAGCAAACTCACCCTCACGTACAGCAAACAAGTCAAATGAACAGCATAAATATGCTGAGGGTATACCTGGGTTAGTTATAAACACTGCTGTATTAAAATTATAGAAATGCTGCTCAGAAATTCTAGGGCAGTTTCTCCTCTTGCATCTAGCAGTGTGTACTATTACTGGAAGAGGTTAAAATGCATTTGTAGAACAAAACAGTTGGTCCTGAGGAACCAACCTGAGGTCCACACAAGATGCATGGCTAGGAATTTTACTTTGGACTAGTTCTAGCTTTGTCCCATGGTCTGGATGCCCATTAGAGACTGTAGTGGTATGACAGGAAAAGCATGGTTGGTGGGAATAGCCAGGAGATCAGCACCAAAAGTACACTTTGGATCTGAACTGCCCGTGTAGGTGCACTCCTGAGGCCCAGTGAGACAGGAGCTACCCAGAAATTAAATCTTTGCATGGGAAGCTCAGCTGTGGCACTAGAGTTTCCCAGGAATTAAGAGTGGGACAGATTGGTTGGTTTGAAGTCAAAATGTAAATAACAGGCATGAAAAGCAGTTAAAGAATGTGCAAGTGAATAGAAGATAGTAACAAAACAAGTCTTCAGTAAGGTACTCAGGAATAATGAAAAAATGTATGGGGAAAAGCTAAAAGCAAAGGAAATACTTTCCTTAACATTTAATTATATTATTGTCCTCAGAAAGGCATGCTCATTTAGAAAAATTCTGTAAAAAAATCCAAACCATTAAATGGGAAAGAGACTACCTCCCCATGAAAAACATATATCACTTTTTCTTTACATAGGATATCTGAGTGCAGAACTTGTGAACACAGATTCTGCTGAACATTTTTTGTCTGGTTTGTCCCTCATTAAGTGGCAAGCACTGGGGAAAGAAATGAGCCTTATCTGGTTTGCTACCCGCCTAACCATTATCAGCTGGCATCAGGTAAAGAAATGAGCCTGAAAGAGTGAAGGATAGGTGCAGATGCTGGAATTCAGTGAGGTCAAAGAAGTCACACGGATGGATGAAAGGAGTGAGAAATTTTCTTACTGCTTATTTTCACATGAGCAGCTCTAGCAGCAGGAGGAGCAGCAAAGCCTGCTTCGCCAGAGGACTTGTCTCATGGCTGGGGTCTCAGGTATCTAATAACATAGAAGCAGTGAGCTGAGGTTTTTTCTCTCAGGTGGGCTGTTCATAATATTAATCAGGTGCAATTTCCTGTGATTGATGGGTTGAGCTAATGACAGGGGCCTCTCCGTGATTAGTGTGTTTTTAACAATCTCTCGCTTTACTTATTAGGCTACTCCCGTAAAAACTGCTTGGGTCTTAGTATCACTGTGGTTTTGATCTTCATATCAACTTTGATTGAAATAACTAAATGGTTTGAGAATTACTGTGTTGGAGGGGGAGTGTAGTGGAGGTAAGGAACAAGGGGATACACAGGACTGAACAGTCTAATACAAGAAGATTGCTGATTTTTTTTCCCTTTAGAAACTGGGCTGAAAAAAATAGATACTAACAAGCTCTGAAAGAACATGAATTCTGTATTCTTGACATTTTTTATTTTAATTTGGTTACTAGAGATTGAATGAAAAATTAAGAGTACCACCCAAAAAATATGCAGATGCTGCATGTTATTATTTGAGTGTTTTGCATTAAGTTTTTTTTCTGGAGTTTGATAAAGGAGATGAGTTTAACTACCTCCCTCTTTACATTCCTTATAGAAATCTGAAAATACATCTTTAAATGATAGGTGTTGATGAGAGGAGGCTGCTGCCATGGCACTGGGAATTGAAGAAGAAAATACCTGCTTGACTGAGCTGCCCTTTTCATCCAGAGTAGTGTGAGACAAACTCACTGGATCAAAGCCTGAGCTCCAGATGCCTTGTACAGTTGGAGATGGCTTCCTGCCAATGAGTTTCCAAAGCAAACAAGGAAGAGCAAATTTGCGTAGCATGAAGTGCAGCCACACAGGGAGGCAGTGAACAGGGTGTTTCCCTTCAGCATGGAAGGGAATGTTAAGTACTTTAATACAATGTTGTTTTAGAACAGAACAGAGCCTGAAAGAAAAAATATGATTTTCAACTCTGATCTTAAAGTCTCTGAGCTTAACCGAGTTAGTCAATGACATTTTGGCTGGGGGAGATGTAATACAGAGTCTGTGGCTTGCTTTAAGGCATGTCTCCATGACTTAGAGTGGTTTCTGATATAGAATCAGAGAATCATAGAATGATTTGGGTTGGAAGGGACCTTAAAGATCATCTTGTTTCAACTCCCCTGCCATGGGCAGGGCTGCCTTCCAGTAGACCCAGCCTTGAACACTGCCAGGAGAGAGGCATTCAGAACTTCTCTGGAAAACCTGTTCTGGTGCCTCACCACCTTCACAGTAAAGAAGGTTTTCCTCATGTCCGATCAAAACCTACTCTCAGTTTAAAAGTATTCCCCCTTGTCCTCTCACTATGCACTCTTGTAAATAGGCTCTCATCAATAACCAAGCTAACACTGAAGTAGATTGGAAGTAAACTGTAGGTCCGACTAGCTGGGTCCAAATAGACCAAATGCCTTTGGCAATAAATCTTGATTGGCAAGATCTGCAGATCCATGCAGTTGGCCACATCAGCTAATAAAATAACTTCTACTCTCCATCTAAGTGTCCAGAGATTGCATATTGGCAAACCCTGAATATACCCTTTGGTGTAAGATGCTTTCCATGTCTAGGACAGTGAAGGAACAATAGTGTTGAAAATAAGCATGATCCAAGAGATTTTGGTTTGGTCTGCCTGCTTGCCATACGTGCTAATCAGCTTCAGGAGTGATCTTTTCTGAATGCTGAAAACAGTTCCTGCCTTGTTGCCTTCTTTGATGATACTGTTGGATTAGATGATCTTAAAGGTCTTTTCCAATGTAACAATTCTATGACTCTATGCTAAGAGAGCTGACTGACCTCTTCGTCTGTCTGCCACAGAAGCACTTGGCCCCAGTTCACAATTTAGAAACCTCAGTTCTTGTTATTTGTGAATTTACTGCTGAAGGGTCTGTTTATAAAGAAAAATAAATGAATATGTCAGCTGTACAGCAGCCCATCTGGGAATTTTTATAATGGTGTTGCATCTTCACAGGAATAACTGTGGAGGATTGCAGATTGAAAACAATGGCTTCAGTTTGTTACTGCTGAGGTCTGGGTAGCAGGAGACTTACTACAGGATAACAATTTGATATCTGAGACTGTGATTCATTCAGAGACCACAGTTCCCTTCTGTACCCTCCTCCGCCTGGTTATCCATTGAGCTAAGAAAAATAAACCGCAGAAACTTAATGAGAAACAAATGTTGTTGCTGAGTTGGCCTGCAGTGGGAAGCCAAACTGTAGAAATTACTTCATTACTGTCTCAGTCACTTTTTTAAAGGTAGTTAAATAATTCTGCATTCTCTGTGAGTCATGAACGTTGGGAACCTCATCACAGAGCTGACCTGCATCCTACATGCAGGCTTGGTCAGGAAAACGTGAAATTGAAGGCAACAGCATAGTCTGTGGCATCAGAGTGAGAATCTTCCAGTAGCAGACACGAGCATCTTTGAACAAGTAGTGGAAAAGATGTACATACCAGCACCACTCCTGCAAACTGGGTAGATGAGGCTCTCCAGTTAATTGTTTACTGTGACTGCATGGGAACAGGGAATCCAGAAAAGGGCCAACGCAGCGTGGCCTGCCTCCCTGTGTTGGATAGGTGTGCTCCCTACAGAATTGTGCTGGAATCTTGGGCATTGAAACAGCCACCACATGAAAAGAGGTGGCTCAAGGTCAGGCAATAAGGTGCACCTTCTCTGGGATTTTTGCAGCTCTCTTGAATCTGTAAAACAATTCAAGTGTCAGTTGCTGGGTGGAAGAGCAAATGCCATTTCAGAGAGACCTGAAGCAGGATTGCTGAGCTGCCTATTGTGGCTCTAAAGAAAAGGGTCTGAACGGTTTAAATTGTGTTGGGCCCCAGCTTTCAGTTCATTCTCTTTTTATTATCTTAAAAAGTACAAAACAGGAAACACATTCCAAATTAATGTTACAATTTTTTTTTTCTTTTATCTTGGCAAGACTTGCCATAGAGATTCTAATCATATACATGGTAAAACTGATGCCCACTAGTTTCTGGAGTGGACACATATGTACATGTATTACCAGAACTTACATATTTAGTCTTTAGTGCTCTTTGAGAAAACAATTATTTTGGAAACAAAACTAATTTGCCATTGGTTTTTTACTTTGTTAAAAATCAAAGACTAATATACCATTATCTTTAAACTACAGATTTCTCTCATATTTTTATTCCCACTCTCCTCCTAATGCTGCATAGTACATAAAGTTTTAACTTGTGTACATTGGTGCCACCTGATCCCTAGGTTTTTTTTTTCTACAACTCTGTCTGCTTAGCAATTGATTTTTTGTGGTGCAGTATTTTAGAGTTCTTGGGTTACAATTCAGGGTGAACCTATTTTAGACAGGGTATATATATGTATAGAAATATTATTTGTATGTGTGTGTACATGCATGCACAGCTGTATTTAAAAATAGCATTGTTTCCAAGAATGGAAAAACCCCTTGAACACTGCAAGTATGGAGTCAGTGTATTTTCTGCAACACAATATGAAGATGCAAGGACTTGTATAGTAAAAAACCCCAACCACGTGTTAGGAGCCTAGCATGTTAAAGTATATTTCAGAATAATTTGTTACTTAAACAGCCCTGATGGTTCTGTGTGAATTGAGGTTTTAATAGCAGCTCCCAGCTGAAATGAATGGTGTTTGCTTGACTGAGCATCTTTGTCAACTTTGAAAATTTTAAATCTGGTTGTATCCCTCATGGTCTTTTGGGTTCTCCAAGGAACAAACCCAACTGTCCTTGCAAGGCATCCCTGCTCAGGCGAAGGCAGACAGGTGATGGCACCTGGTGATCAAAGATACCAAAGTCATCAGGGAGCTCTATAGATACCACTTTGGGAGCTCATTCACAGATACAGCCTGGAGCAGATTGCAAGCCAGAGCCATCTGTGTAATCTCGGGGATGTAAGCAAAGCTGAAGCCAACTAAATGAGAACATCAAGCTTTTCTAATACATCACAGCCTTAACCACAATATGGAAGTTTGTGCAAGTCTGTCTTTGCCAGATTGTCAACCTCAAGTGACAGCTGTCCAAGCAAAGGCTTGCAGCAGTGTCTGACGTGCTGCAAAGAATCCCATACTTCTTCATCCACCTTCATCAGCCAACAAAGAGGCAGAAGTCCAAAAACCTGATTTCTTTAAAAATGTAAAATAAAATCCCAGCAGATCCAGAACCTCGGTGTCTGGGCACAGGGTAACAGCAGGCAGAATGAGGAGAAAAATGGAACTGATGCTATGGTTCTCCTGGCCTCCATGGTCAGCTACTGCAGGTAGCAGTCCTCACTTGGCTGTCACTCGTCGTTCAGCAGCTGCAGACTGCATTGGACTGAAGCCTTCCCAACAATTCTTCTTCAGTACTGCAGTGTCATTGCCTCTGAGAGGAAATGGTTCTGAATGAGCTATCTCAGAAGCAGCACTAAGACCCTTGTGTTGCTCTTCTCTGTATACTGTCTTAGATAGGGCACAAAAAACCTAAACTAAGCAGTGTTTCCCAAAACAGGTAAGACACATTCTAGGAGGATCACTAGAGTGATCTCTCTCCCAAAACAGAGCTAGCACATTAACATCCTGGTCTTGGAGGAGGCTGTTCACAAGCATGTAAAAAAGAGTTTTGCTAAAAATTATGAGCATCTGTGTTTCACTGACAGAAGGTAATGAGCAGAGAGAAGCTTGCACGTGACCTATGTGTTGTATCGTGTCCTTGGCTGATAAAGCCAAGGACAGGACCCAGACACCTCCCTTCCACTCCCAAACCTGTGCTTCACCCTCTGAAGACCCCACTGTCTCCTGTGAAGTTATGGTCCACTCTGGGCAGTGTGGAACTGGTTATCCTGGAAAACACATGCATTTTTCAGTGTTTTGTGCTCCTAAAAAAATAGCACATGGTCTCCACAGTTCTGTAGTGTAAGTACTGTAGCTGACACTACAGGTATTTTTAATTCACGACCCTCTGTGGGTCTCTTCTCCAGCCTCTTCTTCAGATTCTGGGGGGTGAAGTTTCTGAGACCAGGAATATTACGCAACCCAGAAATGTATAAAAAATCAGTTCAAGCCTGTAGTGTGAGCATCTGGGGTAGGCAGAAATGTGAAGGCATGCCTGACATGCAAGTGTACACATTGTATGGTGCCACACAGGGAAGAGCAGCCAAGATTACCCTGATGATGTCTGTCTGACATAGCACAGCACCGTGCAAAATCCTCACTCACTTCATGCTGGCAGTGTTGTGCCTAAGGACTGGACTTCACCATGCAACCTAAGTGTGCACAGAGCTAGCAGCAGTCCCAGTATGCCCGCAGCACCATCCACATCCACACTCACCTGCAGCTCAGTATCATCAATTCACCTCAGCCAAACTGTGTCTGGCTCTGGGAGTGCAGGCACTGCTTACACTCAGCTGTGTGGTGAGGACAAAGGCAGCCCTTGAAGCATGTCTAGTGTTTCTCAGAAAGAGAAGAAATTCACTCCACAATCCACTAGGAGAAAGCATCTCTTCTGGTGCAGGAAAGTAGGATGCAACCCCTTGAGTCTTAATAATTCCTTGGGAAATGAAGTGCCAGTGGTGTCACAGACAGTACAGGAAGGCTGTAGCTTGCCCAGTCACCTGGGGTTATTTCTGTATTCAACTTCACTTTCAAATCATTGTTGTCTCCAGAGCTCTGGGGTCCCCTAATCTTTACTACAATTTGGTTGCAAAGCACCAAATCCTTTCTTCCTTCAAATGTTTATGAGCTGCAACCTCTTATGAATAAATAGCTCCTTCACAGAAGGGTTTCAATGGAAAAGATGTTTCACACTCTTACTTTGATCAGTGCATGGCCCATCAGGATGACTGATTAAAAGCCTCAATGTTTCCTCAGATTGCTCTCTGAGAAAACTTGGTGCTGTGAAAGTCAGACCATATTTCTTCTTTGTTTACAGTGATGGCACTGACTTTTCACAGAGGAGCAGTTAATTTGAGGAGAACTTTGCTTTTATGAGACAATAGGTCAGGATGTCATACAACACTCTTCCTCTGCAGCCCTACGATAACAACTGGGTAGGAGGAGGTATCTCTGCCTGACAGTCTTCCAGGCCCCAAATGGTTAGATGAAGTGGGTATTCCTTTTCAGCCTTTGAGAGATTTGAAGACAAACTTCAGGCTTTTCCTTCTGCCCATACTGAATGCAAATATCTGGAAAACGAGCAGTGTCCTTCTGAATAAGGAGCTGCAGGGGCAGTTGGGCACTAGGGTGGCGTTGAATGTGCTGTGGCCTGGGCTGAGCTGTCTGTGTGCCCTGCTGGCAATTAGCAGAACACTGAGACAAGGGTTTCCTGCTCCACGGGGGAAGTGCCTGAGACACTTGCTGGCATGTGCAGCCATGAGGTGATGCCAGGGTGACTGGCCTGTTCCAAGTGCTGCAGCTGAAATGCTGGCAGCAGCCACAGCCTTCCCTCTCTGTGATCAGCCTGGCCTCTTTCTGCTTATACCTGGTTTGGGCTGATAGCATTTCTCAAGGACAGGGAAGACCCCTGGGTGTGCCAGTCCACTCCTCAGGCTGTTGGAGTCTAACTGGTGGGGTTGGATAGGGGCAGCTTGGAGCAGCCTTACAGCCAGTTGCCCAGCAAGCAGAGGGAGCTTGTTTTTTGCTAAGGGAATGTTTAGAGGCTGACCTGCAGCTGGATGTCCTCCAGCACGTGGGCAGGCAATGTAGAGTTGACAGAATGTTGCCAGGCCCATGTGCCAGTGAGCAGGGTGGACATGACCACCTCTGATAGGTGACCTCCACCTGTTTCGCAGGGGACTGGGGGCATGAGGAGACCACAGCAGTATGACTGTCTGTGACCACTGGCTTCCTTGAACTGGGTCTTGAAGTGGGATACAGACAATGTGATTTTTGCAATCTGCATGGGTGCAAAGGGCAGTGCTGCTGCATGCTGTTTTAATGTTTCCCCTTCCTGCTCACTCTGTTCTTTTACTGCCTCTGAGAAGGATGGTTGGACCTGTCTCACAGCCTTACACATCAGGGACAGTGGAAGGGAACCTCACCTAGTCTGACAACAGAGATGCCCCCAGCTTTGTCAAACTGTCAAACCCTGGACCTCCTAAAACAAGATTTCTTCTACATCAGTGGGGAGAGAAGAACACGCCTGGGACTGGGGAATCTTCCCAGCACTCTTAGATGCTGATTGCAGAGGAATCCTTCTCCAGCTATGCCTTGTCTCTCCCTGTTGGCTGTGGATGGATGCCAGCTGACTGTTTTAGAGAAGGCAGCAACTTCTGAAAGGATAACTTTAGATTAAGCCAATTCCCTCCTGAGAGCATAAGCTTGCATAGCAGTTGTCTGGTCCTTATGTTTTAGTAATGTCCTATTCCTCTCTCTGAAGGCTAAAGAGCACACACTCCTACTCTTTTTCAGTGATTGCTCAAAGAATTTCCTCACTCTGGGTGACTGCTTGAAAAAAAATCATCCAGCTGAGGGCAAGAAGAGGAAGTGCAAGGCTGACTGAAAGAAGAGGGAAGGAGCTGGAACTTTGAAGAGTGGCACAGGAAAGTAGAACAAAAGTGATTGTCCACAGAAATATTTATTTATTCTAAGTCACTATGCAAACACAAGACAAGCTGTTGGCTTTAATTGCAGAGACTGTGATTAATAGCAGTCTCCATCTGTAACCTGTGAAGGGATTACTTTACAACATTTTACAGTCTTGTTAAGAATTTTTAAACTTTATTCCAGGGAAAATTTTCAGAAGGCAGGCTTTAATTACAAACATTTTTACATTTTAAACTGAACAGAATCAGTGCAAATATCCTACTAAGAAAAATTTGAGTCCCCAAAGTATTGATATAAAAGTGGAAATGAAATTAGTAGTAAGTATGAGGTAGACTTTATCTGTGTTTAAGACTGCATGTAATTCATTTCAGTAAATAACAGATTGAATAAAATTATTTACAGATCCATGAACAATTTCAGCAGAAATTAAACAAAACCCCAAGAAAATAATCACATGGTAGAGTGATTCAGTGTGAGCTGCTTATTGTCAAGTGTTTTAGTTGGGATTTTAGGGCCTGAGCATTTGCAATTCTCAGCTCCATTACAGCTCCTGCTTTTAATATTTTTTTAAAAAGCAGCAAAGGAATTGTTCTGGCCTACCAGGCACCTGATAGAGATTGTTTATATACAGCCACTGATGTTTTATTTGAAAGCACATATGAAAAGCCTCTGTGTATTGAAATAAAATTTGAAGAGGAACTAGAAGGTGACTGCAAAAGGGAGAGCTTGGCCAAGCAGAGGGTTGCTTTTTGGGGAGGCCAGATCTAGGAGTATTGCTCAGAGGTACTCTTGTTCCTTTTCACACTGGGCTGGTCACTGGTTAAGCAGTCTCACTGCTTAACTGGTGCCTTTAGATCTCTTGGCAGACCTTCAGCTTCCTGCACCCTGTGCTTTGCCATGGTGCACCTTAGAGCATGGAAACAGCCTGAGACCTGCACTTACTAGAAGTGGGGAGCAGAGAGTGCTCAGGAGTGAATGTGGTGGCTGAACTGAGCAGTTTCTCACATGGATCTCTTAAGTAACACCCCCAACCCTCCCTGCCTCTCAATGCTGCACCTCTGCAGGAGTGAGGAACTTGCCCTGGCTTTCTGCCCCACCACTTTCTCCACTACACTGATTCTTTTGAGATTTCCAGATAAAGCCTCTCTTTCCTTATAAAATCCTTGCCTAAATTAAGAGCCATGCTGCAATAAAAAGGCAAGAAATAAAGGATCTTATAGAGAAACTGGGACCCAATGCAGAGCATAGCAGACAAGCAAATTTTCTGCCAAGTGTTTTCTTGGTACTGGCCAAGCTCTTGCAAACCCTGACAAAATAAGTGTATGCTAGCCAGCTTATGGTTTGGTTTGTGAGCAGGAGTAGGTTCTGATTCTGCACATGTTCATGTATGTGAGCAACTCCTTGCATCTGTGGAGGGCTGCTGAAAACGCCTGCAATTGTAAACTGCCTTTAATGTGTAGGAACTGTACCTTTTTACGGCCAGATTGCCTTTGTTATCTGCTGGGAAAATCTTCCTACACTACTTTCTCCCTGTTCTCTCAGGAAAGGCTGCATAACTGCTCAAGCAATCTCTGCTGGCTTTCCGGCAGCTCTCCTTCCCTCTGCTTTCATGTGCTAATGTGCTGTGGGGGATCATGACAGGGGCCGAGGAGTAAAGTTGCTCTTCATCGCATTTCACATCTGAATTAAAATGAGCCTGCAGATGCTCACATGACACAGGTTCCAGCCCTCTGTGGCAGAAGGACTGTGGGGAGCTCTCCCCTCTCCCTGGACAAGCGGCCGGGTGCTTCTTTCCTCACCGAACACCCTCCAGACCAGAGCCCGTCTCTCATCATCACTGAACCTCTCTGTCCCTGCCATCCTCAGCTCTCCTTGCAGCATGGATCCACGTGCCTTACCCAGAGGTCTGTGGAGATATAAAAGTAGCTTGGCTACAGACAGGGCAGGTGCCCACAGCATGGCAAAGGTGATGGGAACGGGGAGAGAGGTACTCAGTGTGTTATTGGCAAGAGTTTATTCATGAGACTGGTGCAAGAGAGAGAACTCTGCAAGCAGGGCAGAGCTGGGCTCCACTATGGCTTTTGCATGAGCAAACACAGACATTGCAAGTCTCATGGTGATAGAAAATGCCTTTGAGGTGTGATTTCTCCATAGAGTCTGACAACCCATAACCTCAAGTGCCTGTGGTGAGTGGGCATAAAGAGCACTGCTCAGATCCTGCTTCCAGCCTTGGGTCTGGAATGGCTCCTGCCTGGCCATATCCATCCACCAAAGTATGAGTTAGGTGGGACCCAGCCCAGCCTGGGGATGGAGACTGCAGGGGCACCTTGCCTTCCTGGAGAGGCACCAGTGTGGATGGGAGGGATGTTGTTCATGCTCTCTCCTCTTTCATACCTCTTGCTTCTTACTTTGCAAATGGATTTTTTGTTTTTACTTTTCAAAATGACTCTTGCATTCCCTCCCTGTTGCAGGCAACTGGAAGCCAGGCATCTTGTTTCCATGGGCAGAACTAGTCTCTTCTGTGGTGCTAACCAGGCTATTCAAGTATGTATGGAAGTCAACTTTTATAGCTGGGTCACCCCTAGATGTTCAGATCAAGTTGTAGGATTCACTCTGGGTGGTTGGATTAAATAAGTGGATAATTTAATAGGTGTGCTAAATCCTTATGATAACAACAAATGTGCAGCTTTATCTTGTAATACTTCTAAGGGAAGTTTAGAGCTCCTAAAATTAGTTATTTCCACACCACTGTAATAAAATTCCTGTTCCCCATTACTCTTACAGGGCAGAACAGTCAGGATTTTTTCCCAGGTTTATCTCTGGGTTTGTATGTTTCAGCAAGTTAATTATAAGTAGTAGATTTACCAGAAAACCTGTTGGCTGGGTGATAGTGTGACCTGAGCATCCGGAGATGAACAAGGAAGCAGAGTCCTGGGACTGGGCAAAGCAATGTACTGCAGTGTATCTTTCACCTGTGGTGAAAGATAAAATACCTGGAAATGGACCTTCATTTTTCTCTGAGGTAAAAGAAAAAGGAACCACTCCTACTCTGAAACACCCTTCTAGGTGTCATGAGGATGACAGAGAGAAGTTCTGATACAGACTCATTTTCCTTCTCTGCCAGCAGCTTCATTTAGGGGCTGCCCCTGTGATATCTGTCTGTTCTAATGATCAGGCACTTACAGGCTAAGTAGTGAAAATTTTTACATTTCAGACTTCTAATGCATCCAGAAATGTAATAGAAAATTATTATTTTGGATTACCTATCTCAGGTGGAAGTGGAGAAAACCTGAAATTAATTCTTAAACTCTAATTTTATGTCTTAGCTTAGCTCAGATGAACCATCAATCTCTGACCATATTATATAAAATCTTAGGTCTCCTGGGACAAACTCCTCAAGTCCACACAATTTCTCAGTTTTCATGTGCTGAAGAAATACTTTAAACAGAATGTTTCCCTGATATGTGTGACATATATATGTCTACACATTGAACTCTGTGTGAGTGTGTGGGTGATGTCATATATTGATTCATAAATGGTGAAGTAACTCTCCAGTTATCAGTCTTACACTGGATAATTTTCATTGGCTCCTCTCTTGTGTAGAATCAGTGAAACTTTTTTTTCCCGGTACTTATTTCATGGCTGTAACTGTGGAAGTTTACTTCTATATATATGTTTGTTTCTTGCATTCATAGGAGAGCACAATAAAACTGTGTGAGATCAACTATGTCTACTTGTTCAAAACACTTAATCTGAAGAGAACCATGTAGTCCTAGATATTTACATTTGTACTAGGTTTCATCCTAATGTTTTACCCAAGCAATGTCTTCAAGGCAATGCTGTCCTCATGGCTGCTATGCAAGCAACTTGATTTTTGTGATCTATAAATCAAGGATGTGTTGTGCAGGAAGGTGGTGCGTGCAAATAATTTTCTATTTTTCCAGAGATGATGGTTATTCTCTCATTGCCCATTGATACATTAGCAACACAGAACTGAAACAATATGGATTGGTGATTTCCCTAAAAATACAGAGGAGCCATTATCAGTGATGTGGGTGTTTCATAACACTCTCATATTTACTTTCATCATTAGGCATGGTCACTGCTCGGAAATCTGCATATCTTTAAGCTCTACTATGACGTGATGCCAAAGCACCAACACTTCCAGGAATTTAGGAGAACAAATAAATCGTGGGGAGAGGCTTACTTACTTCTTGCATGCTTGCCTTGCTTAGAGAATTATGTGGGTTATTTGCTTCCTGCAGTGAGAACCAAGTCTTCTTTCTGCAACTGTCTGCTTCAGTGGGAGCCTTGGCTGGGGAAAGACTTCTGAGTTTTTCTGGTCAGCAGGAAGTTACTTTTTTTACAGGATCAGAGAAGCATGACATTCTGTATGCAGCAATTAAATATTCCTCTCACTGTGCAAGAGGCAAACCATCACTTTAGATTAGCTCTCTTTTAGATGTTTTTCCCTTTGCCATTAGAGGAATTTAACCTTATCCCTTCCTGAGAATCCTGATTTGCTTCATGCCAGGGGGGGCGATACGTGTGTGCTTGCTGAATGTGTGTCGTATGCTATCCTGCCACGGAGCATTAGTGAGCAATGCTTTTACATAGACTGCAGGGCCCATTCTGCCATCAGAAAGGTAAAACGTGTATGTAGGAGGAGGGAAAAGATATATGAATTACAAAAAATTTGTATCTCTGAAATGCGGCTTTACAGCTGTCAGAGTACATGTAATGTTTGCAGCCTATTATTGCCCTATACGAAGTGGTTCCATAGCCTGAGGAAGAGCAGATTTGAGCTGCAGAAAAGGCACTCACATGTGTATTCATGCCCTTCCTACACCAGCACTGCCTTTCAGAGAGCAGAGAAATACATTTAAAAGGATAGGTAGAAAAGGATGAGGCAGCTTCCCAGCAAGTTGTGGAAACAAGGTAATGGTGCCAGTCAAATTAACCATGCCCAAACTACCTTAGACTCTGAAAAATCATGTCCAGATTTATCACTCTGTATTTTGGAAGCCTTCTAAAGGAGACCAGACACTGGTGCACTGGTCCATTGGTCTTATTGTGAATGCTGACAGTCGCAGTCTGGTTTTCCCTTGTTAGACATTCACATGAGTGAGCTCGGAGAGAAGAGGATGTATCAATTTCAAAACAAAGAGTTTTTTTGTCCAGCAGCTCTTCTGTCTAAATAAGGTTGTCTTTACCAAATGTCTTGAAAAATTTTGGGATGTTCTCATCAGCTGTTCACCTTTTGACATCCTTACATGTAAGGTTCTAGTGAACTTACATTTCCCTTTTTTTATCTTAAGTCACCACATATGAATCTTCAGTTTTAGATTTCAGACTCACAGTTCCCATTGGGAATGTTTGTTTAGAATTAAAGGTCATTTTATCAGTAACCCAGACTGGAAAATAATCTTTCTGTTTTGGAACACTTCTGGTTCCCATTTTGAGGCAGAATGATCTTGTTACAGTTGGAATTGATGATAAGCCATAGAAAGTCTCTCAAACCAGTGGACACTTGCACAGGGAAAAAAAGCCCTCTAGAAGCCTAACTGCTGTATTTCAGTAAGTGCTAACCTCACATTGCATGTGCTGACAGTTCTTGACCACTTGAGGGTCAAGGAATAAATTGCTATAGAAAATTGTTGACAATTTGAGTTAATGAATACATTTAGGGTCATGATCCCTCAATGGAACTACTTGGGAAATGAATTTTTCTGAATGCATAATTTTCTCAGCTTCACTGAAGAAGCAACATAAAAATTGGATTATCATCTAGTCCCAGAAGAGAAGAGAAACAGAGGCTACATGAAACCACAATCACGGGTGTCAAAGAGACCCAGAAAGTTTCACCTTAATCTCTCAGTAAGTTTCTGATAAAAGAAATTGTGAAACAGAGGATAAGCAATGACAGTGTCAGCCTAAAAATACAGTTTATTCCAAGCACTTAGAGTGTATTTTAGTAGTGAATCTGACCCAAACTCCATCCTATCTGCAGACAAAAGCTCCTCCCTTGAGTCAAATTATGCTTCAACCTTCAGCATGCATGTCTGTCAGGGAGACACACTCAACTTCCAGTCTTGCAGAAGCCTTCCCAACAATTCAGCCAACCCAGCTGCCTTGCAGCCTGCCAACTGAGCATCTGGCAACTAGAGCTGGACTTGGCAGTCTGCATGTTCCCCTCTGTCCTAGCTTGTCTCACCTGGACATTATGAAACCATATTGTAAAGTACAAGTTTTCCATTTGTGATCAAGGTATCTCTGTGAATCTTCAAACTACTCCTTAGAGGATCTACCAAGGCAGATTAAGCCAGCCTACTGTCAGTACCCTTGCATTCAATTTACAAGACTCATAGGCCTCCAAGCTGAATTTTTTTCTCTGTGGTGACCAGTGACAGGACCTGAGGGAATGGCCTGAACTTGTGTCAGGGGAGGTTTAGTCTGGATTTTAGAAAAAGGCTCTTCATCCAGAGAGTGGCTGGCACTAGAACAGCTCCCCAGGGCAGTGGTCACAGCACCAGCCTGAGTGAATTCAAGAAGCATCTGGACAATCCCCTTGGGCACATGGGGATCCCCTTGGAGATGGTCCTGTGCGGGAACAGGAGTTGGACTCAATGATCCTTGTGGGTACCTTCCAACTCAGCATACTCTGTGATTCTGTTATACATGTAAGTGTCCACAAATCGAATTTGAAAGCTTTCATAATAAGGAAATAGCCATATTTATTCCCCTGTGTTCCCTCGGCCATTTTTAGCAGCCCCCTTACTCACTCCACCTGCTTCTTATTTTCTCTATCCTAGAATGGCATGAACTCAAACTCAAACTGTAGTGCACACATTACAAATCAGGATCACAGCAAAAGGCAGAAGTGGACACAAAAATGTTTGTCAGTGCAAAAATAAGTGACACATCTACATGGAGGCAGAGAATCCTGGCAGATCAAATAACTCTTTTCCCCTAACAGTCTTGAAATCTGTCAAAATAGGATGCATACAATAAGGGTAAAATCAAACATTTTATTTCTTCCTGTTGTGTCTCCCTGTGTTTTTCCAGTTCAAAGTTAGCCTCCAAACTACAGAAAGTTGCTTTTGGTTCTCCAGAGGCATAATTGCTAGTGCTCTCCAAATTCCCTTACAGTTACTAGTTGAAAACCACATATCTGGGGCCTTCTAATGAAGCCTCTAGGTATTTCATTGGAGCTTAAAATGCTTTTATTACGAAAAAAATCCTTTCAAATTGATTACCACAATTGTGGTTTTCTTTCCTTGCAGAGTGTTGGTTTGCTTGTTTTTCTTTTTTTTTTTCTAGGAGAAAATATTTCCGTCTGCTGATGGTAATTGCCAGACATTACTGGAAAGCTGCAGTATCTGCCTTCCCTGACTTCTGGACTGGGGATGCCTCCTGTTTTATTATATGTGTACATACATATTTATACATCTTGCATATCCTTCAATGTGAAGCTGTGGTTTGATTATGTGTTAAAGCTCAAACACGTCTAGTAGTTGGTAAAAAATGCATTGAACCTCTAATATGAAATGTCAGGTGTTTATAAACTCCTTCTGCCTGTTTCAAATGTGTTCAAAGCAGTTTGATGCATTAACTTTCTGTCAGTAGACTTTAAACTTGGTCAGTATTGCCTGTCCAAATCCAGCCACCCACAGTTATTGCAACAATTTTTGCTGTTCTTTCTAACTCCTGCTCATTGCCAGCCAGGATCATGCCCTCCAGTTGATGCAAGTTTTGGGCCCTGTGACTCCACTTTTTTTGTTGTTGTCTGCTTCCAGTGTGCTTTCATTAACTATGTCTGCACTGAGCTTTCTTTTGCAACTGATATCTGCAATGCACCTTTCCTTGGTTACTTTTCTTTGAATGAGGCCTCCTGTCTTGTATTAGAATTCTGTACCACTGAAAGACTGGATTTTCTAAAACACCTCCTGCAGTAGCCAATGCAATGGCCATCCCACACTGTGTATGCAACATTCTTATCCTCCTGGCCCAGCCTTACCCAATGGACTCCTGACTGGATAGAGGCAGAGGTTTCAGTCCTGCTGGGCATCAGGCTAGGAAGGCTGTTCTGCAGCAAGGTGCTGCTTTCTGAATCCTAGTTGCAGAGATGCTTCAGCAAAAGCAGTGAGGCAAAGGCACAGAGGCAAGGCCAGCTGTCCTTAGAGGACCTACAAGAGGAGTGGGGTTGTCAGTGGCCAATCTGGCATCAGGGCAGGGACAGCATGTCTGACTGCAGCCTGGAAAGTGAAGAGCAGCTGTTTCCTGAGTTCAGGAGCAGAGCCAGTTCCCCTGAACACAAAAGGAGAAATCCAGAGATAAGGAACAGAGTCCTGAGGGAGAGAAGGAAAATGGTTGGGAATCTCCTTAGTTCTCAGGTGTTCACAGAAAGGTCCAGAAACAGGACAGAGCCACCAGCCAAGGTAAGAGGCTTATTCCCTATATTTTCTCCTCCACCTCTTGAACATTTTGTATCAGGAACAGCATGGCATTGATACCTCTTCAACTTCTCATGCATACACAGCTTCTGATCTCTGACCAGAGCCAGGAATTCACAACAGTGCTCTTCTGATCCCAAACACATACACTGTACCTCTTTACCTGTCTGAAGGGTTTTCCCTGGCCCATCACAGCAGCTGGTCCACAACATCTCCTGGGAAATTCTGCCTGGCCCTCTAGCACTAGGCTTCTGTGAAAAACAGCTGCTCCTTGGTCCCAGAGACGTTCCTTTGGCTGCTGTTGTGAGAGGTACAGAGCAGCCATTAAAACATTGAATGGGTGTGTGTGCACACATATGTGCATACAGACAGTGCACAGGAATGATGATAGTTTGATTGGAAAAAGCCTCTGATGAAGTACAGCTACCCTGTGCCTCTACTTAACCCTTCCTGATCCTCACCAATCATTCATCCAGCAGCAGCTTATGTAGCACAGCTCACATCATTGCACTGCAGCTCAGCACAGAACTGCATTGGTCCCTGTACTGACCCTGGGATGGAATGATTTCATGCCTAAGGTCTCCTCCTGCCCAGCTGTCCAGAGACCTGAGCCAGTCTGGAGACCAGCTCTGCCTCTGCTGGGAACATGACTGCCCCAAAACATCAGGAGCTATCTGGTGTGTGTCACCCCTGCCTGTGTCCCTGGTGAATCAGTGGCACAGTGCAGTGAGACTTTTGCAGAAGGACAGCTGCCCACAGAGCTGGCCCAGGCAGCTGAGAGATGCTGGCAGCAATTGTCCTACAATAGTGCAGGGTGGGAATACAGCTGGGGTGTGGATGGTGGCTGCTTTCGTTTCCTTGCTTGAGAAGAAGAGAAACCTGTGGTTGAAACCAGATTGCAAGGCCCAGGTGTGCCCCTCACCCTGGAGGCTGGTGGCTCTGGGGTCACCCAGCACTGAGTTTACTGTAGGAGGCAGGAACTCCCTGGTTTTTCCTTGGGGAGCATGTTCTGGGTGAATGCTATTCACAGTTTGGAGCAGAGGTTTCTGCTCTTGCTGTTGCATGCCATACTTGTGAAGTGGGACTAGCATTGGGAGATACTTCAGGTGGTGGAGGCGTAACAGTGTGCACAAGAAACTTAGACTCTGTCTCTTCAGCACCTGGCATCCCTTGTGCTTTTGATCACCCTCTCCAGCATTATATTCTAGGCCAAGTTAGTGGTGCAGCACTAAGTCTGCCACAGGCCCTCTCTTGGAGTTGTGCAGGTAAGATGATTCTAGGAGTGCTGTAAGATAACCATAAGGATTTCGAGTCCTACCTGCTAAACTGCCTCCATCCCTTCTCTCTCTCTTCCCCACGTTTTCCAGGTGGAAAGTTCTTTCCTTTTTCCCCCCATGGTTGCATGTTCTCTTCACTAAATTCTCTTGATCTCTGTACTTAAACAGTGTTGAGATGATTATTTATGAGGATGGGATATGAAGGACTGCAGAAAACCTGGAACAATAAAGGTGCATTTGAGCATTGCAAGGAAAGCAGAATATGCAGAAATACTGTTCTTGATTCCTTCTTGTTTCTGCACAGTTTAGAGTTATAACCAGCACCCCTAACAAGCGCATGATCCAGTACTAATTAACCAGGACTTCCCCAAATCTCAGTGGTGTATGTTGGTACAGAGACAGCTGGTCCCACCTGTCAAAGCCCCACCAGCTGTCTTCTCTTCCTGATGCCATAAATACTATTCTGAATTATTGCTTAGGTGAAGGGGAACCAGGTGAGACAATGGGGATTAATTCCTGTCTGACCCTCCATTGTGTCAAATGCAAACCATTTTCATCCTGTCAGCATCAATAAAGGATAACAATAAACCAGAGGTTTTGCTTTCAATCACTTGCCTTCCTTTCTCTGAATGGCACTGCTCTTTTCTTGAGATCTGCTTGTTCTATGTAGCAGTTTTTCTTTCAGATTGGGTTATAATACTAGATGGGGCAACGACTTTCAGCTGGATCATAAGACAAGGATGTTTAATGGATCATGCCCAGTATCCAGTGTAGAAAGCAAATATTAGACCAAACTGAAAATGAGATAATCTAGAAACAAAGTATGGTCATAGCTAGCATAGTCTGTTCATCAGATTAAAAAATCTGGTCTGTAATTTACCAAACTGTCCTGAGAAGCTTCATGAGGGTGAAAACAATAGAACTATAGAGGAAATATTCAAAACACAAAAGGTGATAAACAGGATTTTCCTGCATAGGAGTTAAACCTAATGAGTTTGAATTTGAAAAATTTATATCTCAGAATGACATCTAATTCTGCATCAGAATCCCACTGCCTGTCTTGTGAGGTCAACAGAAACGTATTTTTTTAAACTGTATCCCTTGGGGTCTGTCTGAAGTCTCCAGCTGAACATGGCAGAACTGCCCCTCATGGTCTGGAGGGTTTGTGCCACAGCACGATAGGCTTCAAGTACACCTCAGCTGAATCCCCTTGGTTCAGAAGTCCTCTCAGTAATATTTCTATTAAGAGGAAACAACAAAATTCAGCTCAGACTCCTATTCTTGTAGCTCAATTTCTTACCCTTCAACTCTGACTGAAGAGGGGACAGTTAACCAGGTGACTTTTTTGAGGGTGGGGTGAAGGAGGAGGAGATACCTATGAAAATATTAAAGCTGCTCTGATGGGGATGTGAAGTATTGGGGCAAAAGAGCCAGGGAAACACCAGATTGTAAGTATGAAGATGATTTAGTAGGCATATCAGCAGCTTTTCTGTAGCAACATGATGTTTAATGAAAATAAAAAACTCAAACTCGTTATGACTCTCTTACCATCTTGACAGCGATAAACTAGACCTCACAGATGAAGTGCTTGAAGTGTTCCTCTCTTCCTTCTACATATAGTCCAAAACCACAACAGGATGTTTCTATTTATGGAAATCTAATATTACAGACACAAAAAAAAGAACAAGTAGAAAAGTAGAAGAAAGATGGACAGAGAAAAACAGTTCAGATTGTTGAGTAGAGTAATTCAGGTTGCAGAGACAAAGGTGATATTTTTAACATTTTGCTCTTATACCCTGCCCCTTCTACACATTCTTATCCTGGTTATAACTTGTAGTTGTCTAGAGACCTCTTGAGATGTAGTCACAGTATTATTTTGCTGTAATATACCCCTGGGATATGGAATGGATATGCAAAAATTACTTAGTTTGTGGGAAGATTTCTTTAAACTGTTTTTTGGAAATTGAGGTACATCCCACCTAACTGCAGCTATAAAGTACTTTTAACCATGAAAGGTTGCATTGGTATTGGTCATGTTGCTTTTTAAATCCTTTTTTCTTGCTTTCACCCTTTACGGAGGGAAACCTGGGGACTAGCTGTCCTTATTTTCATTCCTAAAATTACCTGAAGTAAAGTCTTGTTGGATCCTGTGTGGCAGATTCAATGGTAAATCAGTTTTTCTGTGTTTTATTTGTTTTCCTCCTCCAGGACCAAGCCCTTGGTTACTGCCTTTGCCCTTTCGCTGCTCTGTGCACCCTTTGTGGCTATAGGTGTGCATCTTTTATTCATAGCTTGGCGTTATCTTTCTGCCAGTACCATTCCTCCTTTTTTTTTTTTTTTTTTTTTTTTTTTTTTTTTTTTTCTCTTCNGTTTTTTGTTTTTCCTCCTGCCCTCAAGTCAGTGTACAATATCAAGTGCATCTGTTGTTTATTGATTTATGCAGTGCTTCGAGACTGTGCTCAAGAAGCCTTTTACAAGCAGAGAAGGCTTCATTTGTAACTGAAACACTGGGACCTCTCGGCTGGAACCAAACAGCCGGGTAACAGCGCCAGTAGCACAGCTCAGCAGCTCTCTGAGAGAAACTGAAGAATACCGTGTCTAATTGAGGCAACAAAGGGATAGTTAACTACTGCGGCAAGAATGTAATTGCTTGTGCTGGAGACTGGCCAAGACACTAGGGTTAACATTTCTTCTCTAACAGAGCAAATTCCGGGACCTTTAAATGGCTACTGTTAATTATAATTACCCCAAATAACACTGTCTAAACCACTTTTTACTACCACATCACAGTATCAACTTTATTATTATTAATGCATCCTTCAGAATGGTCTTTTTGCAGTCTGCCACACAACAAAGTAATTCACGGAATGCTAATAAAGTTGTACCCAAACTGCTTCAGATCAGTGGAATGAGCATGAAAAAAGTCCAAAATAAATATAACTCCTACTTTCAGATGAGGTGGGGTGGTTTTTTTTGTTTTGTTTGGGTTTTTTGTGTGATTTTTTTTTTTTGATTGATTTTTGTTTGGTTGGTTTTGAGTTATTTTTGTTTGTTTGTTTGTTTGGTCTTTTGTTTTGCTTTGGTTTGGCTTTTTTTTGTTAGCAAAACCTAAAAATGTCAAAAAATATAACTTGAGTAGAAAAACAGTGCAAATGGGTAGGTGGATTTGGCTGGTGAATTGAATTTAGTTCTACTGTCCTGAGTCTGTAAAGAAAGAAAACATAGTGAAATTTCTCCTTTTCTGTGTTGTACAGTAGGTGGAAAGATTCCTATAAACTTTGTGGGATAGAGTAGCATAACTTGTGTCCATCTCACCTTTGTCCATCAGTTCCATCCTACTGACATTTGAAAAAATATGACTGTGTTGGTTTCAGGGGTACTCATAGTCAAAGAAAACTGCAGTTTAACTTTTGAGCTTCACAAATGCATTTAAAATTACATGACCAAAATGGTTGCAGTTTCATTAACTACTAGTCAGGTTCAGCTGAGGAAAATTTGGCTCATAATGTCTAGGCTTGAATGATAATCACTAATGGCACTCAGCAGATGCCTTTAAATGTGTTTTCTTTCTCTAACTTCTCCAATAACTGTAATTTAATGGTATATTGCACATCTCTATGTTTAAGTAAAAAAATACAGCTCTTTAGGTCTAAAACCACTATCACCTATTTTAAATAACAGCCTATGCTGGAGATAGCTGGCCAGAAGCATGAGAAATGCAGAGAGATGTGTTCAAGCCTGTACCATCACCATATTCAAATCGAGAGCTCCCACAACTTTCACCCAATGGCTGATACCTTTGGTAGTGGGCTCCAGAACTGCTGAGGTTGGGCTCCTCCTTCCCAGGATGGAAGGACAAATTCTACCATCCTGTCATTTTACAGAGCCCTCACTGCCCCTTGCTCGATGCAATTCCAGCTTTTGAAGTTTTCCCAACATCTGGGAAGGGAGCACCCCCAAGTAACACCATTCTGGCCTGGGGCAGTGCTTCAGAGCCTGCCAGTGCATCCCATGGCCATTGGCACAGAGCAGAGAGACACCAACAGATGCCCATATTAGTGACATGTCTCTGGGTATGGTCTCCTTAACTTGGATTTGATGTCTAGGCTGGCTTGGAGCTTCTGTGAAAAAGATGTTGAAGGTGAAGCATGCACATATGCATATTGGCTGCAGTGGGACCACTCCCCTGCCTGCAGTTCAGTGACTGCAACTACTTGCAGGAATGAAGCTGTAAGTTTTAGCTTCACAAGGATGCCAGGAAAGGCTTGTGCTGAACCAGCAGTCAGGAGGGAGGTCTGGGTGCAGACAGCCCTTCCAGTACCTCACTGCAGCATCTTTGACAAGTTGCTTTCCACCCATCCCAGCCCCTGTCTATGGAAGTGTAATAGAGGTTCAAACTCTCACGCTTGGAAGCAATGCCTAGAAAGAGTTAGCAGCTTGTTTTCCTGAGGACACTGCCACAGGGAATACAGTGATCTAATAGCAAGATTTTTAATTAATTAGATTATCTCTCCCCGTTAGTGCTGCCTCTCATGTCTTTAACTGATCTTGTCTACAACACTACCAGAAATACTGAAACTATCATGAGATCTGGGGAAAGTTTAGCCCCCATGCCACCCTCTTGCTCTGTTGTTCTCAACATACCAGAAATCAATATGTGCCAATAGCATTTTCCCTCTAAACAGGTTTAAGTCTATGATATTATCAGAGGTTCTCACAGCCTTCTTAAGTTATGGGTTTTTGTGGGTTATGTGTGTGGTTTTATAAATTATTTCTTTCATTTCTGCAGAGCTAAGAGAGCTCTGTGATGAATAATAGTCCTATATTTGCAGAATTTATATTACTAGTAGTTAGAAGGATGGATGCTCCAGTCTGCTGGAGATTTTAAAATCTTATTTGCTTCTGAAGAAGAATAAACTTAAATGTTTTAAGGCTTCACAAAGAAGGACTTTTAAAAATACTTCAGATAAATACAGAGTTCAACAGAGTGTAGTGTTTTATGTCAGTGCTTACTTGTTTTTCTATATTGAAATATACAATAAAAGGCAACTATAATTGGAGAGGAAATTCATTTGTGCAGTTAATGAGGCATTTTTATTTATGAATACAATAAACAAATAGAATAAAATGTTGCATACCAAAATGTATGGCCCCATCAAAGTTTCTGTATCCAAGTTCTCTCGGGGAAGATGTTTAAGCCAATAGAGCTGAGCTTGACTTAGAATTCCCTGAGGTGCCACAAACATGCCAACCCTATTTTTCAGGCTTGGTTTCAGGCCATGCAGAGAGCTGGTGGCTGTCCCAGCACTGGCACACAGCCTGCAGGGGCATGCAGGCTGGTGGGGACAGGGGTCAGCAGCAGAGCCTGGCTGAGGGTGACAGTGGGAGGGTGCTCTTGGTGCCCCTGGAGGTTGTTGTCACGCCTACAGCAAAACACACAAATTCTGAAGTACTGTGGCCATGGGAAATGCCACAGTACTTCAGAATGCTGGAGAATTCATGTGGCTGACATTTCAAAATGCATGTAATGGATCCTGGAAAGGGGAGAGGCTTTGGAGGAATGCAGGTGTTTGGCCACCAATTTGTCCTGCTGCATGCAAGTACTTTTGTCAGGAACTGCAAAGTTTGGTGCTCTGTGTGACAGGGAGCTCCCCAGGGAAGAGCTGAAGCTCCTCTGGTGTTGACTCACACCGCCCTGGCTGATGGAACTTGTTCCTCGACTGACACAATAGTAATGTGATAGTGTTTTTCAGCTGGATTTGTTGGGTCTCAGGAATTTGTGCAAAAAATATCTTTAAAAACATGCTGCAAAGCTATTTCTACTGTGCCACTGGATTAGATTGCTTTAATGGCTGCTTACTGAGAAGAGTAGAATAGGAAGCCTCATCTGGGTGCATGAAGTCCCTGTGAAGAAGGTTGTGAGTTTAGTAAACATTAGCCATTTCATGGTAAGTTAATCCTGAGACATTAATTCCTTACTGTTCAATATACATTTTATGTTATTGAAATAACTATCTAGGAAATATCAGAAACAATTTTCCTCATAATACAACATTAGAAGGTGATGGGCAATCCTGAGACACCTACTGCAACTAGAAAAAAGGAATAAGAAGCAAAATTAAGACAACTTAATTTGTTGTCTAGAGCAGAGCCAAAAAACCCCTTAAAACTTAAGGCATCACCTATACAGTGTAAGTCCACAATACCAAGGGTACAATGTCTTTGTATATAAATAAAATATTTAATTACCGACTGAGTGGATTATGCTCTACTAAAAAAATGATGAATACTTGTGGAAATAAATCCTGGATTATTTCCGTGCAATAACAGCTACAAAAATAAGGGGATGAAAATTTGTCATCTGAGGTGACTTTTAGTTATTCTAAATTAATCATTAACCTGACACCTTCCACGAACAGAAAATGTAAACATTCAGAGGAATCTATTTTTTAAAAAGCTGTTTACAGCTTTAAAGTAATTTTGATCTCAGGGCAGGGTGTGGGGGGAATTTTATCACTGTGGAGTGCTGGACAGAGAGTACATACTCAAGAAGTGTGCAGAACCAGGAACAGCCTTACAGATACCTTTCCTCCCAGTGGGATGTTGAGTCAAGCTGAGGAATCCCAATAACCAAATTAAGATAACCCAACCATTCAAACCCATAAGATTTGCAGGGATTTCGCCTTCCCCACCCCATTTTTATGTTTCAAGTATTGCAGGCAGGATCATTACATATCCAGCTAATTTCTGGCATGGAGGTATTTTGGGTAGTGGGATAAATGATTTGTCAGTGTAAAAAGATATATGTCTTCCAATGACCTAACTATCTTCTCAGGAAAGGCCCACATAGAAGTAATTTCTTTACTGTAAAGGAAAATAGGTTTTGAATAGGTATATTAGTTACTGCATATCTGTGAGAGGGACAAGGCCCTATAGGTCTATTTGGTGTGTAGTGGAACTCAGCCCTATGGGCTGGGGAGAGACCTCTGCTCCACCAACTCCCTCCAGTGAATTCTCATCTGTACCTTTCTCTCATGAATAAACGGGTGTTTTAAGGAAACCCATACATCTGTGTCATTAATTTCTTATCCACACAGAAATCTTATTTTAAATTCTGCTACTGTTGTGTTTACATGGCAATAATATGGATCATATTTGTATTTTTATAACTGAGGGAAAGGTAGAGCATGCCAATTAGTTCATGCTATGTTTGGGTTTGTTTGGAATATGAAAACATCTCTTTGGCAAAAATTCTGCTAAGCTCTCTAGCGCGGGAATTCTGCTGCTCTCAGTGAAACACAGGTGCCAATTAGAGTTGGTGTTGCTCTCTTCAGACAGCTGGAAAGGGCAGATACACACATTCAGATCTGCAAGACCATTTAGTTTCAGCTATGTCAAGAAAACTTCTGTTTTTCCCAGCAGCTTTATTCTACAGCAGCTTTACTGTAGCTGGTGTCTGGCTCCAATCAGGGACAGCAATTTTTGCCTTAATTGCTACATCGCTAATTGCTAAAATGGTTACATAGATAGCTTTAATTACAACTGCATATGCAAGAAATTTTCTGTTTTTCATAGATCTAGCAGGCAGTTTGCTCACACTTTAGAGATACTGACAGTGTCTTCTTCATCAAATCATAGATTCAAGATTAGTAGGAACCAATAAAATAATGTAAACTGCCTTTTTGTGTAAGAAAGTCAAAGAAACTCAGATACTCTTTTCTTATGAGCTCCATGGATTTGTTGTATTCACAAGATATTGAAAAAAAAATTAAAGATCACACATGATGAAGAATCTACCATAGCACTTGTTAATTTGCTCCATAGTTAATTCCCCTAATACTTAGAAATGTCCTTGTTTACAGCTTGAATTTATCTAGATCCTGGATATCAGCATGTTTTTAACTCCTGGAGCATGGGGTGGTAAGCTGCAGGAAATCTTTTTTCTATATGGGTTCTTGTAGGTCACTTTCACACCTTTTGATCCCTTAAATAACATTAATAAATACAGCTCTTCGAGCATCTCACTAAGTTTTATAGGCAACAAATCGCTTTTGTGGCCCTCTTCTGAGCCTTTTCCCATTTTTCACCATCGTCCTCTCAATGCATCTATCAAGCCTAGACACACTGGCTACATCTAGAATAGTAAATTCAACAGAAAACTGTTTGGGTGCTTGAACTTGACTGCCCCTGGTATTAAATTGTTAGCATAGGCCCTTGTGTGGTTTTTCCCTGGATCAGTGAGACAGATCCACTCATCCCAGACAATGTCTGAGTGCAGTTTGGATTTAGCACAAGCCAGCAGCCACTCCCAACCAGCAGCTCACAGTGGTTTAGAAATTAGGGTAGTTTGCAGGAATGGACCATTTCACGCCAGCCTTGCTCAGTGCTAGCAGGTAGCACAGGGTGCTTGTAATTTACTGCAGGGGTACAGGCAGTAGTCTGGGGTGGCCTTACAATGCTGCATTTGAAGAGGGGAACACTACCTTCTTATTCCTTATTCTTATCTATTGTTCATGCCTTCAGATCTACACTCCTCGCTAGTTGATTGTCCTTGGAGCTTGTGGTGATATTATCTACTGCATTCCCAAATATTGCCATTGCCTGAAGATCCTTGAAATTCTTATCTTTTAATTTTATTTTACCATAAAAACATAGCAGGGATAAAACTTGTATTTCTAAAGACAGACTCTTAAATTTGACTCTGTGTATTATCTATCTAAGCACCATTTATGAGTGTGGGTGAGCTTTCACACATAAACACTCTGCTCTCATCCTGATATATCACCTCACCAATTTTACTATAAATTATTTTACAATTCCTTCCAGAATGTAGCACTAATAAAAAGATGATGAATAGTGTTGTGCCAAGAATGTCTGGGAACACCTAGGGATTCTAAAAGTTCAGTAGGGGAATGTTCTACTCTCTGCCATTAGTGTTTGGGATGTATCAGATACCTTCCTGGTAACCCATTCCTTTGGCTACACTGATTTCACATAGTCGCATTGTTTCAAACTGTGGTGCTGTACACTTTCCCCCTAAAGGCCTCAAAAAAGTCTTTTTGGTTAATGAAGGAGTGGGAAGGAGAAAAAGTAAAACTGCTCCCAGAAGGCATTAAGTAAGGATGGTAGGTAGAATCCAGTCAGCTCTGGATTTCAGCCCTCTGGAGACTTTACTCCATCTCTGGGAGAAAAGTATATGAACTGAAAGTCCCCTTACATTTGTAAAGAGGCATTTTTAGTGAGAATACAAACCTATTTGGCTCCCTCCCAGCTGCAGAAAGATTGAATTCCTAAACTGAAGTAGAACTACTCTTTTCTCTGGTAATTTCAAGATATAAGCTACATTTTCATCATTCATCATCACGTGGAAGGTGCTTGTGTGTCAGCTTCCCACTGTCACATAACTGGTTAGTCAATGCATATTTCACATCATCTCCTGATTGTTTTCAAGCAAGGAGTTAGAATATTCTCAGGTTCCTAAAAGTCACATAAATGATGAATTAACTCAGCACCAGGTTTCTCCATCTCTGCTAATGGCAGACCACAGAATGATCCATGGTATCAAGATCAAAAGGGATATGTTTGGGGACAAAGTTGGCAGCTTATATTCAACTGTTTTTACTTCACATTTGGATTACTATAAGCTTTGATCACCTTACAGGTGGCAGTATTTTAAGATGCAATAATTTGATTGACTACAAACTTATCACCATCACTGATACCAAAGATATCAGTGCAATGTCTCAGTCCATGTCTAATCTGGATTGTTGCCTACTTCAGAGGATAGCCATGTCTTAATCAAGATTTTGGTGAGGTTTAAAATAGATACATTTTTGCTGTAGCATTAATGCTACTGTTGTGCTACTCAGTTGTTTCTCAGATATTGAATCATTACCACTTGGCGTACATATAGAGGAGAAGGGCAAGGCAGCAAAGAGTTGAAAAGAGGATGGTTAAGTGACAGTCATGCAGCACCTCCAGTGTAGGAGTTCATGGATCTTAAATTCCTTTTGCTGATTGTAAAAAGCCCCATTCCTCCAGGATGGGAAGACACTACACCTTGTTTAGTGAGAAAGGATTTTCTGCTGAGCTGCAGTACATACAGGGTCATTGCAGGAAATATCCAGGAGACTTCCAAAGTAGAGAGACTGTGATGCTAGACTGAGAGGTCATGAGCTCAGCTGGGTTTGAGAAGTTTTGTCAGAGAAACCAAATATGTCTTTCTGCTTAGCAAAATATTTCTTCCAGAGGTCCCAAAAAGAAAGAATGAAACTATGTCTGCAAATAAGATTACAAAGGTCAGAAAGCACTATAAAATTTGACACTCCTTTATCCAAATTTACCTCCAGATTTTCTTGTCTCACCACGCAGGACTTTTGGACTTTTCTGTCCTTTTCCTCTTTCCACTTTTTCTCCCTAGTCTCCCCTGCCTCCACTCCTTCCCCAGCTAGGCAGGATTTGATACAAAAGGTTGCTGGGATTTTTTGCTTTCTTCTACCTTCGCTGGCCTGCTCTCTCCTCTTCCCTTCCCCCTAAAAGGCCGCAGAAAAGCACTGCAGAAAAGGTAGTGTGGTTTAAAGGTGTAGAGCACGAGTGAAAGAGGCTGGAAATTTATACTCTGAAATTTGTGACAATCCTTTGCACATCATGCCCTTTGCAACTCTGGTAAATGATAGGTGTTTTTTACGGCTGCATGGCCTGTCTGTGTCTCAAGGACAGAAAAAGGAACCAAGTTACAGTTATTAAAGAGATCATTTTTTGGCTGCTGGAGTGGTCTTGCAGAAGGAATAGAACCAGGTCAGGTGTTAAAGTTACTTTTGGATGACAGGAAGTCAGGCAGACTGGAAAATTTGCAGAAGAGATTGGCATTGTGAGGCGTGCTGAGCTTTTACAGTTCTGGAAGATTTATCTAAACTAACTGATCACAGGATGATAGGATAGTTTGGGTTGGAACGGACCATAAAGATCACCTAGCTCCAGCCCCCCTGCCATGAGCAGGAAAACTTCCACTAGACCGTGTTGCTCTTCTGCTGCTGTGGCCACATGTGTGTGTGATCTCCTGGTACTGCTTATCAAGAGTGGAGTAGCTCAGGATTTAGTGTGGGTGTCTCCCAACATCCAGGGGGGCACCCAAAACCCTGTCTTCTAAAGCATGGCCGTATCTTCACTGCCTGCAAAGGGGCAACCCTCTCCCGCCGAATCAAAGGAAGCTGTGCTCACACCACATCGGCAGCTGATGGCTTTTCTTGGTATTACTGGAGGGGTTTTTTTCGCCATTCAGAGGAAACTGGGTTGTCAGAGCGCAGGATGTTTGGCAGCTCGGGCTGCGCCCCGCGGCGCCGGGTGGCTCGGACCGGAGCCCGGAGCCCTGAGCCCTGAGCCCTGAGCCCGGAGCCCGGAGCCCGGAGCCCTGAGCCCTGGGCCCTGAGCCCTGAGCCCTGAGCCCTGAGCCCTGAGGCCGGAGCCCGGAGCCCTGAACCCGGAGCCCTGAGGCCAGAGCCCGGAGCCCTGAGCCCGGAGCCCTGAGGCCGGAGCCCGGAGCCCTGAGCCCTGAGCCCTGGGCCCTGAGCCCGGAGCCCGGAGCCCGGAGCCCTGAGCCCCGAGCGGCGGCAGCGCCGCGGGGCCAGCGCAGAGCCGCCCAGGCCGGCCCTCCGGGAGGCTGCGGTGCCAGGGGGAGACTTTCCACAATTAAACAGCACCACCTGCAGGCCCCGCTCTGGCCGGTGCTGCTCCGCCGGCTCTGCCGGGGCTGCTCCGGGTGAATGTGCCGCCTTGGTTACACCCGCTTGGAGCAAGAGGCAGCAGCGGCGTTTTCAGCCTGCTTTGCCCGCTAGCTCAGGGAGAACAGGAGCACCCGGCTGTGTTGCCACAGAGTGAAGGATATCAGACTTTCCCCTTCCAGGTTAACCAGCATCAGGAAAGATGTGAGAGCTGGGGTTGTTGACTCTGGAGAAGTCTTTGGGGGAGACCTTACTGCAGCCTTTCAGTAGGTAAAGAAAGCTTACAAAGGAGGGGGAGGGATGTTTTACATGGGCAGAGAGTGACAAGGCAAGATGGAAGAATTTAAAACTGAAAAGGAGACATTTAGATCAGATGTTAGGAAGAAGTTCCTTGCTGTGAGGGTGTTGAGGCACTAGCATAGGTTGCCCAGAGCTGTGGATGGCCCATCCCTGTAAGTCTTCAAGGTCAGGTTGGATGGGGCTTTGAGCACCCTGATCTAGTGGAAGGTGTCCCTGCCCATGGCAGGGAACTAGGTGATCTTTAAGGTCCCTTCCAACCCAAACCATTCTATGTGTCTAGTGGGAAATAGAATTCACTCTGACTGTGAATGTGCTTGCCCTTAGATGCACTTTTCCATTAAAAGAGAAAAAAAAAAAAAAAAAAACAAAAAAAAAAACAAACAAACAAACAAAAAAAACACAACAACAACAACAAAAAAAAAAAACAAAAACAAAAAAAAACACCAAAAAACAAAAAACAAACAAACAAAAAAAAAAAAAAAAAAAACAAAAAAACAAAAAAAAAACAAAAAAAAACCAAAAAACAAACAAACAAACAAAAAAAAACAAACAAACAAAAATCCCCCCCCTTACTCCTGCCCCTAGACTTCCCAGGTGAGAGACAGAGCCAGGAAAATAAGGAGACGGTGAGTGAGATACAAATTGATGTTTTAACATAGATAACTTCCCCTTTAAATCACAATTTTTTTGTTGTTGTTTTAAGCTCCCTGCTGCTGGCACATTAAAATGTCCTCTGAATCCCTGACTACTCTTAAATCATCAGCACTAGGTTGAGAACACTTTTCTGCTGATACTTATTTTTTTACTAATATCTCTGCTGTTATATGAATTGTGCTAAAAGAACCATGACTGATTTGATTTTATTTTGTTCCTTTTTTTTTAATGCTGAGGGTCTTTGTCTCTATTTTCAAAAATGCATTTTCCTGAAATCCACCTGGGGAGTTTTTTCCTGCTGCCCAGCTGCATCTTTCCAACAAACTTGCAGAATGACAGCAAGTTTACTACATCTTCCAGGTATAATATCAATAGTTCTTTGAAAAATAAACACCACAAACCAAACAAATCCAAACACTTTAAAGAAGCTGAGTACTTAAGAATGGATAAAATGAGCCTCTCTGGAAGAACACAATCACCTGTGACTCAAGGAGGAAGATGGTTTGTACTTGGCCACTGCTGTGCTATTGCACCTTGGCTTGTACCCAGAGCAGTGACCAACCTCTCCCATGTTTGGGGTGTTTTGTTCCAACCACAGCTGGAGTTCACAGTTGTTGCTGTGAGCCTTCTCTAGATGTTCATGGCACGCTGGCAGCAGAGGTGGCAGTGTGATCTTTGTCTCTTCTAAGCTGGCCCAGGGGCCACCATCCTTCAGCCTGCCCTCCTGCCCGCTCCAGGCACCCAGGGCTCCCACAGAGAACCCAGGATTACAGCATTGCTGCTGCCTGCAGTGAAGGTAGCTCTGATGTTCTGTGCCCACCTCTGCACTGTCATCCCTGTGACACCACCCTGTGATCAACATCAAAACAGTCTGGATCTTAGCTACCAGGACTTTAACAATGCCTCCTTCAAGGGATGTGTAAATAGTGCGAAGTATAGTGGCTGTTTTGCTGCCAGGAGAGGCAACTGAACATTAGGTGCTGTCTTGGGAGTGCCCTGTGGTTTCAGGCACTGCCAGGATTTCCCAGCTCAGCTATGTGTGACTGCAACCCTTTTGTTCAGATCAATATCTAAGCCACAAAGTCCTCCTTCTCTAGTACACTGAGTGTTGTATGCTCTGAGGATGCATTGCCATCCAACCTGTGACTTTGTGCAGTCAGGGGCAGCAGAAGTATTATGTATGTCATGAAAATATCTCAGAGCAAGTTCTGTTTTTGATGACCTTCTTGCATGAAAGCTAAATGAACGATTTTTACCAAAAACAGAGAAAATTATTTAATCCCAATGTTGGCATCCCAGTTTGGCTGAAGAGCAAAGGAAGTATTAAAGCTTTATACAGGGTTCTGGTGTAACCTTATGTGGGACAGGGATTGCAGCTATGGACACCAAGGACCAAGAAAAAGGAACTGCAAGAGAAAGAAACAGGGATGCCATGCTAGTGTTGGAAAAGCTGTCACGATGGTAAGGGGAGTCTTAAAGGGACAGGGTAGATTGTTCTCTGTCTGATGATGTGCCTTCACCATACAAAAATGAGGAGACAGGACCCAAACCCTAATCACTCCTCCTATGAGTTCTGGAAGGAGTTGCATGAGAAGTATCTGAGAGAGCAGGAATTAGATTTGATACTTGGTCTTTTCCATCCCTGTTGAGTCATTGCACTGGCCAGCGTGTAATACTGCCAATGCTTGTCAGTAAGGGTTGGATTAAATGCTGCATAACTAAATTGCTGGTGTCGAGTTGTAAATGCACTGATCCTGCTTGCCATGGGAAGTTTGTTACAAATGTACGAATGCCAAAAAGTGGCAAAGCTTGCCCACATCACAGCAGCTATATCTTCCTCCAGGGATGGCTCTTTGCTTCAGAGCCTGGGGGAAGCACAGCACTGTTTCTGACAGCCCTGTGGGGCTGCAGGCAGCCCTCTCCCTCAGCTGCCTGTGATTTGTGGTCATGAGTGTGACGGCAGGTGTAGCTCAGCATGCTGTGTACAGTCACCTGGTAGCCGTCCCCTCCACAGGTTTTTACAGCTTAAATGTACTAGGCAAGAGCGAATGACCTGGATTTTACTCTGCTGGACGTGGTGCAATTACACTGGGGATTCAAATGTTTAGTTACTACCCCAGCAGCTCCTGCAGAAATCACAGTTCTCCCCTGGACAGCTGCCTACCCTTATTGGCAGGCAGGCATTCCTCCAGCCTCGTATTCCCCATCACATCAAGCTCGCCAGCCTTTGTTGTTTGAAACCTGGTTGGATTCATTGGAAACTCTCCTTCTGGAGACCTTGACCAGCCTGGTGGGTTTGGAGGGGGTCACTGCAGCAACCTCTGAGCCAGCAAGGCTGTTTCCCTGGGAAAACAGCTGCAGCTCCTGCTGGATGCTACAGCTCAGGCCAAGTGTGGCATTACCTGCTAGTACCCTGTCCCTTGCATTTGGTGCTGCTAATAGGGCAGTACGCATACCAGCAATGGCATGGTGACCTGTTTCCTCCTTCTCCTGCCTGGGACTCCTGGATTCACCATGCTGGGCTAAAAACTTCCAACTCATTTCTGTGGGCAGAGCAAGCCTGTGAGATCTGTACTGGGAATTACAAGACCTGTTCTCACTGCACAGTCTGGGTACACAAACAAGCCATTTCTGTTTTCTTACTGGTTTGTCAGAAATGAAGATTTGCTTTCTGCTCACAGTACTGAGCATCACATGAACTCTGCAGCAGACTCTTTTAGCCCATAGTGAATCATGTTTTTTTCCTAGAAGGAGGGGACATACAAGACTTGGACACTTCTGTTCATGCACCAGGGTAGGCAGACACAAGAAAACTCAGGTCCAGAATGTGACAGCAATGGTAGAGTAAAGCTCCCAGGAGGTTTTATTGGCTTGAATGTAGTTTTACTTTAACCTGGCTTTCCACATTCTGGAACAGAGCTGGCTCAGGCCCAAACAGTTTGCAGACCACACAGACAGACTGGGTCCCTCTGCCCCCTCTGTGTCTAAATACAGCCACAGAACAGAAACCTTTGTAAATGGAGACTACTGCTTGGGTCACCACTCTCCCTATAAGGAATGTGTTTTATGGAAAGGTGTCACACTGGAAAGAAATCTCACTAGTGAATCTACTCAACACTTCTAATCCAAGTCAACAAAGTATGCTTTGGTTTTAAAATTTTGCATAACACTCACTGTGTTTATTGGTTAGGATCCTCCATGGCATGTCCTAAATAGTTGAAGAGGCTTACTCATCAAAAAGGAATGTTTTGTTGCTTGCGACTTCATTAAATGCTCTTGGAAAAGATTGTTGCCTGTTTTGAAGTAAAAATAATCATGAACAGAATGTGGTAGAAATGGAAACTGTTCTTGGTTGCAGGAGGGTTAAACCAAGATTAGATAGTAGTGCAATATGCTGTTGTTGAAAACCAGCAAACTTTACTTTTAATTCTAGCTTGCCAACTGATTAGTAGTGCAATGGAGCAGAGATTTTTGTAAAATGGACCTCAGTTTATGCTGAATATTCAAGAGGAAGAGCTGTGGAATTTAAGCACCTCCAAAATGTGTGGTTGGCTTCTGCTTTCAGAAATACTTAATAGCAAATTCTTTTTCTTTCCTAGTTTATGGGCTGTGATGGTGCTTTAGACCTTGCCAAATATAATATTGCAGGAGTGTCGAGTTACATGTTCTATGACTTGAAAGACCAAGAAGGCTGAAAATACTGGCATTTATTTGCACCTGAAGGAACACAAGCCTCTGCATTCATGAGGCTGGAACAGGAACAAGGAGGAACTCAAACCCCTAAACCAAATAGAAGTTTTGGGAAGAAAAAAAATTAAGAGGAGGCACCATTTTCAATGCTTGTTTTTGCTACTCTTCAGATTTTGCATTAAGTTGCTATTTCTTATTAACTATGGCAGGCAAAAGAGTGTTAGGATACCTGAAGCAGTCAATTTGCCTTATGTCAGTCTCCCATCTCTTAGCTGCTGCCCAGCTGTGGAAGAGCCTAAAGCTGATTTTAGCTTTAGGTCTGCACACACCATGGACTTCTTTGAGTACCTAGCTCAGGCTTCCCACTAACCCCAATGAACAACTTCCTCTGGATGTCACTGCCTGGGAATGAGGTACCAAGAAGTTAGAAATAACAGCTCCTGCTTAGTGGGTGCAGGAATATTTACTGGGTCTGGCCTTCACATCTTGTTCTGGGTTGTGAAAATCAGAGTAAATACGGTGGTAATAAAACCAATCATACATACAGAGGAGTTTAACAAGTGTGCAGGCAGGTACTGGAAAATTCAGAACATGAGCTGAACAGTCTGTGAATAGATATTGTCCACATCCTTCACTATTTCGCATATTTAGAGGGTGCCAGACTATCAGGCAGTCTTTTTCTTTTTTACAGAATGAGGACAAATAGACCTGAATATCTACTGGGAATTAGCTAAGGTTCATCATGTTGCTAAATGCACAACAGGAAAGTTCAGTAGGATTTTAATGATAGGGTAATAGAAAAATCATACAGAAAAAGAAGGGACTGAGTTACAGCCAAAATCCAAAGAAGGCAGACAGCAGCAGAAGGCAGGATGCCTTGGAAAAATACAGTGGTAGATATCAAGGCATCAAAGACAGGTCTAAGGTATCAAAGGTATGAAAGTCCACAGTTATAAATCCGTTGTTGTAAGGCATGTATGTATTGGAGAAAGGAGCATATAAATTGGACTCCTGCTGCCTGTTTCTTTGTGAGTCATTAAAGGATTGCCGTAATTAAAGTCTAGATTCACAAAGGTATTTAAATTTGTAGCTACTATTTGGTCAATGGTGATTTTAATGGGTTTAAGGCTTTTTACAGATGGCTGAAACCCATCTACTTCAGAGGACACAGCCACAAGCCAGGCTCTGTAATCCACACGCAACGAGCAAGCAGGAAAGCTGGACACCATGTGTAAGAAGAAAGAAGTGAACCTTTTTTGTGTCTGTGAGTCTGAAACCCCACTGAAAACAAGCAGTTTTCAGCAGTTTGTGAGAGAGATAAAATTCAGGTGTCACTGTGTGAGGTGCAGTGTGCAAAGAGGTCACAGGGCCATCAGTCCCCTTTTGACAGCTGTGCATACACTGGTTCCCACATTGCTGTACGCTGTCCTCGCGGCCTGCAGGGCCAAGAATGATGGGTCAGAAGGGGAGGTGCATTCTTGCTGTCGTTATGAGCACTGTGGTGTCTCTGGCATGATGAAGGAGAGCTTTTCCTTGCCTGCAAGGACTCAGGCGCAGATTTTCACACTTTCATTCAAAGAGCAAAATGGAAGTATTGGAATTGAAGGAGGCTTAAGGCACAACACAGAGAGATACACCATTTTGGGGAAGGAAGCTAGAACTAATGGACAGTGGCTGCTGGGAGTTTCTAGCTGCTTCCTGAAGAAACATTGGAGATGAGGGGACAGACAGCAAGCTGGTAAAGATACCAAAATCCGATGGATGCCATCTCGAAGCTGGCAAAATAGCAACTGCTCCTGAAAGGTGACTCCAAATTAGGCAAGACTGACTGTATTAAAAAAAAAAAAAAAAAAAAAAAAAAAAAAGAAAAAAAAGAAAAAAAAAAAAAAAAAAAAGCCCCAGAAAAGGAAAAACAAAAAAAGCAAAAACGAATGTATAAAAAAAAAAAAAAAAAAAAAAAAAAAAAAAGAGAGAGAGAGAGAAAATAAAAATAAGGCATGACTATCAGTTTGAATCCCAGCTAGGGAAAGTTGCTTTTCTTTAGCTGCCCCTGGTGACACAATTAGCAGCCTCACAGGAAGAGTAAGACTGGATGAGAGGGCTGAAACTGACTTTCTTACAGGTCCTGTAAGTACTAAAAGAAAAGAACGACTAAACGGATTTTGAAAACAAAGTTTTGGATTCAGGAGATGTGAGTTTTCTCTGGAGGAGGAGCTGGTGTGGACTGGAGACACTCAATCCAGGGGGGAAATAACCTTCTGCTAGCAGAGTTAGAGGGAAAGCTTTAAAGAGGAGGAAGATACATCCTCAAAAAGGAAAAGAGGATAATAGAATACCAGAGCTAGTGTTGCATACAGAAGTAGAGGAATGTTGATCTTGTAAAGAGTATGTTTAGAGTCTCAGCTGTCCTCCTTCCAGAGATGCTCAAGGGGATGCAGAGTCTGAGAAGCAGGTTACTTCACAGAACCAATCCTTTAAGGTCCAACCAATGGTCCAGATGTTTCCCAGGCTGGTACTGATAAAAAGTGTTTTTCACCCAGTAAGTGTAGTTTAGAAATAATTCCCATAAATGTCTTATAACACAGTTTAACTGCCTTACTTGCTCCCTGTTCACAGCAAAGAATTCAGGGACTTGGGAGCTGTGGATGCATATTTCATGCCAAGGTTAAGACACTCCCTGTTTGGTTCATCTTGAGAGCATGAACTTCTGCAGCATGGACCTTAGACAGGAGACCTCAGTCTCTTGGAAAATTTTGTTTTCAGAAAGTTTTCTGCACATCTGCTTTTCTCAAACAAAGTTTTCTTTTCTACCAACATTTTTTTGAGGTGCAGACATCTGCCTTACTCAAGAGAGGCTGCAAAATATCTCAGAAAGTGCCAAATGATATTAATTAAAATCAAATTGAAATAAGTCCCAGCTAGATCTCCAGCTCCCCTTAATTTCTCAGGGGGTTCTGATGCTGCCACAGCCGCCCGGAGGCTCGGCCATGCCAAGAGAGAGGAAGCTCTGGATGCAGCAGGAGCCCCAGGCAGGCAGCAGCAGTGACAGTAGGCAGGAGCAAGGAGAGAGGAGGAGGCCTTTGGTATGATGTTCAGCAGCTTTATTCCACTGAGGGAGATCAGGGACCAAAAGGCACAGACAAAGGAGTGACAGGGGTATAAAAGGATCTCAGGAACAAGGGGAAGGGACACTCTCAGGGCCAATAGGGAAAGGAAAGGTGAGGTGCCCCAGGTGGAGTGATTGCCATCCACCCACTAGGAACCACCCAGGGGACGAGATACACTTGTACTTGCCAGCGGGGAGATAGGGAAGAGAGAAGCTTCTGGAGGGAAAGGTGGAGTAAGGGAAAAGTGACACACTAGGAGTGGATGTCAAGGGAGGGGCAACCACAAAGACAGACATGAGGAACAGTGGAACTTACTGCAGGGGGGAATAGGGAATAAATTATTTACAATAGGAGGGATGGGGGGGGGGTAAAAATTAGGAATACAGAAAATAAAAACCCACTGCAACAGGTTCCTTCTGTGTTGCTGCACCTGCTGCTTGTGGATGGTCTTTGGATAAGAAACTCTTACCTACTCAATGTGGGGTACTTCCTGTCCCATGTTGTGATCCAGGAAACAATCCTGATATCCTTCAAGATATCAAGTATGCTGGAGATGTTGTTTGTAGCCCAGATCCGTCTCATTTTCCCCATCAGATGAAATCAGTTTATTTGATACAGGGTCTTTCATGGTTCGCTATGTTTCATAATGAGGAACTCTGTGGAATGACAGATCCTAGGGCAGGTATACCAAACTGGGTTTGTTCTGGCAATGCTGTTGTTGTCAAGAAGAGGAGAAAACATGAAAATATTTGGGCAGTGCAGGCATGCTGCTTTGAGGCTGTTTCTGTAGCTCCCATGGTACATTTAGCACACTCTGAAAATCAGAGGACCAAAGGAATGTGAAACAAAGTTCCCTGCACACTGCAATAATGAATAGTTAATGCAGCTGGATGGCAGTGGTATTTCTGATTCATGGAGGAGTTTGGTATTTGCTTTCTTTCTTATTTATAATCAAAACTCAGTGTCCTGCAATTCTGCATACAGTGTTACAAGGAGATTGGGTTCTGGATGGATTGCATGGCAAGCTTTTTGGCAAACACCGACCCTGATGATCCTGCTGTCAGGAGCTTCAAGATTTCCTGTGTTGAGGACAGTCAACCTTCTTTTTGCCTGGCTACTTGCACATTAAGAAACTCCCACAAGAATAGCCCACCTAGCTCAATATTGTGCCTTTTCTTGTGGTCCACAGCAGATGCCTAGGAAAATAAGGACAAGGCAAATGTGTCCTCAGTACTCTGCTGGTTTTCAATGTTCTAAGAATTAGGAAGTCTCTGAGCCAGAAGTGGCATTTTTGCTCCAAGTAGTCCTCAGTGAATTTGTCCTGAGGCATTTAGCATCTGTGGCATTATGTGGCATGAATTTCTGTAGCTGGTGTGACCAACCATTGCCTCTACTAATCTTGAACCTGATACTGCCAGAAATGCAGGAATAGCAGCTGTGCTGATGGGAGCAGAGATTTTTTGCTGTCTGACATGCATGCTGCATAGGTCACCTCAGAGTCAGGTGTGTTTTCTCCTATTGACATAGTTCAGGATGTCTATGATATGTTTCTGAAGGAAAAGTAATTTAATTTCAATCTACAAGCCATTGCTTGAAGAAAATTCAGAACATGTATTGTTTCCACTGCTTTTACAGTCCTATGGTTCAAGCAACAAAAGTAAAACCATACTAAGGGGAAAGAGAAGAAAGGAATTAAAAAGGAGAATAAACAAAGGAAAAGAGGAAGAAAAATGGAGGAAAAGGGGAAGGAAGAGAAAAAAAACAGCCTACAGCAATCTAAATCAAAAGTATTGAAACAAAAATTTACATAAATATTCTGTTGACAGTGTACATAGAGCATTGAAGAGTTATCTGAATCTTTCAATTGATTTTCTATTTTTTTCAGTCAAGTCCCTAGTCAGTTCCCATGCCACTAGAAGCTACACCAAAGTTTTCTTTTCCCTAAATGTGAACACGTGCCCTTTAGTTAATGCACAGAGAAGATGCTCTGGGGGAGCTGGGTGAAATCCTGGCTCCATTGGAAGCATGGGGAATGGTCCAGGCTGTGCTAGTGCAGGGTGGGGAGGCCAAGAGAGCATTTCTTCCCTGCCACGGTTCAGACAAGTCCATTCTTTTTCTCTTGAGGCATTCCAAAATCATGATCTACCCATTCCAAAATAATGGGAGTGGCTCAATAAGGTTTTAAAAATTATTTTTGGTCTGCTTTTTTCTCATGAGTAAGTGCTTTCTGGACTTTGGATGTTGCTTACTTCACATTTTTGAGCTTTAATCTGCAGTTCCAAAACCTAGAAGAGGACATCCTGGCAGAACAGCACGCAAGAGCCTCTGCCTCCCTCTGGCAGATTAGACCTTAAGATAAGCAGAGACTATCAGAATGTTCTCGATAAAGCTGAATTTTATCTCTGCTGTGGGCTCTGTGTGTGCTGTGGGAGCAGATACACATTCCCTTGAGCACATGGTCCATGGGGGATGTTGGCTGTCCCCTGGTTCACTGAACCCAGTGTCCTGCAGCCAGGACTGTGCCGCAGGCAGAGGGAAGGGGAGGCTGCAATGCACACGGGGATCAGACATCTGGATGTCCCCTTCATGCGACATGCAGAATCTGGCTTTTGAGCAGAGGGCATGCATGACTTCAGAACAATTACACTTCACCAGCAGATCTCCACAAATGGGATGCTGCAGCAATTTCTAATCCCCATTGTGCTCTTTTGAGAAATATCAGGAAGCAATTTTAACCACATGGAAAATGAGTATCTTACTGAAAATTCCCATTACAAATCAGTAATCTGCATCAGAAACTGCAGGATTGTGCCAAAACCTTTCTCAAGAACACAAACAGAAAATTAGAACCAATGCTCTACCAAGTTTTATCTTACCTCTTTCCAGCTGGTCCATTTTCCCACAATGACTGGGTATAGAAAAATAAAAAGTTTGATTGCAGGAAAACCTTAGTGGAATGGGGAGAGAGGTTATTGAACTGCTTGTTAGTTGTTCTTTTTTTTTGCTGAAGTGGATGTAAAAGTTAATCTGCAGCAAAAGGTCTCACAGCAGGAGCGTATTTGTGAAAATCACTCGTACCATTTAATTACTGAAATTCTTGTTGCAGCATAATTTTTTTTCTGCTCTAAGTGAGCCATGAAAAACAGTTCCTCCATTCACCACACTCATACATATTTGGGAATAGGCTAGGTTTTGTTGTTGTTTAAAATTAAAACTAAAATCAGCTCACTGCTGCAAAATAGAATGAATGCAATTTAAAAAAAAAAGGCAGTAATGCAGGAAAATTCATTCCAGATAGTGAAATTGAGGGCTTGCTGACAACTATTACAAGGAAAAGCACACCAAAAAATGGTTCATTACTTTACTTTTGAGCTGATAGGGAAATCTTGGTTAAAAGACAATTTCCTATTTAAGCAAGGCCAGGAATAAATCGATTCCATTGACTAAAATACACTTTCTTTAACAGAAAAGAAAAATTGTGTCAGATGTTATCTCTAAGTACACTGCACACAATGCCCATGCAGGCAGAGCAATAACCAAAGCTGAAAAAGAGACATCTCTTTCACAATGAGTTATTTTTCTGGGCGCTGATTACTGTCTTTTTGAAGAGGCTAGATGGTTACACACACTGATTTATGAGAGTTCATTAATGTACTGCCCTCTTCTTTCCCTCTTGTCAGCTTCTCCCTGTCATCATTCTCTTTAAACTGAATGATACTCAAATGAACGTACCCTCTGTGTGCTGCAGTACACATCTGTAATTTGAGTACAGATCCAAGGGGAATATCCTGGTGGGCTGAAAAGCCCTGCCGTGCTATCCTGTTGATGAATGTTTCAGTAGTGTTGGCTTAGCATACAGATATGAAAGCGTAACTCATTGCTACTTGTGAAGCTGGGGAAAACATGTATTCAAGGAGAGTTTTAGAGCTCCAAAATGTGGGGATTTGCTTTTGCTTTGTCTTGGTTTTGGACATGAAAACTGATGATGTAACAGCTTTTGTGTGAAAAAGGAAAAAAAAAAAAGATTGAAAATAAGGCTTTGCTACAACAGCTCTGCCACGTAGGCTGACAGAGAGGTGGAAACTGGGGAGGCCCCAGCAGGCAACTTCACCCATCTGGGGAGCTCTGGCTCCTTATCCTGGCAAGGTGGGCAGGAGAGAAAGGGACAAGCAAATCATCTTCTAGAACTCAGCACTGTGCCTTTCTGCTTGGCAAGAAATGTGCCAGCAGAGTCCTTGCCAGACTCTCTTAGATTCCAGCCATCTCCATGAAATGCTTTGGGTGTTTAGGAGCCTCAGTTATTCCCTGCTCACAGGTGGGAGTCTAGGTTTCCTTCAGCCCTGAGCTGCGCTTCATATGGAGCAGGAATAATGCAGCTCAGGAGGCACATACTAGAGGTACATTAATGACATCATATAAAATAAATCAGAGGTGGAAAAGATGGTTTGCTGCATGTATTAAGAAAATTACTGGGAGTGCGTCTGAGATTTAAAAATAAAGTAATCTGAAAGAAAGCAATTAATATATGATTTAATAGTGGCCTCTCACCTAAGAAACTATAAATAGAAATACTTAGAGGGGAATGGCAATAGGAGGTCATGGAGCTAGCACAAGTTCAAAAATCTGTGGTGGTGTGGAAGTGCAAATATCCTTCAGAAAAGCTCTCAGGTAATACCTGTGGGCTTCATGAAAGACAATGGGATTTAGAAAATGTCAATGAGATTAAAAGGAAACCTTCAGCCACTTTCCTAAAGAGAAGAGGGTGCTCAAGGTTAAGGATACCTGCAAGGTTTTGCTCATCTGAGGTTTTAAATCTCTCCCCTGTGTTGTTCCCTCTCAAAAGCCTATAAATGTTAGAGATTAGGAGAGTGTTCACCAGTTCCTTTAGATGGATTAACTCAGGCTAAACTCCTTCATGGTGGCACAGGGATCTCTAGAGACCCTTGAATACTTAGCTGTAGCAAAGTAGCAATGACTATACTTTTTTTTGGCTATCCCCTTTTAGTTTAACAAAACAAAGCCTTGCCTCTTCTCCCCATCTCTTCCTGACAGGGTGATCCTCAAATGACTGGTCTTTTAAAAGAGGGGCAGTTAATCAGCAGAGGTCTTTTGACCTCTTGTTGAGTCCTTATCTTAGCTTTGTGTCTGTATGTTGTTTATAATTCAGTACTTTAATGAAACAATTGAAATAAATAATTGGTTACTATAGTGAAATCTTCATTAGTATTATTTCTCTAATAATCTCAGACCAGAGATGCTCTAGGTAGAGAATGATCCTTCTTCTATGGAAATCAGTGGCAAACCCACAGAGAGTTGCTAGTCTGGTTTATGGAAACAGGATCTTACTTCTTTTAGGAGCAAGTGCAGCACTGTTATCAGGATACCTCTTGCAGACAGGAAAACCTGTTCCAAATGTCACATATCAACCAAGAAACGTAGGTGCGTTTCCATTTTTTGTCTGTTGGCAGGAGGAGTAAATGAGGAAATGTTTTTCCCAACTTGTTTTGTTACGCATCCTCCTGGTTTTACTGCTTGGATCCTAGGTCTAGGACAAATTCAGCTTGCTACATCTCACTCATCTGTTGAGGTGAGGCTGTGGAAAATTCCTGTTTCCAGTGGGAGAAACTGCCTAAATAAGAAACCAGCTCCAGAGGTACATATGCAGCACAGCATTGCAAATCCTGCCTTTTTTGGAAAGCCGTGTTAATTTATGCTCCTTCCTCTTCTTCTGCTGCGTGTAGTGCTTCTGCTGAAAGAAAGTCCTTTCAGGGAGGAGCAGCACAGTGACCACTATTAGATGATATGTTGAATTGAATTTATGTAAACTGAATGAGCAAAGGTGAGAGGAGTTAAGATCACACACTCTCCATCTCTAAAAGCTGCACTCTGTGTGGTGGTTTGGTTTGGAAATGCATTTTTCATATGTCTAATAGAAAGAAGTGTTCTATTAATTTCATTTTTTAGGTGGAGAGGCATTGGCCCATGATTACCTGGGGAAAAGACAGCTACAGCAACTTAGAAAGGTATGCATCCTACTTATCGAAAATATGGATTAAAGAAATAATTAATCTATTGGTTCTCCTCACATTATGATTCATATTTTTTAGTTCTTGTCAATACACAATTTTTAGCTTGGAAATTGTTTCTTTGTGGGAGAATATGTCAACATTTTTAGGAAGAGTGGCCTCAGTTGCTGAGGTAAAAACCATCAGTTTTCCTGACTTTAATAATAATATTGAGAAAAGAAACAACTCTGAAAATAGCACACTTTAGCAACTTACAATTTTACTTAAAGACTTATTTTTGTTTAAAAAGCAAATAAGTTATGAAGTAACTTTGACAGAGCACCCTTTTTAAAAAATCTTATTTTTCCAGAACAGTTGATCAGCCTCTTCATCTCTGTAAACAAAAAAAGAGGTCTCTTGGAAGCCTTTTTAGGCTTTTGAAATTCATTAGACAGTTACCTAATAGCAGTACTGACATGCTATGAGCCAGTGCTGAGGCACATAATTTGAAAGGCATGAAAGGAGAAAAAAATAAAAGGAAGGGTAAATTACATTAACACTTATCAAGCAAAGTTCTAGGGAGGAAGCAGTGGATTTACATTGATTGGAGCTCCAAGGTACAGCCCTTATGGATTCTTCCCTGTGACAGGTTTACAGGCCCAGGGAAGCGAGATGGTGACAAACCATCTGACTGGACTCTGTCAGGGTGATCACTTGAGTCTCTCGTGCTCAAGGGCAGAGCCCATGGGATGGGTCATTATCCTGGCCTGTAGCCTGTGGCTGTGGCCATAAATTGGAGGCTGCATAACCTGCTGTAGGTGTGCTCCTGATGTCTCCCTCCCCAAAAGCCCTTGGGAGGTGGCTCTGTGGACAGATGCAGCCTGAGGACGCTGAGGGATCTGTAGCTATGGCTCCCTAAGGCAGAAAATGTATGCCCCAGTCATCCAAACCATCACAAGCAGAGCTTTCAGCCCTTCTTCATTTGGCCTCCACCAAAATCCAAAGGGAGAGCAGCACACACTCCTGGAAGGAGTCACAGGTCTGGAGAAAGGTGCCAAGAACAGACCAGATGAAGCTCTGTCTGACAACACCTGCTTTGCTGAGAGCATCTGATCTGATGTGGCTGTCTGGGATTTAGATCTTTAGGAACAAACACCCATTACCTGGAACAAGGTTTGCCCTGGAGCTGATTAATTGAATATTTTTCCATCTTATTCTAAAGGTGCGAGAACAAGATTGAAGCTGGCAAACACAACTCCTCTGCAAGCTGGCAGGGGGTAGGGAAAGTGAGGTAGCAAGCATTCTGGAATTTGGGTCTGTACCCCAGAACACTCATGATGAACTGATCAGTGCAACAGACTTGTGGGAAATTCATGGAGTGGCTTGCTAAGGAACATGGAAAAATTCTGTACCTCCAGCAGTTCAAGATCAGGCTGGCTGGGTCTTTGAGCAATGTTATCTAGTGAAAGGTGTCCCTGCACATGGCAGCGGGGTTGGAAGAACAAGTTGATCTTTAAGGTCTCTTCCAAGCCAAACCATACTATGGTTCTGTGAAAAAGCACAACTGGCTACAGGAAAGAAAATAAGAGAGAGAGCTAAACACCATCAGAGGAGATTGATTTCTTTTTTTTTTCAAGTATTGTAGCAGTCGGCTAAATAGAATACTATTTTAGGGAGACATATTGTCCATCAAAGGATGCCTTTAAACTCAAATTAAATAAAAATCTGTCAAGAGTAGTATGAGATCCCAACATGAGATTAGGACAATGTTAGCAGTAACATATTGGTTTTAAGCAACTAGGTCATCAGCTTCTGTGGCTTTTTTGTATGGACTGCAGAAAGATATAGGTTAGTCAGGACAGCTGATTTGTACCTGTAGCTCTCTATTTACTATCTAATGCACTGCAACTGTGCTCCTTTCTTAGTCATTTGTATTTTATTTAAATTTAGGCACCGAAGTAGCCCCAACAATAGCATAAAACTGAGAGAAATTTTCAGATAGGATTTTGCACTCCAGGCAAGATCCACTGTTCTGCCCTGAATGGAGTGGCTGTATCAGGAGATCCTGCAGCATTAGCCTATTTCTTTTAATCTGGTGTAATGAGCAGCAGAAGAAAAGTGCATGTGCAGATGTGTTGTGCAGGAAAGGGAATGAAAGTCAGATTCCCACAGCTGGAAAGGGTCCTGGTGCTGGGAAGCAAAATGCACATGAAGCCAGGCAGATGTGCTGCATCCCTTGGAAAAGGGAATCCAAGATAATTTCTGAATTTGTAGAAGAATAAGATTAAATAATAAGATTAAATTTAACACAAAAAATATTTCCAGTGCAGCAGGTCTGCAGCCTCAGAGAGCCCAGTCACCTGTAAAACTTGATGCTTAATTGCTTTTTCACATAGGAAATTAAATTCTGCTTATCTGAATTTTCTACAAAAGGGAGAAAAGATGATCTACTTCTAGCTAAGTCTTACCTGTATTTAGACATCAAAGCATTTTCTACCAAGGGTATCTCCCTCAGCTCCATCAGCCTTAGGCCACCAGTGAATGGAGCCTCATGAACACAAACCTGATGGTAGAAATCAGCAGTTTGCCTTGATGGAACTCCTTCCTTGCTCAGCAGGAAGAAAATGCAGCAGTGTAAATCAGGTTCTCCCAACCCCTTCCCTGATAAAACCTTGGTGAGGACAAAGAATGATTTCTGGTTCAAAGACCACATTTTTTTTCATGAACCTTTCTCATGACCAAGTCAGGACACAGCCAAGGGAGGACACAGTGGGAATGCATTTTAAATATAATGAGGATGGACTGTGGACTGAGCTTCAGATGTGTTAAGCACAGCTCACCCCTGTTCACAGCTGTCTCTCCTCTGCGTCAGAAGTTTCTCTCCACTGTGTACACTGGCTGCTAACGTCAATGATCTCCACCTCAGCCCTGCTAGCATTCACCATAGGAACCAGTCTTTTATTGAAGATTTCCTTCCTGGATAGTCTTCCTGCAGTTGCTTTTGGTATTGATCCAGTCAAAGAGGTAAGATCAAAAATGAGTGAAAGGACACACAGTGCTTCAGCTTTTAAGACATTTTATTTTTGTAACTTCAAAAATTAATTTTATGAATCATCTGCTGAATTTGATGGGGGAGCTCTTTCCCCTTTCTTTGATCTGAAAATTCAATTTGAAATGGGAAGGGAGGGGAGAATGTACTAATTTTTCTTTTTGTATGCTATAAAATTCTTCAGAAAAAGTGTCTGCCACAGGGGACTGTGTGTTGTGACAGTGTGAAGTATGTGCAGCAGCACGGTTTGCACTGGTGATTTGGGGCAGCCACCTGTTTTACCTCTGGCCAAAGATGATCCCAGCTTGACACCTGGCCCACCCAAAGCAGTGCCCTGTGTCTGTGGGGTGTCACAGGTACTGTGGTGAGCCACAGCACCGTGTGTGTGCTCAGGATGGCAGCTCCTGCCCTTAGTTCATGCCCCATAGCCAGCCCTCCTGATCTGACATTATTTCTGTTGCAAAACACTTCTTACAGCCCGGTTGGTGTATTACCAAGGACCACTTGCTCTTGACAAGGCTTGGATTTGGCCAATGTTTCCTTAAAAAATGTGGAATGACATCCCTGACAAATGACCACTGTCTGGATAACCAAGAAAGATAGGATCAGGTTCCTCACTGAAGAAGTGCTATAGATAATGTCAGCATTGACATCCACCATAGTATATATTATTCCCTGCTTTTCTTGGTGGGGGGCAAAGGCAAGGGAGAGCGACAAATAAGGGCATCCGTTCCTTCAGGAGAGATCTTGAAGTGTGCGCTGTTCCTGCAGTTTGTTATTTCTGAATGATGAGAAAATGTGCAGTAATCTTACGCTTGTTATGAGAACTCAATTTGTTTTTCCATTTTAATTTCTACTATATTCTGCTATCTAATTCTTCTTCTTCTAGTCAGGTCAGTCTAACAATGTGTAATGCAACAGTAGCTCACTAATTTGCAGTAATGATTAGAAAGTCTTTGGAAAATAATTAAATTTGCAAACTAACAAGTAGATAAGCAAACGGAAATGCGCAATCAGTCAAAAGCTGTGTTCAGCTCATTTATGTTGTAGTCCCTGATTTGCTGTTTATGACAATGGTATGTTTTTGAGCTGCTGTACTAAGGCAATTCCTCATGTTATGCTCACTAGCCCATGCGCTGTAGCTAGGAGAAATGATGCTATTAATAGGAGACTGCAGTACCTTCCATTAAATCTTAGATGAGAGGTGGAGAGGCTGCCAACTTCTGTTGCAGATTATAAAGTGTGCAGTCTAGCAAGTGCATATTAGCTGGATGCAAGTGCAAATATATTGCCATCTATGCCAGGTACATTAAAATGTCCAGACATCTACTTTTTGCCATTTCTGCTGCCATAAGGGAGAAATAAACATGAATCATTTGGTGAAACCATAACGATAGTAAGGACTTTTATCCCCTTTCTCCATGATCTGTGGTAATAATTGTTGTTAAAGAAACATAATTGCAGATTTCCATCTTTGAGCGAAGTGGCATCTGAAATATGGTCCCGCTACGGTTATAAATGAAGGTGGAACATGACCAAAATGGGCTGTTCCTAGAGAGGGAAATCTCCTCTCATGCAGAGGGATGGGTGGCACTGACAGGTGCCCGAGTGGCGACACGGCCTGCCGGACACAGCTGCTCAGAAGCTCACAGTGTGGTGGCACAGCATCTCCACCACCTCTCTGCCACCAGCCACAGGTGCTCTCCTGCCACGTGGGCTGCACAAGCTGCCTTCATCTGGGTGTGCTGGTGTTCCTGGAGTCAATATTTCCATTGGAGTTGTATGGCTGGGGGGGTATCACACCAAATGGGTGAATGACAGCAGCTGCAGCGCTGGTCTTGTTTATCACAGCTGCTTCTGGAAATGCCCAAAGACTCAGTGGCACCCTGGCAACTCACTTTGCCATCATCTCTTTAGGGATAGCCTAGAGTAGCTATTTTTTTTCCCGAAACTCAGAGTTGAAAGAGTACACTGGACAATCACCAGAATAAAAAACTTATTATAATAAATAACTTAATATTTCTGGATTTTTTTTTCCTGAGCACGTCTGATGTGCTAGGTGCTGCACAAGCTCACACGAAAAACCCAAGGCCTCTTTTGCAAATAGTTTCTATTTTCGTGCCAAAAAAGGTTGATTCAGGTAATCCATAAAACCTAGGTGCATTTTATTTTTTTTTTAACTTGACTAAAATATTAGCTCTATCATTCAAAATGCAAGCACAGTATTAGTTTATGGGTTAACCCACTATCAGGGTTGAAATTATTTGTTGTTTTTAAATTAATCCCTTAGCAACCTGGCATGTTCTACTCCTGATATAGTGAAGATGACCTCCCACGGCAACATGCCAAACAAGTTTGCTTGTGTTTAAAGAAAATGCAAATAAATTATTGCTAGCTTTCTTCTAGGGTTGGAAGATGGAGACACACTACCAGACAGTGGAGCATAAAGAAATTTAGGACCGTGCTTCACAGCCATCATCCACTCTTATTCTCAGTGTCACTTTCCTACTGTCACACCACTCATCTCTGTGTGCCATTCCCCACCAAGCAAAGCTCTCACAGAAGCTACAGGTACTGGGCAACCTGCTCTGGTTTTGAACTCCTTTCTCATTGGAGCAGGGGTTAGATTAGATAACCTCCAGAAGCCCACTCTAACCTAAATTGTTTTATGACCTCATGATTAATGACCTCCCCTGTGCCTGGAAGCAGTAAGTCTATGATCACACATGTAGACATCCAAGCTACTGCACTCAGCACTGGAGCTGGATTTTGTACTGCACCTGGTGACTGCATTTATTTTTCACTGCCATCTTGCAGAGTTGAAAAATTCACACCAGTGCAGCTCTCCAGAGTCCCTCCATTGGGAAGCAGATAGGTCTGATCAATGAGAAGACATCAGTGCTGGGAAAATTCTAGCTGTTAAATGTCATAAAACCTGGCATGACCACTCCTTCCTTAGGACCAGCCAAGAGAGGATCTCTCTGATGCTGGCACTGCTGGGAGGTTCAGTCATAGCTGTAGGATGAGTCTCAGCTGAGTTCTTGGTGAAAGGGTGTGCTGAAGAGCTCTCTCTGAGGAACACTCCAACCCCTCTTCTCTCTTGTAGTCAGAATTCAAATCAACAGAGATGAAAAAAAATTTTTTTTTTAAATCGAGTTTGCTTCATTGAACTGCTGATTGCAACATAGTTTTAACACATTAACAAAACCTGTGAGACTTTGGGCTTGATCACTTTGCAGAGGAAGCCTTTAAACTTTTGCCCCAATGTGAAAGAATAAAAAAAATGTTGGGTACTCACAGCTCTGCAATTTTAAATAAGGTTAGTATTTTGCTAGCTACTTATGCCTAATCCTTGAGTACAAGAAAGGTTAATGGGATCACTGCAGGATCAAATGTTTATGTGGCAGTGGATTAACCTTTATTTCTAACTCAGTTCCTTGCAAATGTAAACTCTGTTCAGTATGGATACCTGCTAGCTACACTATGGCAATATGGGCAACAGTTCAAGCCTTCATTAACTGAGTGTTAAATTACAGTGATAATCAGGTAATTTTTAAGCATTTCAATCCTTCTATGTTGCCCATTACAACACAAGCACAAATGACACATTCAAACTTCAAAAAACTTGAGTGAGGAATAAGAACTACCTTTTAAACCCACTCTGAGAAGCTGGCCTTGATATATTTTTTTCTGCTTTGTGCTAAGAATTGTGTAACTCCCTGGGGAGGGAGAGATTTCAGTTTAAAAATACGATTTAGATGTGGCATCTTTATTTCTCATCTTTTTCTTCAATTTGTCTCCAAAATTTATGCTACAAGGACAACTTGTAATTGGTGGGAGTTTTTCTACCTTTTTCCTGTTTCTGAAGGATCTTCTGAAGGAGCCTTGCATGATCCCGAAAGACAAAGTGGAGGCTTTGTGCCTTATTACTGCTAAAATGGAGCTTTAGATTGGGATCAGCCACAAAGAAAAACATCATCTGACCTCTGAAGAGTACTCAGCATGGGTGGGAAGCCTCTGGTGCTGCATTGGCCTTTGCAGGGTCACACAACCAGAGAACTTGGATGCAGTCAGCCTTCACCTATGCTCTGCTAAACTCCAATGACTGCACTCACATCCTGCAGTCCCTGGGATTCGAGAAGCCTACGTGTGCTGATCAAGGCTTGAAGCTCATTTTAGCTATGTCAGGTTTGTGAGGTTACAGTCTTTTCATTCCTTGCACATGTGCAAAATCATTATGGATTATCCTTTTACAGAAAGAGTCCCAAAGTCAATGGTTTTCTGTGGGTTTGTCTTATTCTGGAATGTCAGCCCATTGCTTGTTTTTATATTTTCATTGTCATGTACACCTTCTGTAAAGCTGAGGAGAAGAGGGCAGGCTCACATGAGAAATATTTAAATAATTACCTTTCCAAGGGCTTTTTTCCCACAGTGCCTCCACCCAGGTTCCATTTTATGCAGCCATGCTCGAAGTATCACCCCAAAGTATCAACTGGAGATCAGTTGCTGAAGATGAGGTAGAACTAGATAGTAGGATTCTGTCTATTTTTCTGTTTGAAAGGAGCTTCTGGTGAGGCTAAATTCAAAGTATAAGTCACAAACCAACCTACAAACAACTTTGCAATTAATTGCTAAGTAACATTATGCTGGGGTGGGGATGGATTTATTGGTTAGTGTCTGTTTACAGACTGGATTATCAGTGTTATGATTCTAACTATTTCATATTGCAGTAAAATTTTTTTCCTTTATATGTGGAGCATGAAGGAGCATACAAGAACAAAACTAAATACCATAATAGGGTAATAGGGATTTGTTCAGTTCTGAAAAAATTACATGAGAAAGAAGACCATGAAGTAACAGTATTGAAAAAAGATGCTCATGAATATTAGGAACACCATGTGTATTAACTCTATCAATCTCTTTGGTTAAAGAACAGAAAGAGAAGTACAACACACAACATTTTAAAGTTTTTATGCAACTTCAGTCAGGTACTATATTCTACCACTTCCAAATTTATTCAAGAAACCTTATTTGAACTACATTTCTTAATTTCCAAGTGTTAGGACAGATCTTTAGCAGATGAAAAGTGACACAGCATGAAGCACCTAGGGAGCATACTCAGGAGGATAAAGTAAAGAAACTACATGTGTTTTTATATAGTTCACTATTTTCAGCTCTGCATCTAATGTTTTTGGCTGTAGACTAGTGACAACCTTGAAAAGTTTGAGTTTTCACTGCAGAAGGATAACTGAGGTTTTTTCATGCTGTTTAGGGGTAGCACATGCCTCATTTAATGACCCAAGAAATGTTGCAAATGCTCTAAAGAACATAATTTCAGTCCTTCAAGCAGAAGCTGGTAAGAAAGGTCATATTACTTAGCTCCTAAAATTGTTTGTTTCCACTGCTTTGATCTCTGCAAAAGTATTGTGTTCTATATGGCTTTCATCATCATGAGAGTTCCATCACACACACAAAAGAGCTGGTTAAGGATATGATTATATTATTCTGTGGCTTGAACTAGCCTTGAACATAACTTAGGCTGATGTTATGGATTGTGTCCAAGGTGTTGCTACTCATTTCAAATAGGACTCCATGCCCTCTGAGAAGCTCTGAGGTACTTGAGGTGGCTGAGGAGGTGCACTGGTTGAGTAAGGCTATGCACATAAATGTGTTTCATGGCTAGGAGGGTCATCACCTGCTGTGCTCTCAGCCAGCACCTGGTGATGGGTAAGGTCACAGTGTTGTGGGGCTGAAATAAAGGGCTGCTCCAGGTCCCAGCAGGTGTCTGAAAGGACATTGCTGTGGGAGCATCCAGCACTGGGGAACCACCCAGGATCCTAATGGAGTAAGTACAACGTGACCTTGTGTCACTTAGAAGAAGCCTGCACCTGACTTGGGGGAGTCCTTCAATAAATATTCTGCCGTGCATCAGTCTTACTCAGGTGTGGCTCAAGCAGCTACTCTTTATCCATCCTTCATGTTGCCCAGGTACATTATTAGCTTTAGACCATTGTATTTGTATCATTTGATAAATATAAACCTCCAAGTCAGTGTCATATTAGAAGAAGAGCAATCCATATTATTACTATAGTTTCTTTTAAGAATTCAAGAATAATCATAGAGATAACAAGTCTGGCTATTCCCTATCATCTACTGAGAAAAGTTTACAATCCTTCATTTAATATAGGTCTACACTGGGAAGGCTGCTATACAGAAAAAATCTTGAATGGTCTCCAAAGGATAGTCATGGGCACTTGAGCACAGAACAAAGTCTTGGACAGCAAGATATTCCCTCACCTTGATTTAAAAACTTATGTCAAATATCACTTCAGATTTCATTATCTTTTGTAGATATTAAATTACTGTGTAGATAAGGAGATCTGCAGTGGGAAAGCAATCTATTTTAGCTGGCTTTCTGATGTTGGAATATTGATTATAGAATTCCTTCATTCTTAACATGACCCCAAAAGAAAGCTGGAAAAAGCAGAAGATAACAATACTGTAAGAAGAAATATTCCTAGCATATCCCTTGTCTTCTATCTCCTTACCTATAAGACCCTCTCACTAATTATGATGGTATCCAGAACAGAGATGTGCTTGATTTTTCTATCTGTCCAAGATGGGTGAAATTTGGTTTAGTCTGTCCTCTTTTGTAACTCTTGTCACCCTTTGATTTGGAAGAAGCAGTTTGCAATGGTTCCAAGCATCCCTCAAGAGAGATAAGAGGATTTATAACTATTAAGATACCAGCTGAGAATTTCTTCAGATATTTCCCTGCTCTATTTATTATCTACATCTTAAGCTTGACCTTTTTCAAGGAAAATTGCTGAAGAAGATCTTTCTCTAGCATTTTTTTTCTGGAAAGTTATTTAATTTATTTCTTTATTTTTAATTTTTGTTTGCTTCTTGCAAAAGTATGTGTTCCTTCTCCAAAATCTGCTGCAAACATTCTTCATGGACTTGGAGCCAGATATAGAAAGCATAAGTATTTAAGAGGATATAAATCCCCAGAGTCTTTGTAAGTAAAAACAGCCACTTCAGAGCTGTTGAAACTTATTGGATGAATGTCTCTCTCTTTCACTTCCAAGCCAAAGTCCCCCAACTCTGAGTATTTTGGGTTTGAATGTGCTCCCCTAGATAGAGTTTTTGTGTTCATCTCTTATGCCTGAACTCTGCTGGAGGCCAGGCACTTGGCAGAACAGGAGTTCTCAGTGGGACCTTGCGTGGTACCATGCATGTCCCTCAAAACCTGGTCCTCCATGGAAGGGCCGAGTAAGAGCAATCATTGCTTGCCTTGCATGTAAGATATCACCACTTGCCATTACATCCCTTGCCCTTTCCCAGCCTATAGAATTTGAATTCCTGACACAGTGCCCCAGGCAGGATGGCTATAAGGTTTGATAACCAGGACCATTTCTAGTTTCTAGGTAGACCCTTACAGAGATGCTCATGTCTGCAGACAGTTCTGATACATGCAAGACTTTAAAGTGGGGTTTTCTTAGAATTACCATGGAGATCAGTATTTAGCCCACAGGAATGGGACCTTTGTACATAAATTCCTTGGGTAACTGAAAACAGCCTGTGTTTGGGCATCTGATGTAAGGAGGGGCCATATAAAATGAAAGGACATTCCAGATTCATATATACTGATTTCCATCACTCTCTTAAAAGTGTGCTGGTGCACTTTCCTGCCAAACTACTCATTAATACAAAAGTATTATGCTAGAGGTCACACACAGTTTCATATGGTGATGTGTATAATCCTTTTATCATGGTATTTTACTGGGAAAACTAAAAAAAGCGAGATGGCTGACGAAGTAAGCTGAATCTATTCTTAGACAGAAATATCTGTTGAATAGGTTTGTGTTGTTTCACTGCTGTTGTGATATACCAGGAGTATAGTACATATACTGACTGAAATAGTAATCCCAGTAACTGGAGTGTTTGTGATTATGGAAGGATCAAGGCTGCCTGGTAGTATGCAGGTTTGGGGAACTTCATTAGAAAGATAAAACCTAAAAATTTCTGGGGAAACATGGGAATAAATGAACAATTTCTTCTCTAATAAGAGCAAATTCAACATTTACATAGTTTAAGCAACAGTAGGTGATTTGTGGCATTGTGGGATCTGTTAAAATGAGCTACTCAAAGCAGGTTAAGCTATGGCATCAGACAAGACTGCTCAGGGATCTGTCCAGTTGGATCTTGAAAACTTCCAAGGAGGGATACTGTACAACCACTCTGTACAACCTACCCCATTTTCAGACTGTCCTCAAGGAGGAAAAAGCTTTTCCTTATATCGAGTCTGAAACACTCTTGTTCCACATATGCACATTTGTGTCTCATTCTCCCATCATGTACCACTGTGAGGAGTCCAGTTCTATCTCTTTGATGACCCCTTGTAGGCACTGAGGGGCTGTTGGGTGCCCCTAAAATGGTCTTTTCCCCAGGCTGAAGCAGCCCAGCCCCCCTGCCTCTGCTCATACACCAAGGACTCCAGCCCCAACTGCCTTGGAGCCTTCCAGAAGCTCCCTCCAGTTTTACCATGTGTAAAACTTCCTGCATTGCAGGGCCCAAAGCTCAATGTCCTACCTAGAGTGATGAGTGCCATGGGGAGAGGGATGGTCCTTTTCCTTGGCCTGTGTGCCATGTTCACACACACAGGAGCTGTAGGCTGCCTTTCCTGCTGGGCACTCCACATGCTCACGTTCAGCTCACTGCCTCCCATCTCCCAGGGCCTTTCCCACAGAGCTGCTCCCCAGTACTTCCATCTTTTCCTGGAGAAAAGCTTAGATGATGCCCTTATATTAGGCCCCTACCATGCAGATGTTTATCTTTTCCACTGTGTCGGGTGGAATACAAGCTGTCATCCTGACATGCATTCCTCATAAAAGGTTAATTTTGTACCCTTGACTTTACTGGGATGAGTCATGAGTCACGAGTTACTCATGTGCATAAATGTTTTCAAGATCATGCCTGGAGCATGTACCTGGGTTTGGAGGACTTTTGATTGACAAATTTATTCTGTTCTCTTTTCTTTAAATATTCATTTGTTAACTTAAAAATACACTTATTCATACATTACTCATTAAAATATGAATAAAGTTAGTTATGAAAGGTCTAACCTATAAAAAACCCACCAGCTTTTTTCTCAATTCTGTTGCTAGCTTTTACGAAAAGTGTTATTCCCATTATATTTGAGGGATGCTAATGATTAACAAGGTTCATTATTAGTGGTGTATGCTGATATTTTAGCACTTTGAAGATGAAAAATCTTGGCTTTTCATCAAAATGATTAAACTGTTATCTCTGTCCACTTCAAAATCCTTTAAATAAAAGATCATTTATTAATAATAAAGGATTAAGCTGCCTAGGAATGATGCAAGGACATCTTAATTTTCTTTGCTTAATAAAGCAAATGTGAATTCTCAGATTTCTATCTTTCAATTTGATTTTTTTTCCCTTGAATTTCTCTCAAGGTCTCCCTATAATTAATTTAAGCTGGTAGCTAATTCACCTTAATAATTGCACCTTCACAAGTGCATCCTCTGACCAAACACTGCAAAATCTTAATATGCTGGGTCATCTTTGTGAAAAACATTCCAACTTTGATGATTTCTTGATTTATTGAAGCAAAATTTGCTTACAGAGAATGATTCCTGGTTTGAGATGAATTTACCCAGGCGATCTTTTGCATTAGTAAAGAAAAGTGATGGGACCTGCTTTCTTTTTTGCCAGGTAGCTGCCTTTGGCTGGAGATATATTTTACCTCTGAGAATTAAGTCCAAGTACAGGATGAGCCTCATTATTTCTTGATAGGAAAAAAAATGAGGACCATTTCCTTCCTCTTCTCCCTTCCTCTTCTCAAAGAGTTTAACTTGTAATCTTGACTATGAATCTGAGTCATAGATACCTCAGTGGGCAGGTATGTTTCTTCTGCTCTGCTTGAACTTAAAGAGAGTGGGATGGGGCACCCATGGCTGTGAAAGCACCAGAAAACAGGCTTTGCCTTCCTCTAGAACAGCAAAGTCTTGTGGTTTATGACTTGAGGACAGTAACAGTGCTGTGTATTATTTGAGGCTCCCTCCTTCCCCTTAGACTCCCTCCTTCTGCTTGGCGCTGTGGAAGGAAAGCTGAAACATATGTGGAATTTCATATGGACTTTGCTGCTATTTGAGGTCTTCCTGTTGGAATTAAAAGCATGGTCATTAAAATTTCATGATGCACTTCCAAGAAAAATGCTCCCTGTTTAGTAAAATCATTAAAAGCCTGCATGCTCTGTGCAGTAAGAGGCTAAGGAGGGATGAATGGGAGTGCTGTAGAGGTAGTGTGCTTGCTTTAATCAGCATTACATCAGCCAAGTGGGATCCAAGCGGGAGAACTGCTAAAAATCTATCATTCACTGGGGTTGCACCATTTCCAGACCCTTGGGGAGAGCTCCATGGTAATTTTGAATTTCAGACACACTGTGTTTGGGTCAGACCAGAGTAAATCTAAGCCATATTCCTCCCCAGAGTGCTTATATAATTCTAAATAAATAAAAACTTCCTACAACAGAGTATAATACATCAGAAAACCACCCCCCTGTCAGCCTTCAAGGTATTTCTGTCAGCCTCTGTGCTATTTTAAGCTCCTATATAGGTGGCAAATGCTCATCTTGGCACTGAACCTCAGTGACACAAATGCTGCATTTCAGCAGCAAACGATGTTGAAAGAGAGGGCAAGGGAACTATGGCACTCATTCCTCTGTACAGAGAAAGGGTGTGTTTTCAGATTTTTTTTATCCATCCACCCCTAAAACCCTCACTGCTCCTTCAAATGCATACAGTCTACTCTGAGGATCAAATTGTATGTGGTGGCCACTAAAATTACACTGATGGCTTCTAGGAAACTCGAGTTAGCAACAGGTGCCACCATGAGCAGCAACTTAGAAGTGTGTAATAATGTGTGGAAGTGGGAGAGGTTTGTCATTCCACCCAAAGGCTCCCAGTAGCTCCTGCATATGGTGCTGGGGCTACCTAGATTTTTCCTTGCCAAACTGTATTCAGTATTCAGTTGCCTGTTTTCTAAGTTTCCATATTGCTATATTCAAATTAATGGCACACAATATCTTCCAGAGCTTGTGTGCTGCACTGCTTGTAACTGCAGTTGATCACCACAAAAGCTGCTTCCCCACTAGAGCTGCTTCCAAACATTCTACAGCTGCTACTGTGACAGCAAATAGAACAATGAATTTCTTGTGCACAAACCTTATAACATGGATCTCTAGAAGAAAAATACAGAAGGAGCCAGATTCCCAACACACCTGGTTGGAAAAACAATGGCTTCTGGAAGCTGCTGTAAAATACATTCAATTTACTTAACCTGCAGAAAATCAACAACTTCTTCTTGCAGGATGAAAAACATTCAGCTCTTTTTATAAGCATGCCCTGCTCGGTCTACAAATTGAACACAAACCTTCAAAGATCTTTGTGTTTGATCCAGCAATTGTTCTTAAGCAATCTAATGATTACATTTTAGATTCTGATATGAGGAGTCCCATTGAAGTCATCTCTATACAGTAGAACAAACTCTTAAGTGCAGCGATGTACAACAGTGTCAGAACCAGGCCCAGGAAGGTAATATTTCAGATACCAGGTCTGAAAACATTGGGAAAGGTTTTGGTGTGTGTTTTCTTGTGTGGTGGCATCTTCCTATTTATTATTTTGGGTGACAAGGCATGTTCTCTTCTGCACTTTTCTCAGTATTTTGCAAGGTTTACATTTCCTCAGGGTCTTTTTCCTAGCCATGTTCTCCTGTCACAACCTACAATTTTTGTTTTGAGCTTAGTAGCAAAATGCACAGTAATTGGACTGCAGCAGCAGCATATGATGAAGATTTTAAGTCTGCTTCACCTCTCTGTCACCAAGACCTCTGCATGACCCTGCTTCCACAAATTCTGCCTTCCCTCCTTCGACTGGCTCTTGTAAGCTGTTAATCACATATTGTTTCCCTGACTCTAATTAGAGCGAGTCTAAAACAGGTTATTTATTCCAGTCATTTTTGGAAACTATGGGTGTAATATGCCCTGTACAATAAGAGAAATATTACACTGAAAGCAAGGTCCATAGACAGATTTGAGGAGAGGACTTTCCTTACAGATTTTATAGCAACATCTATGATATTTGTTGCAAAGATATTTTTGTGCAGTTTGACTGAAAGGGGAGGACATTTTCCAGAAAGAACACCAGTGTGATATATGGAGCACTTATTTATTATTAGGTATCGAGAATTTAGAATTAGGCAACTATTTTTCCTGCTGCCCCTGGCTAAGTTCCCACTACTGGCATAACTCATGATAGGAAAATGCCACCTCTCTTAGCTATAGAGGAGAGTTACTTGCTTGCTTGCATAGGAGAAGAATTCAACAGCTTTGGATGGAAAGTTCTTTATCCTTTCTTTCAATAGTGCCACTTTTAATGGCTTTGCAGTTCTGCAAATAAATGAAGCTGTGAGTCTCATTTCTAAACTCAAGAGTACACATGCATTTTTCAAAACTTAGGTCTTAAGAAGGAATTTTACAATTTCGTAGAACATCCCAAATTCATCGTGGTAGTCTTGTACCTGTGACCCAGGGCAGCTGCTTTCCTTCCCTAAGGAATCTCAAGGCCAGGCTGTGTGTCTTTATTGTAACTGAGATATTCACATGATTGTTACCCTGAGCTGCAGAGCAGTGCAGGCCTTAGCCATGCTCACCCAGAAGGTGCAGCAACTGTAAAGAGAAGGATTTTAGATGGTAACTAGGTATATGATTGTATGTATATGATACTAGAGAAGTGATAAATATCCAAAGATTTTACAAATACCAGTTAATTTTCTGGAGCATGAACAGGCATCTTTCTTCACCCAGTTTTTCTGAACAATTTCCTTCACCTGTCAACCTTTACTGCTCATAGTAGAGATCCTTTGCTTACAGTGAATTTGCAAAATTTGGTCTTTCTGGAGAAACTGTTACTGTAGCCTGTTCTTTGAGAAAACAAAAACTTTAAAGTCAGTGATTTGAAAGCCCACAAACATTTGCTGGATTTATGTCTTACTTCTAGCCATTCTCCTTATCTCACTGCTTGTTTCTCCTGACAGCCCACTTGTACTCTTGCAGTGAACAATTCTTTTATGTAGATCAAAATACAGTATTCATAAATTACTCCAGAAGAGCTCCATTTCAGTGTGTGTTTTCTGTCTAATACAGCCAAAAGCTTTAAGATATACTCAAGATTGTGTTATTCATGGCAGGAGCCTGGCTTAGTATTCAGCCAGTGCACTCTAGTCACAAGGTATTTTTTCTGTCAGTATTCTTAATCAGTCCAAAGTCTGAAATAGATTAACAGATCTAAACTCATTAAAGACACCAGTACCAAACTTAAGAATATTTATGAATTCTTCAGATCATCTTCTTAATTCCTGATTAAATATTTGTTATTTCCAAGTGCTTTCTAAAATTATCTTCATTGTAGGTATTTGGGTTGCTTTTGGTGTGACTCCCATTTTCTTTCGCCATTAAAAATAATCCTGCAGAGAAAGAAATATGTTCACTAATCACAGTTTGTTATTCCTTTTTACTGCTAATCAAACTTTTTTTACTTTTCTAAGAAGTACCCCAGTGTAGAGTCAATGAGGGATTTATATCATGTTGTCCCCATTTCAGTGTGTGAGGAAGGAATAAAGTGAACAGTGTGCAACGCTCCACATGCTGACTGATTTTGCATAAATAATTTGGTCAATGTTTGTGGAAATGGAGTTGATCAGCAAAAATCAGCCTGATTTTCCAGGTCCTAACTCTGGAAAATAGGGCTACATTTACTGAGAAAAATTATTCACAAAATTTCTCACTACCTGAACTCTGTTTCTCACACTCTGACTTAAAATAGACTTACATTGGAAGACGTCTGTGCTAGAATCAAATTGCCTCCAGTTCTTTACAGGAAATACAAAAGGCTGTGTAACTTTTATGTCAACTTTATCACCTTTCAGCTCTCCTGCCCCATCAACATGGCATGGCAAAAACGCTCATCACTGAGGGGTTTCAGTGGCAAAGCATTTTATAATTGCTAATGAGGTCAAAATAAAAAGTACGTGGAGGCTGATCATTCTTTCTTGCTCTGACACTTCAGACTTTCATGTTTCTCTTAATTTGTTATCAGAAAACCAGTAAACACCCAGAGTATTTTCAAAACATGACTGGTCTTTTTTTAGATCAAATAAGTCAGATTAATAGATTTAACACATGTTTAATGTTTCCTTTTCTGTCTTTCTGTCTTTCTCTACCCAGTTTGGCCTCAGAGTCCTCCCACTGAACGCTTTCCAAATTAGGATCTCTCTGACACAAGCACCATTTAAGAAATGTCTTATGTGTTTACTAAAATACTTGTGTAAAAGTGTTTGTAGGTAAAACAGACACAATGTTGTATCTATGTTACAATACGAAAACGGAAATTCAGAATTCTGTGGGTTTTCTTTCTGTAGTTTACATTGGAATACACTTTAGTGGTACTTAAAAAATACAATAATTTTTTTACAGGAAATGTTGCAGGAAGCTAAGAAAATGTCTTTCTCTTTCTCCCTGTCTCACAAAAAATCCCCCTGCTTCAGAAATCCCCCTGCTTCAGAAATCCATTTATACTTGGACAGGAAGAGTAGTTTAAACATAGGAGAAAATTAGTTAGGTGATCTGAAACGTTCAGAGTAAAAATGTATTTCCAGAGTTTTGATCTATTTTTAAAAGAATTCTTTAGGCATTATGGAGAAGAATTTGTTTTTCTTCAGAATACAGATCATATTAATGCTGCCATTCTTTACAGACACAAACAAAAATCCATTATGTACAAGAAAAGTAAGTGTATGATTAGAGTCAAGTAGTTCACTGGCCTGAACATTAAATATATCTATGTGCATGTTAAATTGACAACTGATTGGGGTATAACCCTGGCACACAACTCCCTCAGTTCCAAGTACTGTATAGCCACAGCTTCATCTCATTTACTCAAACTACATTATTACACGAATGCATCACTACCACTCAAGTGAATTATTGATCCACATAATTTCTGTCCTTTGTTACTCATTCTTAAACTAGGTCATTGAAGTGTTGATTACAGAATATTGTGGTTCTAGACTGACCTGTGGTTGCTCTTACAAATTACTGGTCTGATTTTCTGAAGTTGATTTTTTTTTCCTTTTATGGTGAACTCCATTTTCAAACTTATTTTGTTTCAAATTATTGGGTTTATGTAATTTTGTCATCATAGCAACATTGTAGGTGATTAGAGAGATGTAGTGTTTCTAAAGGACCGAGAAAAAAAGCACTATTAAAAAAGAATCACTTTCCCTTTGATCAGCAAACCATAGAAACCTGCTGGCTTCTTTCAGACTTTATAGCTCTTTTAATTAACTTAGTACTGGCTTTGCTATTATACAGAACTAAACCACTGTAAGAATGTTAAGGCGATAATAAACATCTCATTTAAATCCACTAAAGAGAGAAAAAAGTAATTTACAGCAAGATCTCTGTCCTTAGTTTACCCTTTTGTGTCAAACATTTGGAGAACATCTGGGAACTGACACACTTTTTCTTAGGACGTAAAGGAGTCCCTCTGGAGGAGGGAGGCTCACTTAGTAAGTGAGATGAGAAACATCCATTCTTTGCTGCCTAAAATATGTCTAAGAAGCTGGGATCAGTATCAGCTCACAAAATTTTCTACATTTCCATTTCCTTCTCTTAGTGAAGGCAACCCCCAATTTTAGAATTATAGCAACCTTCTAATTTTTTATTAATTTCTTATATTTTTTCAGCTGGAGCCTCGATGCACTGATGACTTTAAATCCATGGATTTTCAAAAAGGAAGAAAATTTGACTCAACTAGATTCCTTCCGACTGGAAAAATGGTCTGGTATGGAAGAAAAAGAGATCTCATTATTTTAACAAGTTTCATGGCTACCTTTAGGCAAAGAAAGGAAGGAATTTAGAGAGGTCTTAGGAGAGCACTGGAAATAATCCAGAAATATAGAAAGCCTGCTTCCCACAGCAAGGGATTCAAGAAGTTATATTTATTTATTTTTTAAATAGCAGTTTGAGAGATGATTTGATCAAGTGTACCAAATATCTCCATGAATAAACAATTGCAGATGCTGTAAAGATTGTTCATCCACTGATGATCAGCAAGAGGCTGAAACTAACCATAGTCCAAATGGAAAAAAAATGGAAATTTCTGGACATGATTGTACCAAAACTCAAATGCAGGGGATAGAATCTGGGTTGCTTAATATCCATAAATCCTGAATAGATACATTTATCCAAATTGTTATCTTACTTTTTCAAATTTTGCAGACATAATGCTGGCAAGTGGACTATTTGATAAGTTCTTCATGTCCTGACAATGCCTTCTACTACAGGACAGGCCCAAACTAAATTTTTCATCTCAGATGATAATATTTAAATTTAAAATGAAGATTCCAAATGAATTTGATAAGCAATGATCTTTGAAGTACATTAGATGCTTTCTCCTTTAATAACTTAATTTTGATTTTTCAGTGGCTAAGTCAAGCTTAATATTCTATCTCTATACACAGATTTGTAGTGAGGAAGTTGTACAGGGTACACCTAGGCCTAGCTGCAGGTCTGCCCATTCAGCAGTGTCCACCCCAAATTCTACCTTCCATCCATCCCAATCTGGGACCATTTCATTTCACACCACTTCACTTTGTCTGGCCAGTCTTTTCCTAGGAGCTTGGAAACACCCTGAATGCTCTAGCTAGGGCACAGCCATTGTAATTAGAGAGTGGGAAATTGCTCTGCAAGTGCACAGGAACATTTACACAGTATCTGCTGTGAGAAGCTGAGAACTTCCTGAAAACTATGTGTTTTCCAGGGAGTGACAAAGATCCTTTGGGAGTTGATCCTGCTGGTTGCTGACTACAGAGACATCTCTTTATCAGGCACTAGGCAGTGCCCCGTTGGAAAAGCAGCACGAGGGGCAAGAAGGCACCTTAGGACGTGGGATTTATTACACAGCTCCTTGAAAGCCTGAACCCCTTCAAGATTTTCTGTAAACCCTGTAAACCCTTCTCTTAATTATGAGTTGTGCTAATCCACTCAGGCACAACAGCAATCCTGTATGATTTGTCTTTATTATCAGCTAACTAAAGCAGTTTCAAAATTGGACTGAACCAATCCAGAGGACTGAAAAGACTTGCAAAAAGATGTTCCATGTAAGTTCCAACAATGGATAAGTTAGAGGTAATTGTGGGCTGTTTCTGGATATTCTGTGAACAGGAGAAGTAGATAAACTCATTAGGAGCACGATTCCTTGCAAAATAACATTTTTGCTCTTAGTCATGAAGCATCATACACTGACAAATTGTCTACTCTTTAACCTGTTCCCTATTGCAAGCAGTTTTCCAGGAATGAGGCAGACTGTCACTCTACCCTCACCCCTCTGTCACTAGCCCCAGTAGTCTCATTGCAGAAATGTTGTGCTTTCCTATGCTGTGTTAATAGCTGTCACTGTTCCTAACCTAAAAGTACTGCTGTACTTGGCACTTTCATCTCTTCCATCTTGCTTGCCAACAGCCCCAAACTGCTTGCTGAGGTGGAGAAAGAATTGAATTAATTCAAGCTCCATGATGAGACACATACCTGGTTTCTACTAGAGAATTTATTTGGTATTCTTTCCCTTGCTGCTTGCTGTTGTTTCAAGAAAAGTTGAAATTGTGATGCTGATGGTGATTATGGGCTGTTGTCTGATCAACACGTTTTACTATTCAGAATTTAAAAGGAAAATAGCTGTTTTCAAAATGCGATGTGGGTGCCATGATTATTTCACTCCAGCAGCTTCATTCCATTAAAACAGTGATGAAATTATCAAAACATTGGCTCAGAGTTCTTGCTTGTATATGTTTTCTCACAAAATGTAGAAATTCAATGCACAAGAGAGTAAAATAATGAGTTTAACTGTGTGTCTTTGTGTATCTTTAGCTATTTACAATTATGAGAAAAATAGAGCAAAAATAGATTAAATTCTCTGTGCTTTAAAAGGGTTTATTGTCTCACAGGACACCTTTTAATGTCTTCAGTTCTGTGAATTTGAACCAATAAAGTGGCTTTCAAATCCAAGTTCCAACTTGTGCTTCCAAACTGTCATTCAACTAATTGGCAGTCCTCCTTTTTTTTTATTTCAATGGATCATTTGATCAAAACAAACAAGTTACAAACCCAAAAGTTTTTAGCTTATATATTCATTAGGAGACAAAAATTTTACATGTCTTATTTCTGCATAGGCAACATGATTTGTACAAGTCTCCAGAATGCTTCATTGACTCCAATCCACTTCATAGTCCATTGGGTATGAAATAAAACCAGAAGAAAATTGGCATTTGCTGTCACCTTTTCACTTCAAGGGCCTATTGTGCATCCCAAATTTCTCTGAAGACACAGTAATGCATTACAAGGCCATTCATCACAGGCATGAAATCGCTGACGGTGCTACACAGAAGACCTTCATACCATGGAGATTGTCTCTGAAGTATGAGCTTCGTGCTCTTGATGATGAGAACGAGCGCTGCAATGAGTGTGGGTTTTATCCAAGGAAAGCAAGAACAGAAAGGAGTGGTATGTTGCCACTCCTGCAACACTTGATGTTTGGTTTTTGGCCCAGCCATGCGGGTTCATGGGAGAGGAGTCCGGAGCTGGGACTGTTTTGACATCCTGAGGATGACAGGAATATTCATTCACTGTTCACACAGATGAAAGTAGGAGAGGAAGAAAAACAGTTTTACTGAGAAGAGGCAGCCAACAACAGGGAGACCATTTCCACTCCATTCACCTTGTTAGTTAGAGCTTTACATCCAACTTGCTTCTGGCAACTACAAAATACATAATAAAATTAATAACAGTTCATTGCCTCCAGCTGCTCCCAAGAAGCAGATGCAGTTGTGGACCTATTTAGTCAGCATTTCTTCCTTCCCTGTTACACCTCATCTTGAGCAGGGAATATTTGAATAATGAATTGTGTATTTGACTATGAAGTAGGACAGATATAAATAAAATTATTCTCCTCAACTTCTGCATTTTACTAAGAAGTAGTTTTACAGTTAACCACAGGAGATTTAGGAGAAGCAAACTGTGAGGAATGTGCAGTTATGGCTTCATTCATTTGGGACATTTCCTCTCAGTTGCATCCAATGTGAGATAAATGTGCGCAGCAAGGAGAGTTCTTTGCCCTGACATGAAACGGCTGATTGTACCCTCTATCTTGGGCATATCCTTGGATTTTTTTACCTGCCTGAATCTTTCTTTTTCCTTAACAGATGAGAGACAATAGCATACCCATACCCGTGACCCCTCTGCCAAGGCATCTCTCTTGAAATTTTTTGCTTGAAATGTTGCAGATCCAATTTCTGAAATGTGTTGTGACCCTGGCATACACCCACGTCAGAAACATTTCAAGGGAAATCACATGAGTTTCTAAGCCTATTAAAAACATGATTTACATGTCCTATATCATTCAGGGTAAAATATTTCCCCTTGCTGAAAAGTATGTAATTCTCTCTGAAAGTAGGAGCCAGCAAAAGGGGAATTTTTCCATTGACTATTGACCTTCATATAAGGATAGCCAAATCAGCTTGGTAAATTAAGCCTTCACTAAACACTTTGCAAGACTTTAGAACTCCTGTATAACCCAACTGACAGAAAACTGAGAGGTTACTCAGATAGTCAATTACATCTTAAATGAGAAACAGGCTGGAAGCATTCATAATTTAGAAGAAACTCGTAAGTCCCAAAAGAAAGAAAAGAGAAACTATTTTAGGTAAATTTCTACTTCAAATTAAACAGTCATATAATGGCTAGACCTATGCTGGCAACTTACAACACACACACCAAAAAAAAAAAAGAAATAATAATAGCAAAAAATGACGGTAATACATTTAGACAGCCTTATTTAAAGAACCAGGGGACTGGAAACAAATGGTTACAGCTAGAGATATAAATAGTCCAGGTAAAAGATAATGATAATAATGAAATATGAAACACCAGGATAGGAAGAATTATAAGTTGCAGCACCAAAGGCCTTTATTCTGCAGCCCCCCATGTCCTGACTGGCCAAAGAGGTGCCTGAGAAGGTCAGGATCATGGTGCTCTCACAAAGGAATCCCCTGAAGTTGAGCACTGGCTGGCTCGTCCCCTGCCCTGCCCCTTTCTACTATCCTTCTGCTTCAGGAAGCATCACAGGGACCCCATCTTGGCCACCTTCTTTCATGGAGATTTTGGGAATTTTTAATCAGGTGTGATTTGTTTGAAACTGACCAAAAGGTTCAGACAACGTTTTGGAGGCAGGAGAGACACAGGCACTCAGGCAGTGATCAAATACATCTAATTACCTTGGGAAGGCAGGTAAAAAGTAATGCTCCAATGAAGAATTTAATTTTAAAGCTGCTTTTCTTTCATATGCTCCGTGATTCTTTGAGCTTCTCAGTCTTGGTTATGAGAGGGAACTCATCAGTGTATATAAATATCCAGGGAGGGGGTGCCGAAAGGAGGGGTTCAGGCTCTTCTCAGTGGTGCTGAGCAACAGGTCAAGAGGCAAGGGGCAGGAACTGAAATTCCACAGGAAGTGGATGGGCTCAGGAAGTTCCACCTGAATATGAAGAAGAACTTCTTTACTGTGTGGGTAATTACACATGAAAACAGATTGCACAGAGTTGAGGAGTCTCTCTCTCTGGGGCTATTCAAGGACTGTCTGGACACAGTCCTGTGCCGTGTGCTCTGGGATGATCCTGCTTGAGCAAGAGGTTGGACCAGGTGCCCCAGTGAGGTCCCTTCCAACCTGACTGCTTCTGTGATTCTGTGAGTTTCATAAACAATCCATAGCTAGGAAAGTAAGAGTTGTGAGGCTGCAGAGATTCACAGATTCATCTTACAGTGACTCATACATTTCATTCTTTCATTACTTTGCCTTTTTCTTAAGATACTCAAGATGACTTTTGCTGAGAAAGACATTTTTTTCCAAATTTGCTAACATCTGCATTTCAGGGGCTGGTAATATCAGATTTTTGAGAATCTTGCAGTTTAGTGTGCCAGACACAATGTTTTCCACTTTGGAATAATGATTCCAACAATAGGGAGAGTGTGTTATGTCAAGACAGTGTTACACTAGTCACAGATTTAGCATTGAGTAAGATGGAGAGATAGAATGACTTACTAATAAGAAAATACAAATTTGCTACTATGAAATAAGGTTTAAAAAAATATAGAAAAATTATTGAGTTCATGCTTAATGTAAGAAACTCTGCTACTCCAACATTGTCATGGCTTTGCAGGTCAGCCAACACTGGCCTCTGCACCCTGCCCTGGACTTGTTAGGTGCTGAGAAGCTCCCAGAGCTGTGTCTTTCATGCTCCCAGCTGAGGCTGAGAAGCCAGACTAGAATGCAATTTCCCTTTGCATTTTTTTTTTCCTTTTCTCATGACCAGCCATTATCCTGAGTTCATGTTCTTTCCCCTTCTGAGGGGTGCAGTTTTGATTCCCATTTCCATTTTAAACTAGAAGCAACAGAGACCTGGCTTTAGGTATCAGTCTGTTCTGTTCTGTTTACTGGGCCCTTCAAGCAATCCATAGATAAATCAACCTATTTTGTCATGAGATATGAAATGTACAAGATTTATTACACTTTTTTGCTATAGTCATGACTCTACATGTGACAGTAAATCTAAAGGATGACAGATGTGAGTGTGAGTTGTTTGGATGGCACAGCACTCCCAATATGCTTTTTGTAATAGAACAACAGAGGTTTACCCCCCTGTGGTTGAAGTTGTTTTAGGTCTTTCCTTAGAATGTAAATACTTAAAGTTTTAAGGGCTACAGATACTTTTATACTGTGAGCTTTAGCAGGTACATACCTCTGATCTTCTACATAATAATATGAAATCTGCTTGAGCATTAATTCTTCTCTTAACTGTGGTTTGGACAAAACAGTGTGTCCAAGCTATTATTTAATTGGATTTTAGACATATCATTTAGCCACAGTAGTTGACATTTTCTTGGAAAAATCACTAGAGTGGTTTAAACTGTAAAACCTCTGAAAAACAGAGATTTTTCAAATTATATCCCTTGTACAACCATATAAGGGATATCTATAAATGCAGGTGATTACTAAATCTCTCTAGGAAATATAAACAATGGCCACTGAGTATGTTTGGACAGGATTGGGTACTTTGGGTGAAATGGCTTTCTGGGACAGGATATGCTGTGGCACGTGTTATTAGCTGTTGACTCCCTTGGTTGATTATGACAGGGTTTAAGTCACTGCTGAGCTCTTCTGAAGGAGAAGATTTTTGGTGCATGCATAAATATTAGGATGTCACAGCATAATTCATTTAAACAATCAGTCAGCTAGCTGATAGTTGACTGATGATATATTTAAATTAGAGAGAAACAGATTCAGGGGAACTCCTGTCTTGTTAGCTGGAGTGCTCAGCAGTTAATATAAGTGTCTGAGTGCCACATACATGGCATTGAATTCAAGTATTTCATTGAAAGTAATGGAAAGGATGGGCTGGAATGAGGGGACTCACAGGACTATGGAGCAATGAAACTCCAAGAAGTGTACAATTAAATACAGAGCTCTCTGAATGATGAGTAATTGTATCATTATAAACATCCCCTGGCCAGTGCATTGGCTTGGAGAAGTGTTGCTGCATGATGAAATATGCAAGCAGATCGAAACCCTGCTGCTTGCAGGGACATCATGCAGAGACAGAAGGGGGCAGAACACGATTTTCTTTGTCATGATGGAGCAGTTTCAACCCCTCCAGCAGCTTAACATTAGGCTGGTGGACACAAAAGCTTGAGACACACCTGGCTCTTACACTGTGCTGCAAAAGACACAGCAGTAAATGGGTGCCCAGCTCCTTCATCCTCTCCTCACAGCATCTATCCTCAACTTGATGCCTGACCCCAAGCATCACTGAATCAGCACTGTGGGCCAGCACAGCTGTTTGTTAGTGCTCAGGTGGAGCTAACAGACCCAAATCAGCAGCTACTTTCTAAAAAAAGACAATTTCAGCCCTCTTTTGAAAGAAGGCAGCCAGGTAAGCTGTTACTGTGAAATGTGCTATAGCTATGCTCAGCACGCTGTGCTACAGTGAATATTTTGATTTAGCTTTCACAGCCCTGAAAACACAGGCAGCGTCTGGTGGTGCAAGAGCCATGCAAATTTCATGAGTAGGGAAACAGCAGATTCCTGCACTTCTTACTGACACTGGCTTAGCGCAGGCTCTCACATGAAAAGCAGCCTGAGAGAGAGGGTCGGAAATCCAGATGCAGCACAAAAAAGAAGCAGCAGGACTAGGTAGACCGGAAACTGGCATTTTCTGAAAGATAGGGAATGAAAAGATCCTCTTATGCCTTTTCCAGTGACATATGGCACGTAGTTACAGACAGTCCATAGATTTCTCTGTGATGTACCACCCCTAGTAGCTTAGCTGGGGGTGCTCCAGGGGATGCTCCAGGGGTGCTTTGGGTCCACATGCATGAGCCCCCATCTTGTATCTAGATCTGTCTCTATACAGTAGCAGATCTGTCTTTCTCCAGCTGATTCAGGAGTCAATGACGGTGTGGCAGAGGGATTTACTTAGCCAAACTCATTAAAAAGTAAAACAGCCTGTGGTAATAGATAGCATACCTGTAAATATGGACCATGACCAAGGAGTGTATTCATGTAATTATCTTGTTATGGTAATATTTTTTCCTTGTTTACTGGTTGGTACTTAAATTTATGGGAATTTGTAAGGACCTTTACCTAAGTGCTCATACTACCCTTCCTAAAAACTTCAGATGATGTAAGAAAAGAGAAACTGACTGTTGCCAGGGCAAAATTATTCCATCTATTTTACAGCTGAGCAGGTGGGGGGGAGAATTGATTAGGCAGCCTGCTGAAGGCCAGACACCAATGCTATGTCTGTGAGTTTTTGTAACAGAGGTCTTACGAAACCTTATCTTATACAGCCAAATCCTAGACAGACAGAAATAATGTACAAATATATACAGCAATTCCAAATATCTCCTGGGGCAGAGTGTGTGCACAGGAATAGCAACGCTATGGAGCCTGTGGTGATACCAATGAGAAAACCAAATTTAGAAAAAAGAGAACCCTTTGCTTTTTGTTTGCTCTGGTTTTATTTGCTTTCTTATTTTTTTTAGTTTGTGTTTCCCCTGCAGTACTGCTTTTTCATCTTTCATCTTTGCAACAGAACATTTAGTTTTCAGTAGTCCCCAGCATGCAGTTTCATCAATAAGTATTTTTACACTTGATGACTGAAAAGTGTCCAGTTGATAGACATGACCTGTTGATCCTGCTCATGCATGAGAAACTTCAGAATCCTGATCTTTCAGAGCACATGTAGTTACTGTGAAAAGTAAATACTGCTCCTAATTTGGGCCTTACTTTTTGCAGCATCTGTGCCCAGTTACAATTTCTGGGAAAATATTGGTACTTACAGATCCAAACATAATGATCTTGGGGAAATTTAGACAGGAGGCTGATATAATTTTTAAAGGCTGAAGCGCTGTATAGAATCAGCAGTTTTTAGCTCTACATTTCCATTGCTATGTCTCTCACAGAAATACCATTTAGCATTTTTCTTCTCTTACGTCTCATTTATTTCCCAGCATTTTTAGTGATGCAAGACTTGTTGATACATGTGAGAGAAAAATGATATGAATACTGGTGCAGAAAGTATGGTTGTAAATGAGGCTCATACTTTGCATCAGATTGCTTTTCGTTCTGTCCATAAGCCTCAGTAATGGAGAAAGATAGCATGCCTTGAAAAATACACAAAAAATCTGCATTAAGGTTACACCCTACCATGCTGCTCAAGCAGCAAAGAGTATTGACAGTAGGGACTGCTACCTGTGCAGATGGATTGAGCTCCTTAGAAGCATCAGAAATTACGTTCTGCAAAACTGTTGGACTGTGTGCTTCCTTCTATTTATGCTGTCTCTGGGGACTTAGTGCATACAACAAAACAGTTATAATAATAAGTAACTTGAGTCCCAGTGTGCCTCGTAGAGAAGCATAATGAAGCTGGCTGTTTAAAAGCTCGTCTGGCCTTTAATTAGCTCCTCCGCAGTGCCAAGCACAGCCTGCAGTGTGCAGGAAGGAACAGTCCTGTATGTGTTTGGACCACACAGCTTCCCACCCCTCTGGCTGCTGGTCTGGGGGCTGCTTGCTTTACACATCCTCTGTGATGTGGCTGAGTTCCCCAGGGAAACACAGGAGGGCTGCACTGAAGGTGGCACCAAGAGGGACAGCACAGCTCCCCTCAGGACTATGGTCAGGATCTTCTCCCATCTCCTCTGACTCAGCAGCTGAACACTGGGCACATCTTTTGCTTAACAGTTTCAGGGAGTGATTTCCAAAGGTCTTTGGACTGAGAAAAACCAACACCTGTAGAGGTCTCTCTTCACTTGGTCAGAGGAGATTTATTTCCCTTTTCACCAAGTCTCCTGCCTAGAACGCTTGTTCTGTAAGTCCTCTCCAGCAAAAGCTGATAATGTGATAAAGCTTTCAGAAATTATCATTTCACAGGTTGAGGTAATTCATACAGAATCCTTACAATTCAATTTATTCTGCCATTTTTGGAGTGATGAATTCACAGCATACAAGAGTAATCGTCAGGCAGCTACATCTAAGCCATGTAATAGCTGGATGTTCTAATGGGAATTGACAGCTGACATGTACCAAAAGTGTTACTTACCATGGCCTGAAATTGAGGAAATTATGTGACAAAATTAAATACTTGCATGCTTCCAGGCACCAGCTCTGATTTTAGTAAGGAACAAAGAAATATGATTACTGCACAAAAATTTCCTGTATGTTAAGTTTGATCAGGGTTTTATATCTGCAATATACTGCTCCAAACTATGTCACCAGGTATGCAAGTAAACACATCTTTCTTGATGGATGTCACAACTCACTTTACACAACCAGTAATAGAATTTCCTACAGCAGCAGTATCTTTGAGGAGGAAAAAACCCCAGAACAACTACCCAGCTTTCTTATTCTTTTAACAGGCAGCCATTTAAAAGTACTGCTTTGTAAAATTTTAGTATACGGGAGTCATTTGACAGGATTCTTCTTCCATCATAAAGATTTTGAAGGCAGTTTTATACCTTAATTTGGTAGCTCTGATTTTTAACTTTTTTACCCTGTAAACATACAAGTTTTCAAATTCTACCAGAAAAAAGAAAAAATCTGCAGCAATCCTGTGTTCTGTTTTTTGACAAGTGTATTTTGTAAGTAAAAATGGCAAGTTCCTTCAAAAGGGATTCCTGTAGGTGGACTCTGCAGTAGCTGAGGTGAGAGCGTGGAGGAATTCAATAGGTATCAGCCTGTTTTGCTTTCCAAACTGCCAGGTTAACAAGGATCGGGTGGTGTTGTAATGCCTTACACATACTCAAAATATCTTTCCAGCAGGGGGATGTAGAATTCCAGTTTTTTATGTGTTGCAAGACTGGTGGGATGATTATTTTTCTATGTCACGAATACCAGAATGGCTCTATTTCGACAGAGAACAAAATAAGAACAAAAAACCCAAGCTAATCTCAGCAAACAGTATATTTTTTTAATTTTTTTTTTTTTTGAATCTGAATAAATGATGACAAAGACGGCATTTTAATCACTTGCCAGATCACTGCCTGGGAAATGACTGGGCCGAGTATTCCTGAATCTGGTCAGAAGAAATGATGGATGAAAAGTGAGATAGCATATTGATGATTTAGAAACAATTTGGTCAGTATGTAGCTCACTTAAGACAATGCAAACTGGATCTCATGTTGCTCTGGGGCATGTTTTTCCATGGTAAAATCAAGTTAAAATAAAGTAGTATTTAATGAAATAAATAAAAATTGACTAAGTACCCTAGAATCTTTAGCCCAACAAAAAGAATTTCCCTTGCTAACACAGTTCAATGCTAGGGAAAAACCTGAGCCCAGGAGCCCAATCCAAAGCAGTTTGTTTGGATTTTGACAGATGGATTAAACATTAGCATCTGCCACTGAATCTCATGTGGTCATTGACAGCCTGCTCCTGTGGAGACAGTCTGGGTCCCCTCTTTCCAAGAGAGACACTTCCTCCTCAGGAAGTTGCAGTTATATCATAGCAAGGGCATCCTCCTGCCTGTTCCTCTGTTCTCATGACAGAGGTGAAGACTGACTTGATTTTTAGGGCAGTGCACCTAAATCTGATTAATTTAATGATCAACCAGAGCCATTTAAGGCAGGTGGGAGCTGAGCTAAGTGCTGTCCCAGAAACCATGAGTGAAAGTGTCTCACCTGCTGCCTATGAAGGACATGAACTTCAGCTCAGGCAGAAAATGTTTGAGAATCATGGTGTATTCTCAGTTGGAAGGCATCCACCAGGATCATCAAGTCCAACTCCTGGCCCTGTGCAGGACATTCCAAGGGTCACACCTTTCACCTGAGAGTGTTGTCCAAATACTTCTTGAACTCTGGCAGGTTTTGTGCTGTGACCACTTGCCCAAGGAGCCTTTTCCAGTGCCCAATCACCCTCTGGGAGAAAAACATCTAACCTAAACCTTCCCCATGTCAGCTTCATGCTGTGTTCTGTTCACCAGCTTTCCTTTGTCCACCCCTGGCTGGTGTAAGCCAACAGCACTACACTGAATCCCACTGGATTCAAGGGGACACACCTGTGAAGCTGGCATCTGCCCAGAGCAAGGAGCGTAGGTGCAGCCTTTGGAATCCCTTATTATTCTGCCTGAGATACAAACCTGAAGAAGAAATATGGGTTGATTTTCCTCGCATTCCCAGTTGCCAGAACCAATTCCTTCCTCCTCACACTAACCCTGTCTTTTGACTGAAAGCTACTTACTGTTCTTGTTGATGTGGACTGAAGAAGGAAACATTTCTTATTTAATCATAGCAAATTGCATTCAGAGATATAAAATCATTACACAAAACAAAGTGACTGGTTAATCCAATTAAGATATCTTAAACTAAAAATTACAAGCTGTTGTCAATATACCAATGTCAATTCTCACTAGAGCTTTGAATTATCCAATAATACAGCACTTTCAGGGGGTCTGGTCCTGCTTTTATTGAAAGCAATAGCAGAACTCCCAAAGACACCAGGAGGAGCAGAATCCACTTAATAATCTGCAAGCTGCTGGTTCAGTAAGAGTCATGGTAATTACGCATATGGCCATATAAAGGGGTTCAGCTGAAAGTCACTTAATAAAAATGGAAGAGAAATTCTGTTGTAATAGAAAATTACTGAAGACTTAGATTGAAGAGATAGAAGGCAATAAATCATTTGACATTATAAAATGTGGACAAATTGTAAGAGAGTTACATTCGGGATATCAAGATGGGCATAAAGAACAGGTCTGTATGAATGAAGTCTTTGAAATCTTTATTTCAGCATTAAGATAGAATTTTACAGGTTTAATTACATGCTGAGATTTGCACTGTTGGAAGCAACTAATTTCAGCAGGGCTGTGAAGAGTATAAATTAGTATATTACTGACTTACTCAGATTTGTGTTCCTTGAAATAGGGAGCTGGCTTCAAAAGATGGGGAATTAAAAGAGGGAAATGTGTGTAGATCTTAGGGCTAGAAGGAACCATTTAAAATTGCTTCAGGGGAATTTCAAGTTAAATTTGGAAATAGTTTGTCTCCAGAGGTTGTGAAATCTTTATTAGTAGCAGTCTTTGAGAGTAGGTGTTAGATAAACTTTTTTCAGGAATGTCGAAAAAAAGAAAGCAGATCCTGACTTGGGAAGGGAAGGTAGGCTAGAGAATTTCTTGAAACCCTTCCAGGCACATTTTCTTCCATTTCTGTTTTTATTTTTTCAAAGTGATGATTTCTTCTAATTTATACATCTCATAATTTTACTCACTGCTGCTTTACAGAATGTAAAGGCTCTTATTTGGCATCTGGTCTGGTTTTAAGAGCGTTATAAAATAAAGATTCCCTTCACCACATTTATGGCAGCAGTGCTACCAGCAAAGAATTTTGCCACTGTGTTGAGTGTTGAACTCAGCAACCATTAGAGGGCCAGCTCCTCTGAGGTTTTTGGGCTAAGAACCCTTTGCTCCTTTATGCACGTGGTGGATCACCCTCACACCACAAGTCCACGTGATGTCATTCCACTCCATCTGGGGAACTGTGTTCCACTTCCTGTTTTCTTCCCCTGAAAGTACTTACACTGTAATAAAATCATTCTTTTGCTTAGTGGTGGAGATTTGACTGTTCCCTGAGCATATTCCTCTGTAAGTGAGATGCCTATGTTGAGAGGTTTCTTACCTCTCCTCTAGAAAAGGTGAAAGGGGAAGGTACCTTCCAGGTTTGTGAGGTCAGTGTTGCCTTCCAGCGATGATTCTTCTCCCCCTGACCACACTGAGTATGTAAGGAAATTCAGATGTCAAAACCCCTAACCTAGGAATTTCAACCTGGTTGAAGGCTTTCAGATGGACTTAGTCTTTAAGTTTCCTCAGTAGGATGCTTTCTCCATTTTTTGCAACAGATTCAGAGGCTTCTTTCTTCACAGACAATGTTTCTATTCTCAATCTTTTACCAGCAATGACAAGCACAGCCCTTGTTTTTACCGTATATGTCATGAAGGTCCTACCAACACAGGTTTCTGACGCCACTATTTTGAATTATAATCTCTCCACTCACTGCCCTTTACCTTCACTCTTTGCACACCCCTTCTGGGTCTGGTAAAATGACCCTGCAGTAGGAGCATGGACACTACCACCATGCAGTTATAAGGTGCCAAGAGGAGATTTTGCTGCCATTGGGCCCTTATACCCATGTTAATGCCAGCCATGTGCTGTCATTCAGGTATTTTCCCAGACTTCAAAAAGTTGTGTTGGTCTTTCACTATTGTTTTGATATTCAGAGTTTGCTTTTAAGGACTGATCTCACTGTGGGAGGCATTTCACTTCTAGCCAAGTACCTCTATCAAATTTGATTCTGTGCTTGAATGTTTCCTTTTGACATCCAGTGTTTTGAAGGAATCCCAATCTAGGTTCACTTTTTTTCTGAAACCATACAATAAAACATGAGAGAATCTATTTCATCTTAGTATTCTGAAAGCTTCTTAGTAGTTCTGTTTCTGTTTGGAGGCATGAGGTGGGGGAAAGAAGACCTGTACTAACCACTGGGTAGAAAATTAACTCTAGCCCAGCTGAAACTAGCACACTAGTACACACACTGAGCAGTACAGCACTAGTAAGGCACCTGCCAGTTCATTCTGAGTCAAACTGAAATTTTCTGAGTAAGTGCTTGGAAACCAGAATGTTCACCATTTGCCACAGCAGTTGTAAGAGGGGACTGTGAAACATCATGGCCTCAAAGAAAATAAAATTAAACCCATACTGTAAGGGAGGTGATGGGAGAAAAATACAGCAGATCAGCTTGTTTTGATCAATACCAGCAAAACTCTGCTGGGCTTCTGTTGTTACTAATGGACATCTAGTCAAAGCTCAGCAAATGCAGCCCGTGTCAAGATCACTTCACTGCTCTTAATGCCTGATCTTGCAGTCAAGATGCTGCAGCAGTACCCACCCATGCTGAAATCACACCTTCAAGTGCACCATAGAGCCTTCTAATGATGAAGATAACGAACCATTGAAATGAAGCGGCTGGAAATTGTGAAACCTCCTTGTTGAAGGTCTTTAAATGGAAGTGGAATAAAAAGCTGTCTGGAATGATGTAGTTAGAGATGATCCTGCCTTTGGGCAAATAGACAAAGTAATTGACCTCTTGATGTCCAGGCCAGGTGCATTTTTTAACTTTATAACCTTATATTTTCATTGGATAGTAAGCCTTGCTAATCTGTTTTTCTGAGGCTCTTGTACTGCCTCAGTGCACTGTTGATGCATCAATCATCAGAGTGACATCTGAGCACTAGTAATGCCTGCTATTAGGTTTGCTTGCAAAATTACATTCCAAAATGACATTATTCTAAGATTGCTCTGAATGTAACGAGTCACCTCCCTCCCTGCTGCCAGGTTTTTCAGGTCTTTGTCTATCCTTGCACCCAGAGAAAACCTTCAAATGTGAAGAGCTATTTATTGTCAAGGATGGCAGCTCCATAATTTTTAAATTTAATAAGGGAAAATATATCTCTAATGTATAGAATTTTTCAGATTGGTTAGTTCTGTCGACTGCATGCAAAGAATATTTTACTTTTTAAATTCTTCATATCCCTCTCTCCAGCTTACCTAGACAATTTGCCTGGTGGCATAATTTGGTTTTGTAACATGTAATAATTTGGTGTTTAAATTATCATTAGGATATGTGTCTACCAGATTTATCTCTACCAAGTTCCAAAGTATATGTTCAACTGGGTTTCTGATTGCTGTTATAATTAATTAAAATGTTATTTAGTTGGTAGCCTGGAAAATGCTTCTGTAGAACAATCCAGAGAGAATAGATTTCTAGAGACTAGAGAATAGATGTTCTTCCTGGACTCTGCTTTGTTTGGGTGTAGTGATCCACACATGGACTGTGATGTGCCAGCAAATTCCTATGGATTTCCTTGAAGAGAGGGATAAATCTGACAATATTTTGTTATAATGTCTTTGATATGAGTTTCATGTGAGTAAAAAAGGGTTTGTCTGCGTGGGTTCCTGCTCTAGGTAGTAAGACTCAGGACCCTCCAATGCATTTTTTTTTTCTGTGACAGTGTGTATCTTCTGTTTAGCCAAACAAGTGTGAATTTACTTTCATTATATTTTCTTATTACACAAGTTATTAATTATATAATATGATTTAGATGTAGCCTCTGAACAGAGAGACTACATTCCTATCTCATTTAACCTTTTCTCAGGCTTTTAAAAAAACTGTTAATATACACATTTAAAATTTAGTTAATATGGTATTTAAGAGGTAACACTCCTTTGTTGTTTAACCTGTCATTATGTCTGATTATTTCACTAAGTTTTGAGCTTATTCAGAGTAGAAGAAAAAAACATCTTGTCTTCCTGACAAGGCAACGCAGCAGAAGAAAATGGTAACACAAAGAGATAGTGGGTCCCATTCTGCCCCATTACAATGTATTTGCACCACTGCTTTTTCCAGCATTTTTGCAAAGTTATTCTGAATTTGCATCTCTGTCACCATGGACAGGATTTGCCCCGCTCTGTGTAAAGGCTACATCCAGTTGTTATGGCAACAAGATTTCTAAAAATTGTGAGAGAAGAATACCAGTTTTTTGTGCTAAATGATGCATTAAAAGTGACTGATTTCTTGTGGATTGATAGTTTTAATTGATGCTTCTTTTGTGTAGAATCCATCTTTATTGATGAATGCAATTAGTCAAGATGTTGTTGTAGCAACTTTATCATTCCAATGACCAGATATTACGCAGGAGATGACCGGGTTAGGTTTTATGGCAAGATGAGAGATTGGTTAGCTTAAATTTATATGACAAACTTACTTTCTGTGCATTCCAACTGATGTCTGCAGCAGCTGTCACACAGCAGCAGGAATCAAACTAAAGCTAATGTTATCACAGTGATAAGAAAAAAATTCCATTTTTAACATCTGAATCATTGTATATTCTGAAACAGGCTTGTGGGAGAAAAAAAAAAGTTTCTGTGAGACCCTTTACTTGTTTCTTTCAAAATCCTTGCCTGGAGATGCAACGTGTATGATGCTGCCTGATTGACTTCTCTCTGGTCTGTGCTGAGTTGAAGTTTGAAGTCTATAAATCTATTTTTCTAGCCCTCTGAATTTACAAATTATTGGGCTGAATTGCTTGAGTGGCTCCACCAGCCATCCCCTTACAAATTAGCCTGCAGAGGTCGTGTCCTTGGGAGGAGAGACCTGGCTCACACCCTCCTCTTCGAGAGTTATGGGCAGCACCAAATGAGAAGCAAATGCAGAAATGAAACCCTGGGAGGCTGAAGGCAGCAGCAAAATAAAGATGAATTCAAGTTTTAATGATGCAGCATATTACCATGAACACACAAACAGATGCAGTTCTGTTCCAGTTTGCAGACAGTGAAGTCCAGATATTTGCATAGGGGTGTCCACATGTGCCTAAGCTTGCAGCACAGACACTGGTGCCCAAGTCAATGGTGTGTGGTTTCTTTACCTCAGTGTGTCACCTGTTGCCATATGAGATGTTTTGGGGTGTCAGACACTTCAAGGACTTCTGGGAGGTCTGACCATTTTTGAAGCAGAAATTGGATGTACCTAAAATGGCATCAATATTCAGGCAATTGAATCTTCCCATTATTTAGGCTGGACAATTACATAGCTTGGATATTCAGCTAACACCAACACTAGAGCCTTTTTTTGCTTAATCTGTATTAATCTGAAGTCTGACTGTAACAAAGTCTTAAACCCCAACTCACATGTAGATACCTATATTGTAGATACCTTGTCTAAAAATGGATGATGAATTTGGCACTTGATTGCAGTTTTCCAGCCATAACCCTAACAGCAAATGAAAGAAAGACAAACAAGTGTTTGGGGTTTTTTTTGTTTTTAGTTAATTTCTCATTAGCTCAATTGGACTCAGAATAAAATTTCTACTATTTATAGACAGGGAAAGACAGAATGCATGATTTAGAAATATAGAAACTTAGTGACTTAGAAATATAGCTCACTAATGATACCCTCTGGAGGACTGTGGTTCTAAGTCTTCATAGTCTTGTATGCTTAAGATGTTTAAACATAAATTATCTAAAGTGGTATTTAGATTCTTTCCAATTTCATTGTAGAGAGAGACACTTCCACAGGGTTTCCTTTCCACTATTGACTCGTGAGTTTGCTGAGATTTATTACCAGTAATGATTGCAAATAACTGGGACAACAGCGATTTTGGTGCTCCATTCTCTAGGTAAGTGGCAGTGTATGAGATCAACTCCATGTTTTCACTTCAACAAACAGATTTAAATTATTGAGAATGTCTTCTTATTGAGAACTTCTTTTACAGATACATAAATCAGGAAATTAATTCATAAACTAAGTTTTCAGATAAAATCACTGCTATGGCCCTGACACACACTGATGATTAGAGAAGAAACATGAACCTTCTGTGAGGTAGATTAGGTTCTATGTTTGTGTCCTGTGGTGAGTGTGACCAGAAAATTTCAGGATACATATCAATCAATAGAAAGAAAATAGTCACCAGGGCTCAAATACAGCAGGGTACTTGAGCATACAGATTGTTTTTTACTCGAATTCTCCTATGCTAGAGATTAGGCACTTGCTAATCAGAACCTAGGTTACAAACTGTAATTTGCAGCATTATCCAAAATGTTGTTCCGCCTTTCAATTGCTCGACTTACCTTGTTCCCTGGAGGTCATGGCAAAACCTTGCTGAGATAAAAAGAAATTTAGGTCCATTAATTCTCAGTGCGCCTCAAGCACTGTTCTAAAGGAAGTTTCTTCTCAGAATCCAGGATTTAAACATCCCTCAAAAGGCCATTGTGACCAAGTTCTGGTTCATGGGTGAAGCTGCCACCCTCCTGTGGCCACGCTCTTTGCCAGAAATTACTGCCCCATTGGAGGAACTGCAGAAACCATGTCCTGGCTCCTCAGCTCCTGCAGCTCCCTGCTGTGGTGAGAGGAAAACAGCCTGCACACTGCCTCCTCCCATCACACCATGGTCCCTAAATGGCCAGGAAAAACAACAACAGCTTGACAGCAACATGAGAGCGATCAATGCATGGGACTGGAGCCACAGAAACTAGTTAATAAATAAACCAACACCTTCCAGTTAAACTGTTGGAACTGAGCAGTTGGTTGGGTTTTTTTCTTCCTCTGGACAATGTGTGCATGCACATATATTCAGAGAAACAGCTCATATCTTAGAAGGCAGCAAAAACGAAAACCACATTCCACTGCAAGTAATAATGGCTGGAGGCTGCTATAGCATTGTCATTTTTAGCTCTTAAGCAGTGACAGTGCTTTCTGTGCTGTAGAAAAGGGAAGGTAAAATGTAAGTCCTGTTGAGACACTGTTGCTGGGAAGAAAATACATAAATATGCAGCTTTAATGGAAAGAAAAAAGTAGCAGTGGTTACAGTCAGAAAAACACAAAAAATAAATAAAAACCTTTTTTATTTATTCTGATGAAACTATAGGGATGCAGATTGAAAAATAAGTTAAATATTGCAGAATATTTATATATTATAGCCCTGACCTTGAGTACGTTAAAGCTGCTTTCAGATGTGCACAGCAGATGATGGCTTAGCTTATTTTTAACCCAAAAATGGGTTAAAATGGAACTCCAGAATAGGATGAAATTAAACAAAACCCAGAGAACATACATAAAGCAACAGAACCAACTCTGGCATATTCCTCTTGCTCTCACACTCAGTTGTGCACATTCTGATAAAATCTGAGGCAGCACGTTTGCCATCTGATTTATAAGTGGGAAGCTGCAGGTGTATCTCAAGAGAGGAGAGGGAGGAAAATTAGCAAGGTGGGACTTAAGCAGTGGCTTGCGAGCCCCTCAACAACAGCAGCAGTTCAACTGAAGTTTTGTTTTTCAAGGATCTTTGCTCTCAAGGCAACGAGGAATGCAGGCAGTTTGGAGTAGTTACAAAAGTCATAATGTTCCCTTCTCCTCTGGCAAACAGTCAGAAAGGAAAAATGGATCCGGAACAGAGAGCAGACATCAACCTTTCTTCTGTTCTCTGTGAGGCATTGACCAGGGCAGGAGCATGAAATACTGCCTTGGCACAGAGAGCAAGCATCTGAGCTGATGTAAGATTCCTCTCTTGGGAGCACAGGGACAACTTCCCTTGTCAAATTGCATAGAAAAGAATAAAATTAATATAATTATTTTCCTCCATATTTGCAGAGTTGTTAAAAATTCATGGTTCCATTCTTCAAGAAATTCATCAGGCATTAATTGAATGAACTGAAAAGTGTGGTTTGTGTTTCCCTGGTATATTTGGAATGGAATTGGAAAGTGGACATAACTCATGAACCAAAACTAACTTCAGTGTGACCATCACACACAATGCTGCATCCATTTCCTTAGAAGTTCGTGTGAAGATGCAACAGACAGAAGAGTCTTTTTAAAAGCCCTTACTTTTCCCTGAGGGATGTTTTTGACAAATACCAGGTTTAAGTGACCTGTTGGTACGCAGGTTGAGTTGGCACCACAGACCAGTCTCAGGATTAGAGGATGAGAGATGGGGTACACCTATTTATTGTTCTTTTTCTGCAAAGACACACAAATAGGAATTTGAGCTGGGTGATTACCAAGACACTCAAAGCATGTCCAGTTACACCAGCTGATGGATTTTCTATCTCTGGAATGAAAACAGTTGAGTAAGAACAAAGTGACATGATGTTAGAAGCTGATGTAACTTCCTCTTCTTTGCTGAGAGTATGTATTATGATACAAAACCAGGGAATTAACAGCACATCAAAAGGTACTTTCCATATGGCCATTTAGCAAAGTTAATAATTGAAACAAGTAAAATACATGAAGTGCATCATGAACCATATTAAATTTGTGCTGTTTCAAATTAGATTTATATTTCAAGAGGACATAATGGGACCAAATATTTTGCTGAAAGAAAAAAAAAAGGATAGCAAGTATTACTAAAGCTGCTGGAAATTTGCCTATCTTACTAAGTTATGACTTCTCCAGTAAATTTTAGTCAATTAAAATATTACGAACATTAAATATTAAAAGTGTCAAACTATATTAGAGCCTGAAATTGATATTATGAATTTAAATATGGAAGCACAAAATATTTTGAAAATTAATAAGTGGTAAAATGCTACTTTCAGTTATGTCAATGAAAACACTTCATCTAATAAATTAATTAATGTTGCTGTTTGTTAGTTACCCATGCTATAATAATCAAAAACTTGTTTGGAATTTGACTACTCATTGTTTGACTTTTGACTATACTTTTTATTTGTGTTATATATATGGTCTCTTTAGAATTATTCTCATTGCTTTCTTTTCATTTATAGCAAAGGGTTTCCTGCATCAGAAACTGCTTCACAGTAGATACCTTTTATAAATTTCCCCTGACTATCTTTTTATTCCACACTGCTAACCTCTTCTTATTAATTCTCTTAATCCATGTAGTGGTTGATTTACTAATCTGAAAAGACATCTGATTCCCATCTTCTAGAAGATAATCTTAAAACCTGGTTTCACCTAGAGGAAAGAGGAATTTTGAAGCAATCATGACTGACTCCTCTTTGCTCAGAACTCATGTTTCTGAAAGATTTTAGTCATGAGCTGTTTGGCCCCAGGTATCAGGATGAGAAACTTGATAGTTGGCATATATTGTCCCTTCTTGAGGGAGAGAATACAGCATTCCTGTGAAGAGTTGTGCAGACACTGGGAGCCCAGAAAGGGAGTACTCTGTACTAAAATGATCTGTGGTCATAGGAAAGGTTAAGAAAATCTCTGAATGAAATGCTGATTGCCTTGTATTATTAAGGGGATTCATCTTCCTTGGGAGTTTTTTTCTTTAGATTTGCTTATATGTTTAAACAGGACAATGTTGCAGTTTTGGAGTTCGCATTTTCACCAGGGAAGTCCATCACCCAGTAGCCCGAAATCTGCATCACCTTATTTCTTCCTTCACTGCAAATTGTCTCTGCTTTTTCTCCCACACAACTGATTTCATCATTCCCAAATGGCAGATGCTGACCATTGGATCAATCATCTCCTGAAAAATGAAATCCTGAAACAGGATTTCAATAAACCAGTTTGTTTAATTTAATTTATTCTGAGACATTTTTAGAGAATTTCATCTGAGTTTTACAGTTTTGCGCTATTTCCTTCAGACTTGATGGAAAAAATTATCCTTCCCGGGCCCTGGATTAGACAAAAATATCCAGGGATAAAATGTTATTAGGTAGAGAGGTAGTAGAGGCTGCAGACAGGTACCCTCATTGCTTCATAGGAAAAATAATATCTTCTTTCTGTCCTGCAGTGGGACTTCTGGAAGGGAAAAAAGTGGGGTTCTGGGAAGGAAAACTGCTAGGAGGAGCTGGCCCAGGTGTCCAAGTGCAGCTCAGACCTGAAAAGGAGCTCTGGTGTCACTGCCTGGATTGTGAGAAGGCAAAACCTCTGGGCAGCTTTGTTGAGAGGGTCCTCTGCAGAGAGGCAAATTGTGTTCCTCGTCCTGTTTCCATGGGGATGGGGAATGTGCCTCTGCAGAGACAGCAGCACAAGGGGGATTGGGGGAAGAAAGATCTGAGGTTTCTCCTCTTTCCCAGACACAGCACATGCTCCTCTAAAAGGAAATAAGAAATTTGTTTTCTGCATGTTCTGTAAACACTAGCCAAAACATCCTGAGATCTGTGTGTTTCTCCTCCCAGACACCCATCCTACTAATCAATAAATTCTACAGCTGGGGATGGGAGGATGATTTATGGGACAGTGAAGTATCAGACTTACACTCCTTTGTTGATGTATTGATGCAATATATTACGGAGGCAATATCCTGCAGTGAAACATTGATTCAAAACACGGTTTTAACCACCAGCAGCAGCATGGAATAACCCTGTCTACCTTAATACTTTCTCTTTTTCTCTGTCCACGAGATTAAAACATTTGGGGGTAATGCCATTATGGCATTGCAGGCCTCCTCAAAAAGAAAAGATCCCCATTTCTATGAGAGTCACACTTGGACCAGCCGCCCCCTTCAGCTGGTGCACGGAAGGTGTTGGATGTTGTCCCCACTGAGGGCAAGTGAGTGGTGTAGACACAGCTGGATGGACCAGGTAGCATTTGCAGCCTGGCCAGTGGGGGCTGCCAACACCTCTGAAAGAGAAGAGGCTGCCTTGATCCCTCCTGTCTCGCTGCCAGCACAGTCTTTGTTTACTCTTCCCTCCCTCTCCCTGTCGATGATGAGCAGTGTTTGTTTCCAAGCGGCGTTGCTTTGCCACCTCCCCGGTGAGCTGCCAGCAACGCAGCCACCAGAGTACATCGAGCAGCAAGACTGCATTAAGGAAACCTCCTGGGGAAGCCAGCACACCACAGGGTTGAAATTGGACAACATATTGTACAGCACGGCCTCAGATATTCAGGTGCACATTTTTCCTTGAGGTCCCGCAGGCACACTCAAGCCTGAGCAGTGCAGAGGACAAACAGCTGCAATCCTCGTGGCCAGGGGGCACACTGCTGTCACCAGCTACCCAAGAGCAAGTCAGTGACTTCACTGCACCTTGAGAAAAAAAAGTGAGCTATCCAAACAAAATGTGACTTCTTATCAGGGAGTAGAGCAGGGGCTTGGAGGAAAAGCAGCATCTGACTGCAGAGCTTCACAAGGAGATTTGCAGAAGGAAATTAAGTGTTCAGGTATTATCCTTTGAATTTTTTTTTTTTTTTGTCTGACTAGCATCACATATCAACACAGATGTGCTGGTATTGCCTGCTAAAAAATTCTAACAGCTTCCATTCGGGAAGAAAATAGCAATGGGTTATATGCAATAACAGTGCAAATCTTGTTATAAATTCAGTGATCCAACAGACTACTCATACATCTAAATTTTCGGTGTTCCTCAGAAACAGTGACTGTTTTGGAGCAGATAGAGAACTGAGAAGACACGCAAAGCTCAAGGGAGCACCTGGCATAATTTCTGAGGACTGCATATCTGTACCTCTTTGGTCCATGTACATATTAGCTTGTCAGAGAACCTTATAGAATGCAGCTAATGGCACTAATGAATTCCTTCTCTCATAAGGATCATCATAAAAAAGAAGAAGCCAAGAAGAAGGATCTGTTGAAAACTTTTTTCTTGAGTAAGATACAAAGACAAAAATTAAACCAGTGGTCTAGAACAGGGTATGTTCAGGCTGCTTACCATGTGCATTTTGCAAATGCATCCAGTTTTGATGGAGTGGTAACAAAGTTATATGGTTCTCAGTTGAGACATNAAAAAAAAAAAAAAAAAAAAAAAAAAAAAAAAAAAAAAAAAAAAAAAAAAAAAAAAAAGAAAAAGCACCCTTTCCCTTTTCTCCATAACCTGGAAGTATATCACAGAACTGAATGTTTCTCTGGAGAGTGATACAAACATCCTTATTAGCCTGGATTGCTAAGAAAACACAAAATAGAGGAAAGGAGACTAATTAGTTTTTATTAAGCACCTGAAATTTTCTTCAGGCAGAAGTAGTCTAGCATTCAGCTACCAAGCAGGGAACCACTTACAGTACCAAGCACTTGTTAGAAATTTTCAGACTAGCTGAGAAATTCTGGTGCAGATGTCACTGTCTGTGTCTATTTCTGGCTGTGTTGCTGTGCAATTAAACTAGAATTCTCTTCTGCTTATCTCAAGGATAGGGTAGCAATAAGTGAAGATAACCTTACAGCATTTCTTCCATGAGGATATTAACAATAGCAAAACATTTATATGCAGGAGTCTCAAAATATTTGATGTTAGTTATCACCCACTCAAATGAGACAGTTTAACAGCAAGAAACTGATTTGTAGCAGAAATTTCATTCAGTAGTGATAGAATTTTAAAAAAAGTGATAGAATCTGGCACCTAATAGTGTACATCCTTTGCAGTATGTCTTGATAAAAGTTTCATGTTGATCACTTACTTGGGCAGCTGGCCAGTGTTCTCTACTAATTGTAGAAGACAGAACATTTATTTTTTAATAGACTTTGGAAAAAACCCTCCAACTTAAATTAGAAGATGCTAAATGAGAGTAGGTCTGACTTGTGTTTTGAAAGAAGAGAAAGAAAAGAGGAAGCAATACTGACACTTCCACTTCAGCAGATGTGTCTCTTCCAACGAATTTTTCTTGGATTTCTTCAGATTTCCAAATCAGAGATCAGAGAAAGATTTTATCCCTTTTCTGAATGATTTCATTTTGAGGAATCGCTTTTAGTGTCAGAGCACAGAAAAAACCAATGCGTTACCAAAATATGCTGAAAATTATTTGTAACTGGACAAAAAAACATTGAAGGGTTTTTTTTGTGTGCCAAAAAACCACTGAAGTTGCAGCTTCTCATGCTGTATCTGTGTGAAGTAGGTTTTTGCTTGTACCTTTATGGTTTTTTTTTGGATTGCAACTCGCTGGTGGCCTCCATACTGTTCTTTTTCCACAGTAAATCCTGCCTAAAGTGGAGTGAAAAGGTCTTCAGCTGTTAGAATTAAAGGATGGTCTTTGTTCACTGGAGATTTTTCCTGGAGTGCTTGCTTCCTTCAAGCAAAACTGGAAGAACAGACTCTAAGAGTACATGAACCATTGTAAGCCCTTTCAAAAGTCTCAGTGAGTGAGTTGATTGGGGCCTTACACTACTCCATCAGACATTGTTACAGGGAAAGCTGCCCACATCCCTCATGAAAGTGGTGTGCTGGAGCATGGGGGTGAAGAGCAGCATCTTCTGCTGGGATGGCAGAAAACTGCTCACCAAGGAGGGTTTTTCCTCAGCAATGGCTGCTTCCACCAAGATAATCAGCTTAAAGATGACATAAGAGAATCCTGATTATGTTTCAATCACTGACAGACACAACAACTTGTATACACTCTTAATCAGTTTGTCACACATCACAGTATGCACTGAAAATGTTGGGATGGATGCAGCTTCTGCTGTATACGGAGCTGACAGCAAATGGGAGATGCAGGAATTTTGCCTTCAAAAATACAGAAGTTCCTTGGCCTATTCATCCAGCAAAAGACTTTTCCATTACGAGAAGTGTAACTCTTACAAAATTGTTCTGTATTCTACATCTCATGGATACTTTCACCTTGTTTTTCCTCTATCTTAAAAATAATAGGATAACTTGGGTCAATAAATTCATGTTAGATGTAATTGAAATAGATTACTTGTGCACAAGTGGTCTTCCCAAAGTGAGGATTTCAGTAAGGAAAAATAATGGTAAGGAGCAAACCATGTTAAAGAAAGTTTGGGATGTTGCAGAAGAGGACCACTGAGAAATGAAGTACAAGATATGACTTGGATTCAGAACAGCAGTCCTCAGTGACAAAATGGATGATCAGCTGACAGTCCCTAAACCAAATAGGTTGACAAAGACATTGGAAAAATAGTATAGCATTCAAAGATCAGTTATAAGGATGAATCAAAATGTGAGCAAATGATGTGCAGTTGGACAGTAAGAAGCACAATATGAGGCAACTTAATCACCTGCTGCAAATACCTGTGCTGGAAAATTATATACTTTTGAAAAAGCCATACTGAGGAAAAAAAGGACTTGTGGCAGCTCATGGAATTCAAAGGGATGTAAGTAGAAAGGTAGAGGACAATACCACAAAATGATTTGCTGAGGGATGTTGATATATTCTCAGTCTCTTGGAGGTCGTTTCTAATTCCAACATGGATTCTTAGGCTCTGCATTGGACCGGTGAGATTCTTCTGGCAGAGTAATGAGGGACATCAGGTTTGGTGTCCTGAAACTATCCTCTTCAGTGGCCTCATTTTAATTGATTTTTCTTCATATTTTTTCCTAGCTTTAGTCTGTTGGTACAACTCTAAGCAGCAAAAATAACTAAATTTTCAAGTCTAGCATAGTAACACTTCTGAATATTCTTTCTTGCAGAGACTATAATCCTATCAGTGTCCATTTCACTGTAAGATTTTTTAAGATTTGATAGGGAAGATGAGTTCTAAGAACAACTATTCCCACAGTGAAATCGATTTGTCCTAAATGCTCATCAGAGTCAGGAATAAGTATGAAAGACAGCAGAAGAAAGTATATTTCAGACTTAGAAAAAGTTGCAAGCAGCAGATAGACAGGTGGTGTATGGCTGCCAGAGGAAACATGGGTGGTCATGTGAACCATTGCACTGTAGCTAACAGGAACACAGGACAGGAATTAAACAGCCCAGCAGACACCAAGGTGAGAGAAGAAGGAAGGGATAAGGTCCCCCAGGCACTGATGCAGAGAGAGCCATGCTGGAGCAGACACACACAGTGCAGCCTGTGCAGGACCCCACGCTGCAGCAGAGCTGTGGGTGCCCTTCATCTCAACCCTGAGCTCCTGAGCAGGGGCATTGAAAGAGTGGCTGTGTGGCCATCCAGCAGCCAGCCAAGGTCAGCCCAAGACATTGATCTACCACTTTCAAGTTCTACATACTGGTGCCTTCTTCCATAGGGCATTGCAGCATATATAATTTACACAAGGGTAGCCAAAATAATTGCAATTATTAATTCTTTTCATATGTTTTAAAGTTGCTGTCAGTTCAATACATTAAGGCAAATCACAACAAGGAGAACTTTAGGAAAAGACTTAGAAGGATAAATTCATTCCTGCAGACTATCTCTAAGTTTTAGTCAACTTCCAATTCCCTCACATTGTGCTACACAGTTGTGTTTAATTACCAACATTAATACATTTCTCAGTGTGAAGCACTCTTGTGACTTTTCCCTTAGACACTAATAAGTTAAATTTGATAGCAGGAAAAATAAAATTTCAAACACTGACATCATTAAGGTTAATAACACAGTAGTTTACCAAAGAAGCTCCATACCCTAATTTGAATTGATTATCTAAATAGTTTCATTACAGGATGCTAACTAAATCAAGCCAATTGTTTCACAGAGAAATGACTTTGCTATCCTAATTATTAAGGTAAAACATCTGTACACTTTGAAACTTGCTTGTGAGTCCTATCACTTTCTTAGGTACATTATAAATGTAAAAAACATTTAAAACTAAGTTGGATACAGAGTGAGTCCATGGATATCAATGAATCTTTTCCATTAAGAGGAACAGAGCTTACAGTTAGTTAATTCCTTCAAACGAATGCAATTTAGACTTAAGTATAGCCCACCTTTTAGTGCAAAATTCTTGTAACCCTGCATTCAATTCAGAATTAATTTTGCAGTGGCACAGGAAAGCAGGTAAATGTAGGGATTTTTGGGAAGTTGAGATCCTCATACTGAAAATTTAAACAAATACTTCAAAGAACTTTATAATTTTTTTTACTTTAATTTTTTTTTTATTGAAATACACACAGACCTGTCCACCACGCTGCTGACAGGTCAGAGTCCCTGCTCAGCACTCAGAGTGCAATCCTCAGCCCAGGTTAAGGCAGCAGAGAACAGGGGCACCCAAAAAGTGTGGAAGGAGATGTGAGGCTCATGGCACAAGGGGCTTCATGGTGAGAATGTCTGCATTCAACAGCTTTTATAAACCTCAGGATTAGCACATGGGGGGACATTACTTGCTTGTAGGGGTCAGACTAAAAGTAAACTTGCATGGGGGAGAAGTCAGTGAGACAGTTTTGTGGAAGATAGCAAGCGCAAAAGAAGATGGAAATTACATGGGCTGAGATGTGGGGGCACAGCAATCTCTTTGTAAAAGTTAGGCAAGTCTTATGCAAGGGAAGCGTCTGGTGGGAGCGAGGTGAACAGAGAAAAGGAGGAAGTGACACCCCCAGCAAGACAGAATCATCCTTAGTGTAATGCCCAGGTGCTCCTAGAGATGATGCAAGGAAATGTCCTTCTGTTTTCTTGTTATGTTCCTTGTCCTTTCCTCAGAAACCAGTTCTCAAGTGGCTCAAACAGATGTCACTGTATGCTGTGTACTGACTGGAGTCTCAGTGTCTCCAGTGGAAAGCCACATGTGTTAAAATTCAGTGCCGGAGCTACTGTCAGAAAAATCCCAGCACTTAAGTTCACCAGCTCTCAAATCTGCAGTATCACACTCTCCTTAAACCATCCTTGCACACAGTAGGTTTTAATTATGCTCCTTTCACTGGATTTTTACAACAGACTCCTCCAGTAGTCCTTGTACCAAACTGCAACAGCTTCACTGTGTTTGTGGAAACACTTCCCTGCTGGTGGGGCATATGAAAACAAAGACATTTAATGAAAGGTCTGCAGCAACCTTGGAAGAGCAGCACTTTTGTCTGCTTTAGATCACATTACAAAATCTTCTTTATTTCGTTTTCATTTGCATCAGGGATACACAGCCTGAAGAATGACCTACTTTTCCTGCAATATTTGCCTTGCTTTTAATTATAGCAATTATCATACCCTGATCGCTGGCATAGTCCCCAGAATGTTGACTTTTTTCTTAATGTTATTGTTATATAGATTACACAGACTCTTTGCCAGCATGTTGCCCTCTAATTATCCAGCTGGAGATGTTGCCTATGCCTCAAACAAGCAGGAGGGTTTTGTGTAGAGGATCTCTGAACATTTCTCAGGAGGCTGCTGTACAGCAGTCATCATACATAGACTCCTTTGGGGGACAGGAACGGCTCCATGTTTCTCCTAAGTACCCTCTCCTTTTTTATATTGTTCTTCCCTCATTTTCAGTGCAGCCTTTTTAACAAAGTGTACAATACAGAAAGAACAGCCTGGAAACCTATCACAGCTCTCAGTCTACATACACCTTTTTACCATTTTTAAACAAATACATTAGGAAGTTTTTCCTTCGCAAAGTTATTTCATGTCTTTTTATTAACTAGATTATTAGATTTTTTTCTCTCTTTATTAACTCATTTAACCTGAGAGCTAATCTAGGTTAATTATATTATCCTTCAACAACAGAAAAATTTGTATGTGGTTCAAGCGATTAGGAGAGTGAAACAAATTGATTGTCACACCAGAGAGTAAAAGGAGCACTTTTCTGCTTCATGATGCGACCCAGTATTTCCTGGTTTCAGAGTAACAAATTTTTAGGCTTAAAAAAAACCAGACACCAGTAAAGATTGCTTTTGGCAGAAACATAGTAAAGAGGGGAAATATTCTTACGTCATGAGTATTATAGGAGTGATTGCATGACTTGATTAATGGGAAACTGTTTCAAGAACTTCCCTCTGGTAGAAAATGCCATTGCTACTGCCTCAGAGTCCTCTTTCTTCCTCAGTCTCAGTCCTTGCTTGCAACGGTTCTATCCTAAATCCTTATTAAAGAATTTCAATTAAAAAGTGAAGGTTTTTTGCTGGATGAGAGCTATGATGGGAGCTATGTTGTGTCCTGATCTGGATAATCAGAAAGTCATTGGCTAGTCCAGACAGGGAGGGTACAGCTGGTCATCATCTGATTTTAAAGGTGTGTTTTCTTATTGCCCTTCTTTGAAGGAGACTCTACATATGTGTGTGAAATCCTTGGTCTCCTTCTCCAACAATATTACCAGGCAAGAAAGAGTTAACTGACTGTTTTTATATTTATGAAAGTAACTGAAAGATGTAGTTTACGTATTATTGAAGCCATATTAGAATCACTGGTACTTATACACTGTCTAATAGTTTAGTTTCCCATTTCATTCCTCAGTGAACTGATTGTATAATTGCTCGTGCTGCAGAGATGTTGATTTTCTTATGGCAACTCTCTTTTGGAACAAGCTGATGTGCTCTGATTAATAAAAACAAATGGAAACAAAAACCTGGGTTTGTTTCTGAGGGAAGCCCAGCTCAAGGACTACTCACAGTGCGCAGCATGGAGGATTTAGTCCATCTGCCCAATCTCCTTCAATGCTATTGTGGCAATTTTTCCACCTCCCTGTATACATCTTCCCCCCTACCACGTTCCAGTACAAACACTGCATACCCAGGTTTCATGCCAAAACAAAGTTCACATCACTCAAGAAATTTTCATCTGCAATAAAATGTACATAAAACGCCCTGGTTCCTGATGGCCAGATAGATACCCCACACACCCTGGCTGTGTGCTTTTTAATGTGGACTCAGTGACTTTACTCTGGAGGGGACTCCAAGGCACTCTTCTCTGAGTCCATACCATTTAGTGAGGAGCTGAAGACCATTTCTGAGATAGAACAAAATTTTGTAGTTTAGGTGCAGCCAACAAGGAGTCCCAGCTGTAACCCAGCCCCAGAGTCAATTCTAATTCTTATGCGAGATGAGCAGGTCCTGTTCCTATAATGCTGTTCTTGTTCTGTCTGCCCCTGGGACAGATCTCAGGTGTTCCAAAATATCTTGCCTGGAGAAGGCAGGTGGCCTAAAACTGCCAGTTCAAGTGGGGTTTGGTACCTCCTGACAAAACCCTTCAGGTCCTCGCTTAAGGGATGTCCACAGCCATGCTCATTCCTTGACCACCAGAGAGGTGAAGGGAAAACTGTAAACAGAAAGACTTGTCCCACCAAACAATTTGGTTTTATGGCTTGAAGGACTTCTGCCCCTTCTTCTTTCCTTTCATCTTAATTTTTTTATTGATATAAATTCATTTGCATTTCTTTATGTCTACATGCCAAGCCACATGTTTCCACTCATCTCTTCATTGGCCAAGCCAGTGCCTCCATTTTCAAGTAGTGATGTTCTATAATAAACATCAAAACCCATGAACACAGCAGGAGGCTTCTGACAGTTTAATTTTATTCCACAAGGCGTGAAGTTCTCATTGTGCTCCATTTGTAATTATTTATTTATTATTTAAACCTGGAAAGGCAAATTTTTTGGTCGATTTAATCTGTTTACAAAGCAAGGAGTTGTATTCCCTTGATGTGCTGTAAAAGGCTGACTGCTTATGCAGACATAAACAAGGTATGGGGATTAACAGGGGATTGAGAGGATGTGGCTTTCTGTAAATATAGTGGGGAAAACATCCATTTTAAATAATGCTTTTCTTCACAAGGTGCTTGAGTAGGGTCATGACACACATGTACAGAATGGGGATAAACACAATGACGTCTTTCTTGCCTGAAGGGAAAACAGAGCCTTTGCAGACACAGACCCCACTGTTAGCTCTGCACAGTAACTAACTGTAAAAATGCAGTGAAGGCAATCAGCATAGCAGTGGATTTTCCCAGAGTTAAATGTTAAAATATGTTGGAAATCTGAATTATTAAATCTTCATCTATTCATATAAATTTGATCTGATTTAAATAGTGTGAATGTGTGTACATCTTTCAGTTTAATGGTGATTTGCCTTTCCTTATTAACCTGTTTAAGAGATGCTTAAGCATCACTGAAGTAAGTCTAAAAAAGTTCAAATATCTTAGTTGAGTCTCCTTAACCCATTCAAAATTTAGGCCAGATTTTAAATACCACAGTGTTCATTTTGGACAAACTTTATGTATTTCAGTGAGATACACCAATCTCTTTGTTATTTATGGTTATGATTTCATTTGCTACTAAAATAATGTCTCTTTACACAAGCATTGGTATCATGGACAACCAGACATACTCGACAATGTTCTTTAAGATAGGGACGTTTCAAAGACTTAGGAAAAGTCTAAATTATGACTCTGACCCTTTCATTCCAGGAACACTCTTTTGTGGAATACCTTGTTATTTCTCTCCCTTGATGGGAAACTTCTTCCCTGTCAGAACCTTCACTCATCTGCCTTACCCCTATGGGCTCACCTGGGCTTGAAAGGTCTAAGTTCTCTTCATGGGAAGCCAAAACACCTTATTTTGAAGCTGTGCATTATTTATTCAAAGGCATAGGGTGGGAGTTCAACAGTGTCACGTTCGTATTTCTTTGCAGTTCAGGGACATCTGCTCAGTTCAAATCCAAGTTCTGTAACCTCAGGTAGGAAAAGGTAGAAAACTCCCAGAGTGCTTCTCCTTCAGTGATGCCTCTGACTGCTGCTACCTACACACTGCTCCTGTTTTACAGACAAGAAAATCTGATAGACTGGTGACACTCTGACTTCAGGCACTTGAGTAGAGAGAAGAACACTTTGCTAGCCCTGGCTGATTAGCTGAGGAGCTTCCATTTAAAAACTATATTGTAAACCATTATTGATAACATTCTCCCTGATTGTACTTCACTTCATATATTATTTCACTTAATTTATTTTACTTAATTTTTTCCCTTCTCTCAAATTCTAAAAGCTTCTGTTTATTTCACTTTATCCTTTATACTTTTATAAAAGGTATACATTGCTCTCAGTCAGCAACAGAGTTCCAGAAGAAGTAGGGGATAAAAGAGAAAAATACTAGATCTTGGAGAGTCCCAAGTACAGACTGCCAGCTCTGGGAAGCTCTTGGTCATCATGTGGTCAGAAAATATAGAACTTGAATGATATGGCACTCAAAAACCAGAGAACAGTGTAGGTTCTGAAGTATCTTTCAAAGGAAAAATTGTATCTACTGAAAAGCTTTGGAGAGTCAGCCCTAAGAGTTTCTTCCCACACATTTGTTCAACTTAATTTTGAGAACAGAGCAGCTCAAGACAATTCAAAGAAGTTTGTAACACCCTGTTCCTTCCTCACTTCCTCTGAAGTTTTAATGGGTTCTCCAAAAGAGAATGAAACTATGGAAAGGAGACACAGAAGTTTTCCAAATTACTAAGATGGCATGTTCTCGTCCACGTAATTCTTGGCTCTCTCGTAATTCTTGGCTCTCTCCTGTCTTATGGTTGTTCTGTAGGAGATACCCTGAGGGCTATTTGACACTCACGGGCTCTACTAGTTCTGTGTTGAAAACTATCCTCAAGTGTGCTTTGCAACCTGAATGAAAGATGAACTTCCTCAGCAGCATGTTTCCATTTCGATGGAGCAGCAATTTGCATTTGGCATCTAATGATGTCACTCTTCCTGCATGGCAGAGCCCGAGAGAAGAGAGGTTAAGAGTTCTGCCAGGGATGATGGTGATTTGAGTCAAACCTCTCAAGTTCCAGTGTTTTTTAAGAGAGCAAAGTGAATAACAAAGCAGGATTTTGCCTAGTTGCTTCCCCACTGAGTGCAATATTTTTTTCATTCAGTAGTTGCTGGCATAAGATTGCTAAATGGTACCCAATTTTCATAAGACCACTTTTTCTAAAGCCTCAGTGTTAGCAGATGGTTGAAGTACTACAGGTAATATGTAGCCAAAAATAACCTATAATGGTATAGGTTACTATTAAAAATTTATTACAAGTCTGAGTCGGCTGCATTAGTCCTCACTAGCATTTTTTAGGCTAGTAGCAGAAAAACTTGTACAGCCTTTCACACTGTCACATAATACGTGTCCCAACAGGTTTTTAAAACACGCATAAAAATCCAATAGGGCCAGAATTCTTGTAATTCTTTTCTGTCATTCATTTCCTAAATATTTAGTACCCCAGGCAAGAGATGGCCACCACTGTAATATGAAGTTACTTCTGAAAATGATGAATGCAATGGCCATTTTCTGGGAAATAAAGATATTCCTCATGCTTTTGATAGGAATGTAGAGTCTAACATAAGTAAATCTTGACAGAAAGTAAGAACTTCTCTTTTCCTATACAAAGTCTGAAAAAAGTCATGGAAAGTACCTTTTATGTACGGCTTTCTTCTCCCCATTCGAATGAATAGGAAGACTATCAACACTGGTCAATTTTTACACTCTTCATAGCCCCTCACCACCTCTTGTATTAAATAAGGGGACAGAATGACTGTTTAGGGAAATCATTAACAATTCAGAAGCTGTGCAGTGCAGATATCATGAAAGGAGGAGACTTCTCTCTAGCAGAGTGATAAATATTAAGATTAGATTAGGAAGGCAGAGTGATGGTGTTTCAGTTCACACCTCCTGCAGCCCACAACACTTTATCCAATTTGCTCTCATCACCAACCCCGTTTATAAATGAAGATGCCACATACCTCTTTATTTATAGGTCACAGCTGCAGATCTATTTAGTGACATTATGAATTCTGTAAATCAAGTCACATCATAAACTATGAAAGGGTTCAATGGCATCACAGCAGAGGGAGAGAGAATTTATTGCCAGGTAGCAAAAAATATTATAGATTAGTTTTTTCTCTCGCCTAAAATGGATGTGTTGAGAGGGCAGGAGAACTACGATTAACATCCTCAGATGAAGCAGAACATTCTGTGGGCAGCCAGGAGTGATGAGATAAACCATTGGTATGATTCATTTTGATAATTTTTTCCCCTAGCCTATCTGGTAGACCTGCCCAGGAAATAGACTGCAATTCCATTCAGTTCTGCTAGATGACATGGGAGGGAAAACAGAGGCAAAAGAACAGCGTGCCAAGCACTCATATGCTGCAGTGTCCCCCTTTTGGAACAGTTTCTGTCAAGTCCTTTAGCAGCTGATGATGGGCTTGTGTTTTAGGCCATTCATTTTGGCTCCAGCGCTTCTCAGGTTCACCCATCGGCTGCAGCAACAGGGATAGTGTAATACAGTGTTTCCCTGTCTCTGAACTGGGTGTATCCCCATGCTCTGAGACACAGTTACTGACAGGAGAATGAAGCGCTGGATTTGAAGGGAAACCTAACAACCAGAATGGTCTGATTGACGTCTCCCTTTCCAGATAGGAGTTTCTGGTGAAAAGGGAACCAGCTGACTTCACACATCTCCTGAAATTCCTTTCTGAGGTTTCTAGGAGGAAACAACTCCCTGCAACAACGTATTCAATGCTTGAAGGACCATTTCCTGCTGTTTTTTCCCTTGCAGCAGCCTTCCTAAAGTTGACACAAGCATGTGTAAGGCGTGCACTTGGCCCAGGTGTTTTTGTCTGAGCTAAAATGCTACTGTAATGATCTTGTTTATAATTTATGTTGTCTCAATTTCTGGGCCACTTTTATTGCTGTTGGTCCTTTGGATTCAGTATTGTTCCCTGATTCCATGTTGGGCTTCCTGTCTCAGCATTCCCTGTTGGTAACAGGTATGAAATATTAGCAGGAGCAGCTCTATGATCCAGACACACACTTACCCCAGACACAGCATTATCCTCAGACCTTTCTATCAATTCTTGAGCCTTCATGGATAGCCATGTATTAACATACCTGTGTTTTGCTGGCAAATGCACAGAAGTGAGTGCCTTAGGAACCCTGTTGTTGTTTTTGAATTGAGTATTTTATGTTTTTAGAACTGAGCTAATTTCTAATTTTTTGTATTCCCATTATAGAATGGGATTTAATTGTCAAGGGCAAGACAGTCCTTATATCATCCCAGACAGCTGTAGCTGTTGTAGTCAGAAACCTACCATGTCTGGAAAGTGTAAAATCAGAAATTTTGTTTCTGCATTATTTGTCCAAAAGTAATTAATTTTGATGGATTTTGACTCTACATTTTTTAATACTAATATAGTACTCCTGACCATGGTTATTTTCAGAGAATGTTTAAGTCTGGGAACATTTCAACATCAGATTTTTATTGAATGACAAAGCCAAGCTGGAGGTTGTCATCCAAACTGGTCACAGTGGAACCATGAGACACTGTGGTTTTCAACAGGAATCACAAAGTGGATGAAATTTAGCTAAATTGGTACAAGTAGGGTGTGTTATATATTTGTTTAAATAAGCAATGTATTGAGCATTATATATGAGGCCTGTAAGGAAATAAGCCTTCTGTTTCCAGAGTGGAGCGTAAATCTTATAGCAAAATAATTTTTATTTGAGGAAAGCTTCTTTAAATTTAAATTAATATCTGGCTAAAAGTGGAAATTGTTTGGAAAATACAACTCTGCAGTAAGAGCTGCTGTGTGGTTATGCCAGAACTTTGAGTACTCAGCTAGCACATTTGAAAGATCCTTGAACTTTGTTGCAGACCTTGTCAGCAATGAGACAAAAAGTGTCTCAGAAGCTACTGAAAGTGTCAGTCTCTTTCTGAGTTTATTCTTGCATTCCCTGGACACAGAGATGTATTTTGGATACATTAGGCTTTGAGTATCTATGTAGCTGAATGGAAACTTGTAGTTGCAAACAAAAGGGAAAACTAGATGTTCAGGATAACACAAGGTGAAACTAACAAACATTAAGTAAAAGGAGAGGAAAGAAAATCATCATTTTCAACAGCGAGTTCTCCTAAATCACAGAATTTCCTCTTAAATGAACTTGGGAAGCATCCAAAGCCAGTCCGGATCTGCATATATCAATGCCATGGTGTTTCAAACTTACCTGAATGAGCAGTCAAGATATTTGTCATATGTACACACTGTTAATTTTTAAAGAAGGAATTGTCTGAATATTAGAAATCAGATATCAAACCTCTAAGATATTTTTGGCAGGAACTGGAAGATACTATGCACCAGTTAATGGCAGTTGATATTGGGACTGAGTGCTGACGGTCTCCATGAAAAATCTGTACCCTCAAAAGTAGAGAACACTCACTGAGGTAGCAGATGGCACCAGGCTGGAAGGAGAATTTTATATGCTGGTGGGTAGGGTTGCCATTCACAAGAACCACAACAGAAGAATCAGCTGAAAGAAGCAATAGAATTCAGCAAATTGAAATACAAATTCTTGCACCTGGGACAGGAATACTCCATATAACTGTGCAGGCAGTGAGCAAGGTACTGAGGAGCAGCTTTGCCCAAAAGACCAGAAGAACCTCGTATACAGCAGGCTGAACGTGAGTCAGTGTTGTGATGAAGACTAGCACAGACTGGGCTGCATTAGCAAGAATATAGCCAGGAAGTGTTTATTCCTTTTTACTTGGCATTTGCAAGGGCTAGGGGGCGGGATTCTATGTCCAGCTTTTGCCTTCCTCATTCAGGAAGGACATCAGTATACAGAAGAGAGTGTGTGGAGGACCACTGGGAAACACATGATGAGTGGAGGGACACTGAGGGGCCTTGACTTGGGCAGCCTGCAAAAGAGAAGGCAAAAGAGAGGAATATAACTGTTTTCCAAGGGACCTTGTAGGAAAGGAGATTGGATGCTTTCCAAAGGTGCAAGGACAAGAGGTGGTGGTTGCAGGCTTGGCAAGCGAAACTTCACATGGATATGTGGGGGAAAAATTCTTCTCAAAAGTGTGATTCAACACAGCACAATGTTGTCTCAGGGTGTCATGGAACAGTTTGGAGACATTCAGCATCTACTGGGAGAAGGCACTGAACCACCACACCTAAGTTAGATGCCAGTCAAAGAAATAAATTATAGATGTGTTTGAAATTATGATAATCAAAGGAATATGGGCAAGGAGCTTCTCTTCTCTTGATCTCATAGAACAAGGACTGCCAGTGAAAAGAAGGGGTGGTAAACTCAAAAGTAATAACAGCAAATTTTTTCTTGCATTATGAAATACTGGATAAAACACTGAAGTTACAGTTTTGAAGATTGAGACTGGTGTCTGGGCAATTGCAGGGATAAGTAGAATAAGAAGATCTTTATTAGTTGCAGACCCAGAAAAGGCACATAAGAAGAGATGGAACTCCACATTTTGGTTTTAAAGAAGTTCTATACATCTGAAATTCATATGAAGTCTATGTCAGGGCAACTTAGGCCTCATCTCTTTGCTAAAGAATGTTTTCAGCAGTCCCAGACAAGAACTTAAATCTTAGGATATCCAAAACAATCCCTTCCAAAGCAATAGAAAAGTGCACACAAGCTTTTTTATAAAACAGGATCAAGCTTTTCCTTTAGGGAGACATGATATTCAATTTTACATGATATATAAGAGCCAGAAATTATTAACAGAGACATCAAGTAACAATCAAAGAAAGTTTCTTTCTTTACAGCTAACAGCCAAGGTCAGAAAATTTGCTTTATTCATTATCAATTATTAAATAATTGATCAGTCCAAAAGGACTAAAGCCTCTCTGTTTCCCTTAAAGCCATGCTATGATTATAAAACTTTGCTAGGAGGTATGAGCACAGCTGATGCCAAATTGCATCAAAATGTCATGTACTATTGGCAAACACGGCCAGCAGTGATGCTGGAGTCTGTGTCAGAATAAACTTTTTCTTTCCTGATGTGAAAGGAGAAATGCTTCTGCTGACTCCACTGGAGCACTGGGGCTCAGGAGGGCTTCCTTGTCCTGAGTGGGGCTTCCTGGCCCCAGGACACATGGATGAGATCCATGTCCTCAAAGCTCTGATCTTTCTTGAGGCTGATTTTCCATCAGATGGAGCTCAGGTGTGGGGATGAGGAATGACAAGGGCATGATCCTGCAGGGCTCCCCAAGACCACCACCACAGGAGCCACCCTGGAGCTCACGTTAGAAGGTAGGAGCAGCCACTGGGATTTATTCCTTCCTACAACAAAAAATGGTGCACTGATTGCCCAGTTTAGCAGAGAAAACAAACGTACCAAATTTACATATGCATTCACTTCTGAAGACATCGTGAGAGGCATTTAAATGTAGACTAGGGCCGCATGGACAATTGAACCATCATTGAATACACAGACATTTCTTCTTCTTTTTGTTTGTATGTTTGTTTTTTTGTATGCATAGGTGTGAAAGATGTAGCAAACCAGAATTAAAAATAATTGAAAAGTTGTTTTATTAAAAATTACAGGCTAATTAAGATGTATCTGAGCAAGAAGACAGAGAGTTTTGTTCTACTGATTTTTCACTACTACAAAAGGCAAACTGAAAAAATGAAGTCAGGTAGGCATTAGACGTGCAGCACTGATGTTCGTAACTGGAGTCATGATGAAAGACCACAAAGCCTTATTGAATTTCACAACGCTTTCAAAAATTCTATCATTATCTATTTATGAGACTCATTTATAGGCCTCACCAGAACTCAGCAACTGCAGATTGTACAAAGAATGAAATTTTAGGGAGCAGTAAAAATTCAAATTATTATTAAAAACTATAAAATTTAAAATTCACTATAATACCTCAGTGAACTTCTTGCAGGGTTTCTCAATCTTATTGTACCATCAGCTCTCTGAACTGTGGTCGGAACAAACCCGGTTAAATTAAAAATGACAGAATTCAGAAGCTCTCGAGATTCACATTGATAATCAGATACTTTGGTGCTTGGACATTCACATTGCAATCTCCACACTTTAGGAAAGGGAGCACTTCACAAGAAACAGTCAAGAAGTTGACTTGTGCACTTATGAAATATACAAATATGCCTGGAAATTAATCCATGCACTCTCCCATCTGCCCTACAAATGATGTCTGATGATACTACAGCCTTGAAGCCACTTTCTTTAAATTTGCCATGTGCTTCACTTCTCCTGAATGATACATCTTTTCACAACTGGTGACTCATTCATTTCCCATATGTATTGTTTTTAAAATACCAGTGTCAGGGAAACACATAGCATTATTTCATGTGAAACAACATTTCTCTGATTTTTCTATTAATTAATGACTCTATTGTAATGATATCAGCTCTGCTGAAAAGTAAGACAATATATTAGATAATTTTATAGCAATTCCTGCTGCTTTACTGCTTAACAGTCATACAGAATTCTTTCACTTCTAATTTTTTTTGCCCACCAACAATATAATCTAGTGTGTGCTTATTTTACTTCTGTTATGTCCTCATTTAACTCTTATAAATATCCTTTTATCTTTCAGTTTTGACTCTCCTTGACTTATGAGACTTTTGATAAACTTCAAGATGTCAAAGGTTCCCAGTTTTTACCGAAGATGCTCTTATTTTTACAGTCCTCTCCTCGTGGAGAGCATTCCCTGGAGAGAGATGTTTCAGGCAATTGGAAGGCTCAACATTAGGACATGTAAATGTTTAAATTATGGCTTGCAGATCAATGACAAGAAATAGGACGTCTATTTCTGGTAACATCGTGGATTTATAGTTATGAGTCAAGGCTAATGCAAGGTGAACTCCTCCCTTTATGATCACTGCCACAAATGCATTAGCTCATCCATGAATTTAAAAATCGACCTCCAGACAGTTAGTTGGTAATTTGGCACCTTGCTTTGATTGTATACAATTTAACAAAAGAACATCCAGCACTAATTCAACAGTAATATTGCTTCTGCCTTTCAGGAATGATTTATTCATTTGGATATGATGTCCAAATTGCATTTTCTAAAGGAAGGGTGTTTACTTTGTTTGCAGTTTATTGCATTACTTCTCAAGGACATGACAAAAGTAAAATTGTTGCTACTGATTATTAGGTTGAATGCAAATATGTCCTGAATGATGGTCCTCTGTACAGAAATCCCTGGGGATTGGATGGACAAGTGGGTGGGAGGCTGGTGGTTGCACCGTGCTTTCTGATACTTTACAGCATACCTCATCTGGAAACTACTGCCCCAACTATCAGCCACATAAAATAGGCAAGGGTTTTGCACACCAGCACTGCAGACCCCTATGGATGCACCAGCAGTTTGTGGTGCCTCATTCTTGCAGCTGTACCATGGGCATCTCAGCACTTCCCAGGATTCACCACACAAGACTCTCTGGCTTGGTTGAGCTCTCTTGTAGTGCAGTCTTGTGCTGTTGTAGTGTCAGAGCTGTTTTTCACCATTAAAACACGCTTGGGTTTGCCTAAGTTACAAATATCAATTTGTGCACTGAAGTGCAGAAATGTACTGCACTGTTTTCTGTACAGCAGATCCCATCCTTACTCTGGTCCTACAGGAAAAGGCTTTCCATTCCTCACCATTGCCTGCAGTGCTGCCAGAAGGCTTGACTTTCTATTATGTACAATGTTTTTATTGTCAGGGCAGAACTAAGAATTTAGAAAGTGGATCATTTGATTTACATTTTCACATTAACAATATACCTACTGTAAATTTTTTAATCACACAGCATAAATGTTCGAATGTCAGAGACTCCTTACATTATTGGCATTTCAGATGAATGACCTCTGTTCTTAGCTTACTATTGCTGCCTGGGGTTTTCACTAAGCTTGGCCACTTGCTGCCTAAATCCTGTGGAAATTCATCCCCTTAGTTATTGCCCTTAAGACTGTCTTGGATGTGGGCACCCAAGTAGGAACTAACATTCAATCTTGTCCTACTCTGCAGCCATAGGCATGCTGGATATATGGCAAAGAGCACTTCAGAAGGACATTCCCTAAAGATGGTTGTCTGCTCTACTGAGGAGGTCATGCAGATGTTGGTCTAAGTTATAAATGTCTCAGCAGCTGTGAATCTTACATTGTGTACTGGGCCTGCAGGTGACTAGTGATGAGAGGACATCTGAAAGGATGCTGCATGTCAGACAGCAAGGCAGTTCCTGTCCTGGGACTGAGCTGTTGCTGTATATATTCTTTCTTTCCAGTGGATGCATGTGAATAGATAAAACCAAGAATGCCATCCAGAGGATGGTAGTAACTTTTTTGTAACAAAAATTGGGGTTTTTGTTTGTTTGTTTTGGGTTGGTTTTATTTTGAGGATTAGTGCAGAAGTTTGCTTTCCCTATCTTACTCCTTTTCTCACTGCTTTTCATTAAATTCCTTTGGCTGATAATCTGTGGGGTATTTTCCCATGGAAGGTAAGTAGCATTGGGGGAGAGAGATTCTCTTTCCTCTTTCTGCTCTTTGCCACTTCTCAGGATACCCTCTTTTACACTTTAGCCTTCCAGCACCTGTAGTCTTCAGTGTGTAAGGCCTCTCACTGCCTACCATGTGCATAATAAATCTGGCCTGATGAAAAACTTACTGGGGAAATGTTAGAAATTAGAAAAGGGTCCAACAGTATCAGAGACTTTTCAAATATTATGGAAGTAGTATCTTGGTTGCCTCTTCCACAGTTTTAAAGCTGAGACCATGGGAAATCTAAACCCACTACAATACCACCATCTTTACTTTCGAAACACGTATTTTTATACCGACACATTATTCAGCTTTTTATTGGCAATGTTACTTCTGTTGCCACAGCTATTGTGCCAGGCACAAGGAGTATGTATTGACAGGACAAGAGGGAATGGTTTCGAACTGAGAGAGAAAGTTTAGCTTAGGTATTAGGAAGAAAAATCTTTACTGTGAGAGCAGTGAGGCACTGGAACAGGGTTGCCCAGAGAAGTTGTGGACTCTGTAACCCTCCAGTTGTTTAAAGCAAGGCTGGATTTGGGATTTGAGCAACCTGGTCTAGTGGAAGGTGTCACTGTTCACAGCGGGGTATTTGAAACTAGATGATCCTTAATCTCCCTTCCAACCCAAACGATTCTAGGATTCCATAATCTGTCCTATCCATTTCCTAAGGCAGAACTTTATGCTGGATCCCTTTAGTAATCCCTTGAGCAGGTCTTGGGACTGCAGTTTGAATNTGGATGCACCAGCAGTTTGTGGTGCCTCATTCTTGCAGCTGTACCATGGGCATCTCAGCACTTCCCAGGATTCACCACACAAGACTCTCTGGCTTGGTTGAGCTCTCTTGTAGTGCAGTCTTGTGCTGTTGTAGTGTCAGAGCTGTTTTTCACCATTAAAACACGCTTGGGTTTGCCTAAGTTACAAATATCAATTTGTGCACTGAAGTGCAGAAATGTACTGCACTGTTTTCTGTACAGCAGATCCCATCCTTACTCTGGTCCTACAGGAAAAGGCTTTCCATTCCTCACCATTGCCTGCAGTGCTGCCAGAAGGCTTGACTTTCTATTATGTACAATGTTTTTATTGTCAGGGCAGAACTAAGAATTTAGAAAGTGGATCATTTGATTTACATTTTCACATTAACAATATACCTACTGTAAATTTTTTAATCACACAGCATAAATGTTCGAATGTCAGAGACTCCTTACATTATTGGCATTTCAGATGAATGACCTCTGTTCTTAGCTTACTATTGCTGCCTGGGGTTTTCACTAAGCTTGGCCACTTGCTGCCTAAATCCTGTGGAAATTCATCCCCTTAGTTATTGCCCTTAAGACTGTCTTGGATGTGGGCACCCAAGTAGGAACTAACATTCAATCTTGTCCTACTCTGCAGCCATAGGCATGCTGGATATATGGCAAAGAGCACTTCAGAAGGACATTCCCTAAAGATGGTTGTCTGCTCTACTGAGGAGGTCATGCAGATGTTGGTCTAAGTTATAAATGTCTCAGCAGCTGTGAATCTTACATTGTGTACTGGGCCTGCAGGTGACTAGTGATGAGAGGACATCTGAAAGGATGCTGCATGTCAGACAGCAAGGCAGTTCCTGTCCTGGGACTGAGCTGTTGCTGTATATATTCTTTCTTTCCAGTGGATGCATGTGAATAGATAAAACCAAGAATGCCATCCAGAGGATGGTAGTAACTTTTTTGTAACAAAAATTGGGGTTTTTGTTTGTTTGTTTTGGGTTGGTTTTATTTTGAGGATTAGTGCAGAAGTTTGCTTTCCCTATCTTACTCCTTTTCTCACTGCTTTTCATTAAATTCCTTTGGCTGATAATCTGTGGGGTATTTTCCCATGGAAGGTAAGTAGCATTGGGGGAGAGAGATTCTCTTTCCTCTTTCTGCTCTTTGCCACTTCTCAGGATACCCTCTTTTACACTTTAGCCTTCCAGCACCTGTAGTCTTCAGTGTGTAAGGCCTCTCACTGCCTACCATGTGCATAATAAATCTGGCCTGATGAAAAACTTACTGGGGAAATGTTAGAAATTAGAAAAGGGTCCAACAGTATCAGAGACTTTTCAAATATTATGGAAGTAGTATCTTGGTTGCCTCTTCCACAGTTTTAAAGCTGAGACCATGGGAAATCTAAACCCACTACAATACCACCATCTTTACTTTCGAAACACGTATTTTTATACCGACACATTATTCAGCTTTTTATTGGCAATGTTACTTCTGTTGCCACAGCTATTGTGCCAGGCACAAGGAGTATGTATTGACAGGACAAGAGGGAATGGTTTCGAACTGAGAGAGAAAGTTTAGCTTAGGTATTAGGAAGAAAAATCTTTACTGTGAGAGCAGTGAGGCACTGGAACAGGGTTGCCCAGAGAAGTTGTGGACTCTGTAACCCTCCAGTTGTTTAAAGCAAGGCTGGATTTGGGATTTGAGCAACCTGGTCTAGTGGAAGGTGTCACTGTTCACAGCGGGGTATTTGAAACTAGATGATCCTTAATCTCCCTTCCAACCCAAACGATTCTAGGATTCCATAATCTGTCCTATCCATTTCCTAAGGCAGAACTTTATGCTGGATCCCTTTAGTAATCCCTTGAGCAGGTCTTGGGACTGCAGTTTGAATCACACATTGCTTCTTCTTTGCCTTCAGCAACCGTGGTAACTGCTGTGGAGGCCTTTTGGTCCCCAAAACTCATCTCAAAAATGGTAGAAGAGTAAAGGTAGTGCCAAGAACTCTTTCAGAGAAAGGGAGGACTTTAGAGTGAAATCCCAGGCTTGTCTTGGGACTTTGGAATTACAAGCATGTTTTCCTCAGGTTTGCTATTGATTTTGTGCCCTGATGCCCAAATGAATGAAAAATTCCCTTCAAAACGTGTTGGGGAGAACCTTGATGTCAGGAATAGCATGCTAAATTATACTCTGGATAGCCTCATGATAAGGGTATACTAGGAATAATTCCACCTGCCAGGCGCTCACTATGTGTCAATGATAACCCAGATTTCCTAGAACACAGCTTCTGTCTTAAATGGTAACATTAATGTTGAAAGCATTTATCCTCTGAAAATCTAGTTCAATTTTGTCTGCTTGGCATGGATGATAAATGTCCAGCCTCCATAATCAAGCATTTATTAGAATTTTAATCTAGTTATTTTAACCTAGAAAGGGATTTAGTAGTGTCTAAAAATTGCTCATCTCCTGAATCAGGGCCAAAGATGACACTGTCTTTCAGATTCAAGTAAAAACTCTGCTGAAATGAAAGGGAGTTTCACACGTGTGAGGACGACTATGTATGCTCAGGCTCTGGCTCTGCTGTTAGGCTGCTGGTTTAAAAAGGTGATGTGCCTCAACTGGGATTAAAGGTCAAGTCACCAAGCCCCACCTTTCATCCCATGTGGGTTTCAAGAAGGCTGTGCTGGGTAACATTCTCACAAAATTTTAGCTTTTTTGTAAGATAACTCAACAAATAGTAGTTTGTTATTGAATAATTTGACTTTTATTTCACTGGGTACTGCACTAATTTATAAAATGTAGCAGCTGCATTCTTGGATTTTCTCAGCTGCTACCATGTATTACATTTGGAAATCCTCTGGCACAAATTGAAACACTCCGTTTTTCTTTCTGAGAGCATTAGGTGGGCAAAACTAAGGTTTTTGTTTAAGGAAAAAGGAAAAAGTGCCAAAGAATCTTTTCACCCTCATTTATTCAAAGTTGAATCTTCTTTTGTATTCTGCCGTTGGGTCACTCTGAACATCACTGACATGTCTAAGGATCTTGGTGGTCTTTTCAAGAATAATATATTTGATAATCTCACCACTATTTGTAAGTGGTGTTCACTGTAAAATGCTGCATTGGAGTCACGGTAGAAAGTGAGTCTCTTTTGTGGGTCACAAGGCTGTAGCAGAGAGTATGAGAGTTATCCCCTTAATGCCTCGACTCACTGGGCTGCTTGCACCTCTTGCTCTGGAAGTCTCTGGACAAAGAGGACAGGAACACTAAACAGTCAAGCAACTTCTTAGGTAAGGTAGAAGAATGCTGTGTCATATGTCATTTTAATAGGTAAATTCACCTCCCATAGATTAATTTTTTTGCTGCCATCTGCAGATGTGCTTATAACAGGGACATGGACAAAACTGTTACTAGAAAATTTATCTAGATGTTATTGCCCTTTAATCCCAGCAGGCTGCACTGCCATAAACTCAAATGTCTGTCTAATCAACTGAAACTAATTAAATAGCAGCTTTCAAAGCCATATTGATTTAGCTTTACAGTTCCCCCACTTTTGTAACAAGATAATGCTAAGCTCAAATCTTTTGTATAACTACACAAAAAAGTGCTTCCAAAAGCTATAATAAAGTCAAAATAACAAAACCCAGCTAAGCTTTTTTTTTTTTTTTTTTTTTTACTTCAGGGGGCCAGAGATGCAAGTATTGATGGAGAATAGCATTTTCTTCTCTCTCAGGAAACTTCCTACTAAGAGTTCCCTCCACTGTTTGAAATAAAATTTCTTGGTAAAATGTGAAACACTTTAAAGTTGGTGCAATGTTTGGGAAATCTTTATAGCTGTTTTCTCTTGATCAAAAATACATCTTCACCTTCATCTCAGATGTTGTTTGTTGGGCAGTAACTAGTGGGGAATACTGCCAGCTAGCAGAGAGGACAGGGTCTAATGGAGCAAAATTTCACATTACAATCCTGAGAGTACAATAAACAGAGGACTCTGGCTGCCATACAGGTTTGCTACTCCCACAAGTCAACACTGCAGAGGGATCATTGGCAAAAGACTGCTTAAAACTTCTCCAGAAATGTGTTTTAACCTCAAAACTGTAGCCAGTAGTGTAGTGGTTTCACATTCACCTGCTCACCTGCTCACACCAGGCGGGAGTGCAGTGTAGTGGTTTCATGAGAATAAAGATTAGGAGAAATGCAAAACAGGCCTAAACTTCAAAGATAAAAATAGTTTATTAACA